>UESW01004778.1:77539-161334 GCA_900491605.1 Calamus simplicifolius
GGAAGCCCGGAGGGGCCGAGCTAAGGAAACCCGGAGGGGCCGAGCTACGGAAGCCCGGAGGGGCCGAGCTATGGAAACCCGGAGGGAGCCGAGCTACGGAAGCCCGGAGGGGCCGAACTACGGAAACCCGGAGGGGCGAGCTATGGAAGTCCGGAAGGGCCGAGCTATGGAAGCCCGGAAGGCCGAGCTATGGAAGCCCGGAAGGGGCCGAGCTATGGAAGCCCGAAGGGCCGAGCTATGGAAGTCCGGAGGGAGCCGAGCTACGGAAGCCGAGGGGCCGAGCTACGGAAGCCCGAAGGGGCCGAGCTATGGAAACCCGGAGGGGTCGAGCTACGGAAGCCCGGAGGGGTCGAGCTACGGAAGCCCGGAGGGAGCCGAGCTACGGAAGCCCGGAGGGCCGAGCTATGGAAGCCCGGAGGGGCCGAGCTATGGAAATCCGGAGGGCCGAGCTACGGAAGCCCGGAGGAGGCGAAGGGAGGAGGTTAGCCTTAGCCGCCTCGCACGAATATTAATGTAATGATGATTTACCCCTCAACAATATATGTATATATATATATATGTATATATATATATGTTATATGTATATATGCATGATGTATCATCATATATATAATACATGTGATTTATATCATGCGCAATGCATAAAAACCTTTTCCAAAAAAGCATATAACTTTGCATGTTAAAATAATTTTATTTTTCTTTGCACTTCACATGCGTGGGTTTATTGGTCCCCAATCAAATGGATATTTGGCATTGCGGTGCAATGACCTTTTAACCGGTCGAGAGTCGAGAGTCTGAACTCTGGACGTCCTAAGCCACCGAAAAATTTCTACACGGTCCATCAAGAAGTAATTTTATTGATATATTAAGGCTATTATAGTCATACCGAAGTTCGCATCCCACCAAAACCCTAGCTCCCTACTATAAAAGCCATCCTTTCAGGCACTCTCCCTTCCCTCTGCCGAAAGAAACCCTAACCCCAAACAAGCGCCGGAAAGAGAAAGCCGCGGCGAGATGAAGTATAATCCCAGGGGTATCGAGCTCCGGCGCAAGTGCCGAAAGGCCCACTTCACGGCGCCGTCGAGCGTTCGGCGGGTCCTGATGAGCGCGCCCCTCTCGTCGGACCTCCGGAACAAGTACAACGTTCGCTCCGTTCCCGTCCGCAAAGACGACGAGGTCCAGGTCGTGCGCGGCACCTACAAGGGCCGCGAGGGCAAGGTTGTGCAGGTCTACCGGAAGAAGTGGGTCATCCACGTCGAGCGCATCACCCGCGAGAAGGTGAACGGCTCAACCGTCAACGTCGGCATCAGCCCTCCAAGGTCGTCATCACCAAGCTCAAGCTCGACAAGGACCGCAAGGCCCTTCTCGAACGCAAGGCCCGGGGCCGGCTGCTGACAAGGCCAAGGGCAAGTTCTCCGCCGACGAGGTTGCTGCGGCCGCCGCACCCTCTCTTCAAGAGGTCGACTGATTCTTCTGTTCGTCTAGTAGATCTATCGGATATCTTTCTTTGTCTTATCCGGTCATCATCGACTAGGATTTTTTGCTTTAAATATTAGTTGAAAGTCTTTAATTTCTGCGATGGTAAACATTAAGTTTTAAATTGTGTCATTGTTATGCTATATCATATGGTTGACGATTAAGAAGATGATGTTTTTATCCCCTGATGATGGTTATATCTTACTCGGATTTGGATTTAATGGTTTCCATCTACTCTGGATCAGGCACATATAGTTTATTTTCCATTGTATTATCATGTTTGCTGTCTCTGTGATAATATGCTCCGTGGCTTCAATTATTGGGCGGTTTTTTTTGCGCCCTCTTTTGATCTAGAAATCACATATTCTACTGCCTTCTAGATTTCCTCAAGACTTGTGGTTGAGGAATTCTACAAGTACAAAGTTCGATGAAAAGAGAAAAAGGATAATTGATGCTGTTAGACAAGAAATGTGGTTGCATCATACTAATCCTAAAATTGGTTGATGATATTGCTTTGATGAAGTTCTCGGTGTCTAAGTTAATGCAATGCTGTTTCTTTTTACCTTGTGGAAGACGGTTTGATATATATCCGAAAGTGGCTGGTATGGAGTTAAATTTTAATTTTATTTATTTTTGTAACTTTTGTTTTGATAGCTGATTTGCTGATAATAACATACTCCAATTACTAATTGAGTAGTTGTTTCTAGATTGTATATCAATTACCTCTTAGGATCATGTTATTGGGTCCAATATGAAGAGTTAGTGATACCATCGTATGAAAGTATATCAGAAAGGAACGAGATGTCAATCTTTGATTAACATCGTTCAAGAGTGCTGGCATTGGAATGTGGTCTGCAACTCTCCTTTTCATTTATAATGCATGATCAGGTGATTTGGTTCGAAGCTTGTGACTAGGTCATCACTCTTGGTTTGATTGAAATAGTGACCAATTCTGTTCCAGGGATTGATTCTGGTGATGTCTCGAGCTTAACTGACTGCATACTAAAATGATTTACTGTTGATAGGATATAGAACTGTACATCGTGCTGTGGGGTTTTATGATGTTGAACTCTAAGTGTCCTCTTTTTTTTATTGGTTAGTGTGATTTTCAGGCTGTGTTTTAGCATGTTGATTATCACATGCAAAATTTCGCCCATATGGTCTTTGTGGGAGAGTAGTGGTTGGCTAACTCGGTCTTAGGTCCTATTGGCTAACCAGGGAATGTATCATCTTGATACATAAGGTGTTAAAAGAGGGAGGTGAGTGGTTAGCAGGTATAATTAGGATATGAATGGGATTAAAGAGCTATAGCAGATCTGCCTTTCTTTATTAATTAATATGCTCAGTGTCTTGGCCTGCAAAGGGATTGTGTAATCATATCTGACAACAAGGTTTTGTTGCCATGTATTTAGTTCAATATTTCCTTGTATATTGCCAGTTTTGCTGTATCTCTTCATTTGATCTGCATACACTGAAGAGCCTATGTTGATATTGATGTGCTTTTAAGTCAAAGATTGTTGCTGTACTAATGGCCTGTCTGGATTGGCTGCTGGGATGCCTCTAAGCAGCTGTTTCCCAACACCTATATGAGATAGGCGTTGGCCAACAGCTGGGGCCAAAGTTATATCCCAAACAGGCCCTAATATAGTAGGGTATAATCTTAGTCTATTGTTTTATCTTCTCCTTTATGGCTTATATTGTTTGTAGGAAAAAACCAGTTACCAGAGCACCTCATATGCATGTCAAATGTTCCTTAATGGCTTATCATTAGGATGGGTGCATGATCCTGATTTGTATAGATTGTAGTGGACAGGATAGTTAAAAGAACCTAAAGTAGAACAGTGGAGAGGATGTGTTCACAATCATTAACTGAATCTGGACTTGTTGCATTTCAGTCATTATTTCTAATAATGAGTTTCTTTTTGTTCTGTGACATTTGTTGAGGTGTTTGTGGATTGTAGCTGTGCTTCGCTAGGTGAGTTCAATTATGGGTCCCAGAGTCCTTGTTGCAATAGAATAGTATAAACGTTTGCATTTATCTTTTCACCACAAGCAATCCTTGGTTTATCGGCTGTTTAATCTCCCCAGAAATCTTCTGTCCCCCTCTCACCTCCTGCATCTTGTCGTTAAGACAGATAGGGAGTCACAGAATTGTTATTATCTGGGGCAGCTGATTATGTGGGCTTAAACAGTTATCTTGTTTGCTGAAGATATTTTGATGCTTGATCTGTAGATCAAATTAACTGGCTTTTCAGTCTTCAAAAGAAAGGGCACTTTATTCATGATATCTGGTTGATGGCATTGTGTATTTGGGGATAAGTAATTGCCTGCTTTATTTTCATCTTTGAAAGCCTTATGATTGATTTTAGTGTTGTAGTAAGTTTGAGAAACGATTTTCCTCTTCCATGTGGACCTGGCAACCGGAGAAGCTTAACACCTTGAGTTGAATTGGCGCAAAGGGTATTATGATAGAAAACACTTGTTTTGCTTAGTCATGCAAATGTTTGCCTTGTGCAAACTCATCATTTGTGGAGCTTTATTCATTTACACTAAATATTTTATTCTTAACGGCTCATGTTTTACTGGTTTATAGCATCTTATGGTCAAGGTTTTAAGAATCTAATTGGCTTGGCTTAAGTTGGCAAATGGATGATATTATATTAGGCTGATTTGCAGTAACATGAGTTGCAAAATGCCATGAGATGAAAGCAAATTTGGTTGATAGGCGCTTAATATGCATATGCTTCATTAAGTAAAAACTGTATTCGTATATGTTATTAGTTTTATCATACTTGCTGGAAGTTTTTTTAACCTTCTTACCCATTCGTCTTTTTAAAACCCTCTTGCTTCCTTGTGAATTAGTTATGCACAGCAGCTTCTGGATACTCCAGGAATGTTTTAAGTTGCATTAAATTACATTTAAGGACAGTTGAGTATGCTGATCTTAAGTATCCTATAACTATTGTATAGGATATCTACTGACTGTGTGACTCATTAAGCATCCTATGTTAAATTGGGGCTTTTTCATTGGGTTTTTGGAGATGGGGAAGTTATGAATAGGTTTACTTGGGGCTCGGTGGAAGGTTTAAATAGGTAAGTGTCCCGATATCAAGAGTTATTTGTGTGATCTGCCATGATATGATCGTAGGATGCCCTACAATGTTGTAGCGGGGATTTTTGGAGATGGGAAAATGATTAATAGTTTACTTTGTAGAAAGATCCATTGTGAACTTTTTTTTCTGAGAAGATCTTCAAAGTCATTGGGAAAGGTGCGTGGTGAAGCTACTTCAGGTCTTTTGCTAGGATGTGAATTCCATGCCCCACTTTGATTTGTTAATTTTGATCTATGCGGACCTCTATGTCTATTTTATGATATCTGCGGACCTCCATGTGTGATGACTATAACACCCGTTATTAAAATAGCAACAGCAGGAAAAAAAAAACTTTAATTGGCAAATCATTATAGAGTTAATAAGTTATTTTAAAAAAATAAATAATTTTTTTCAAGCAGGTATAAATTTATTTTTTAAGAGGCAGGGCTTGATGCATATATGGGCATAAACTGAAACATTTTTTTTCTATTGGTGGATTTTGATTAATTCCATTGTGTATTGACCATTGCCCCTTCACATAATTGCGGTTAAATAATACTTCAGTTCGCAGCCGAGATTAAAAAGAGAATTTTCAGCACAATACTAACTGCTACGGCAACCTATCCGTGAAATTTCATACTTATTAGGTTAAATCTTATAGGCCAAAGTCCTTTGAAAATGCCTAAGACTTTCCCTCGGAAACAAAAAAATGCCTATTTCGAATGGCGAGCACGACGCTAAAAGCTCCAGCAGGGTGCAAGTCTCCGATGCTATGGAGGCTCACTCCCTTATTCCATTTCTCAACGTCACCATCCAAACCAGCAAAGGCCAACTGCAGAGCATCAACTCATCCTCCACCCAGATTGACTGCGAGACATGCCGCAGCTCGAGTAAGCACGTGCTCGCGGTTGCTGCAAATCTTGGAAGGCATCACACGTGGCATGAAGGCCATGTCATGCCCAACGCCACCATGCGCAGGAAGCAGCTTAAAGGACCATGGATACCTTATGGTCGACATAAGATTGTTGTCATGGAAGATGATTAAAATTTCAATCCTTGACTAGAGATACATAAGATATTATCCAAAACATGTATTTTAATTTTATTATTTATTTATTTTAGGACGATAACATATTTATATTTAAAATAAGCATATCATCCTCCCTACTTAAATGATGAACCTGGTAGCTCCATGATAGCTTTCATATATCAAAATTTCATTGAATTGCTGCAATTTCACATGCACGCAACTCCGACATCTCTGATCGCAAGGAACGGAACGGCCCCTAGGCGTCTCAGGCAGCATAGTATTTTTCAAAAAGCATGCATACAATCGCACTGAGGAAACTTTCTTTATACATTGTGAAACGAGACAGAATACAGAAAACATTGTGAAACGAGAATGCAGAACTGAAAAATACAGAATGCACTGTGAAACGAGAATGCAGAACTGAAAAAATTTGTACATCAACTGGCCCACATTTTCTAGATGGATTTCATGTTACCTCGTATGTCCGAAATTAATATTTCCTGCCAGCTCTCATCATGTCTAGGGTAAGGTTTATATCTCATGCGAATCTCAGCTTGCTCAGATTAAACGTAAGCGGTTTCAACCTCTGATGGACGTGAAGCATGAGGATATGTATTAGTTGACCCCTGAACACTATTACGTGTCTCTTCCACCACCTGGAAATATGCAAAAGGCCCCCAACCTGCACTCAAAACGAAACAGATGACAATCAACTTCCAAAGTTAAAAAGAACTTACGTGCCAAAAGAGGTCTGAGACAACGCAAGTATATAAGCAATGATATATCAGGTCCATTATTTTGATGTTCCAAGCTATCTTGTGACAACACTGACAATTTATTGCCTAAAAAGTTGTGGGTGTCCTATAATCACTGATAAAAAGCAGGCATTTCATGATGCTGTGAATATTGAACAGCTCAAACTATCGATGCAAAAGTGATGCCACAGGACCTTAACTAGCTCTGACCATATACTTGAATTCCTTGTTATTCACTTGATTTTGATTTTATTTTGTCTTTGCAATTAAGCCAACTAGTTGCAAACAACTTTGTATGCAAAATCCTTATGACTCATCTTAACAAGATGGGCGCAGATTCCCGACCAACAACAGTCTGAATTCCTTACCAACAACAGTCTGAATTCCTTCCACACTTTGTCAGCCAATTAGCCAAGTTTTTACTCACCGTAGTATGCAAAATCCTTGTGCTAACCAACAACCTCACAAAGATGTAGAATGAACTCATGAGGTCATGCAAAATCCTAATTCAAAAGCTAACCCCTCTTGTAGCATCTGTTTGAGCCAAGAATTTTATATTCGACATTCTTTGCCCATTCCAAACCTTTAGCCAGAGCCAATATTTCTAACACCATATATTTATTGCAATGTTTTCACATTTATTTGCATTTTGGCTGGTGGAAGGACCATGGATGAAGACTGAGATATTCAATTTGTTCACTTAATGATGTGGATGCATACATATCAAAGAGTTAAAGATATATGAGTGGTTTATGATATACACTGGGTGCAAAGAAAAGATGCTACAGTTGAGGCCTATGTACAGGAATTTACAGGTTCTCAAGGCTCATAACTTATGCATCAAGTCACCCCAAAGTCAACACATGGTATTAGGCCACTACAACCATAAGCAGGAGGTTTACCTTCACAGGGATTTTAAGCTTCCTAGATAACGTCCAACATTTTAAGTTCACAGTTTTCAACCCCAACTCTAAATTTTTCAGTGGATGTAAAGTCATCCTATGTTTATTATAACTGTGCACCTAAACATGCATAATAGCTATATCCCCCTTAAACATCTCAATGATGCCACAAATGGGCACTGGAAATTTTATACCTTATCTGAATCCCCAAGCTCTCCATCAGCTAATCTGGCATGCTGAATATACATTATGAAAGATCAACTAATTGAAGCACAGTTCCAATTGGAGGCCACAACAAACATACAACCTAGAGAAAAGTCATCTTGAGGCAAATATTACTATACAGAAAAACATATATGTCACTGCATTGTGTACATCTTGTTAATGCCTAACAAGAAAAAAAAGGCACTCTAGGCACACTTAAAACAATGCACGTAATGAATAATTGGACAACACAATTGCCTTGCTATGGCCATCGCATGAGCAACTGAAGCGTCAAATCAAAGGTAAGCTGCCCAACAGATAGCTGTTACCATTAGGCTACAGTATCCCTTTATTACATCCATAATTCATGCCACTCCCCCTCATGTATACTAAAATTTGCACATATCTGATACTAGAGGAAGGACCATCTGAAGGGTGGTCATGATTTCATGAAGGGTGTAGAGTAGAAAGGCATTTGGACTTTGCAAGGGGCAAGAGCTCACAACATAGAATGGTTCCTCATTCTAGACAGGCATGTATGGTCCAGATATCATATAGAAATTTAAGAATTTCAGAACCTGGACTCTCACTTTTGCAGGAAACATAACAAGGAGCATGATGTAAGAGACATGGAGACATGAAAAGGGACAGATGAAAATTTATATGCTCAACGATTCAATACAACACTCCCACACTTTCCTGGGGCACTTATATCTCTCCCTTAGAGACCAGGAACAAATGGGGTTAATGATAGAGATGAGAAGAGCAGACAACTTGGAGATGGAATATGCATAGTAATTTTGATTTCAAGGCTAGATATCAAGGTGGAAAAATTTAAGAGCTTGTAAAAAGGTAGAATAACTCAGTGCAGAAAGCATACTCATCTTTTTATTCTGTAGATATATTGGACAGAAACACAACCCCATATTCATGAATAATTCTAGTAGAAACAAATACTTTTCAGAAATCAGAAAAAAATGCAGAGTTTCATTAAAATCCAGGTAGATTACAGAATAATAAAGAATCCAATCTAAAAGGGAGACTAATACACAAGACTCTTGCCATTGCGTGAGTCCAGGGAGGTCAGGCATACACAGCCTTACCCCCCATGTGTAGAGAGCCTGTTTCCATGAAAGATATATCCCATACATCCTGTTTAATTCCTTATTTTCAACTAGATTAGCAATTTTCTGCTATTGGAAACTTCATCTACTGCAATTTTTTTTTCAATTATTCCAACTTTCTTCACTTTTATAACAACGTGACATCAGCTGTCCCCTTTCTTTTTTTATGTACAGTTGGGTCTGCTCCCATAACTACGGAAGCGCATATACACCCATCTTCTAAGTTAGAGAACATGTTTTGCACGCCTAACTATTTCTCCCAATGGACAGAACATTTCAAATCCGATAATTATCTCACAAGTTGTCTTTTAAGCCTCTAGAAAGCCACCATACACGATAATTAATATGCATCTTTAATGCATTTGACCAGTCCTGAGCCCCTGTTATATTGAAATTGAGATGACTCGAGTAATTACAGAGCAAAGGCATTCCCAACAAATGAACAAGAAAGGTTATGCTTTTAACATTTCTACTCAAAAAACAATATTATAATTTTTTATATAAATTATTTCTCAAGAAGTCTTCGATGGTGTAAGTATTGCTAGAACCTGCTCAGCATGGAAGAAAAAGAATCAGACAATTTAATGATATAGAAGCAGCAGGGAGCAAATCAAAGATATGTGAAACATACCCTCTGCATCATAAGGTGGTGGGAAGAATTGCAGATAGCAAAATGAAGCAACTATTAATCCTGGAAAAAACAATTAAGGTCTCAACAGATGATAAAGAAATGTAAACGACTAGTACACCATCTAGAGATGCAAACCTAGAAAACCACCAGCAAATACGTCTTGCCAATGATGCCAATAATCATCCACTCGAGAAATTGCCACAAGCGATGCACCGAGTAGAGGAAGAAAAACAATGCAAAGTTTGGCAATGTGGCCGCTGCGATCAAAAGCTTGGATTTTTCCTGAAAGATACCATGCAAGGAAACCTAAGCCTGCAAATGACCCTGCATATCCATAGATGGGAAGAACATGAGCAGTCATTACCAATAGAAACCTTAATTCAAAAACTGGATATGAAATTATGCTATAAACTTCTAATTTACAAATGATTAGTACTCCGAAAAACAAGAGGATCCTCAACTGCCTTTTCAAGTACAAGCCAAATGCAACAAAGACATTCATGATACCAAATAAGCTCAATAACTTAACAGCTTAGATCAACTCAAGAACTACAGAAATAGACATGATCATTCTGCACCATTTTTGATATACATAGCAGACAAAATCAACATCTTTAACATTATCAAGGAATAAACAAGCATTAATAGACTCCAAAAATATGATCATGAAATACAATATAATTAGACAGAACTTTTGCGCCATATCTGTTATGACTGCCAGTAGAACTATCATTGATAGTTACATCCATGCATGCCCAATCCTTTTGTAGAAGCATACACAGGCAAAGCTTGTATGTTTTGTGTTCAATGATATTTACATATTCACATGATTGTCCAAATTTAGTTTGTTATAAATGGTTCGATGAAAACCATGAAGGCCTGATAACTGGCCTTGACGAAAGCTCCATGAAAAAAGGTAGATTTATCTAAATATTAAGTGAGCATACTGTATGTTTGATATTCAAACAGACCCCCCCCCACCAAAAAAAAAAAAAAGAGAGAAAGATGTTTCATCAAACATGCTAGTATTCTTTGCAAATGACATAGCCACATTGCATCCCAAAAATAATAGTATAAGACAAGGCCTGCTGTACCCATACTAGTCATATCACATTGTATCGGTAAGATACCAGTACGATATCAAGTTTCAATCGATATGAACCAAATTGATTCAAACCAAGCCAAACCGCCATGTACCGCCTGGTACCAAATTATTGTTAATTGTTGGCACCTTATCTCGATATGAAATGCATACTATGTTGTACCAACCCATACCATATCAAACTAGAAATGTACCAGCATGAGTCTTGGCACCAGTTTTACCAACCTCGGTATAAAATAGAACCCATAATTGTCTAAAAGAGAGACACGTCCTTATGCACACAATGACGCATGGAGCAAAATTTGGCTCCATGCAACAATCCAATGAATTGGCACTTGTAAATTGTTTCGAATTAGTTTTGTAGAAACTTAGATTCCCTTAGCAGAATTGTTGGTAATAGAGCTTACAGTAAAGCTCTTGAAAAGAAAGCTTTTGTAAAACACTATTTGTCATTTGGTAACTATATTTTTAAAATGTTGTGAGATTTTAACATGTTTGGTAACTAAGTTGAGAAAATACTTTTAGAATGAGAAATAATAAAGATATTGCACGGTACTTTCAACTATCTAACTATTTGTATTATCAAATTTTGTTATTATAATTATTATAACAATGTTATAGTATAAAAATGTTATAAGAGCTAGACTTGGCTACATTCCAATGTAGCCAAGCCTGAATGTAGCCAAGCCTAAATTCAATCACCTTCCCCATCCTTTGATCCACATAGTTCATATTATAATATTATATTATACTATGATTATTATAACCTATATATTATAGAATCATATAATATATGGTATATAGTATTATATATTATAATATTACTTATTTCACCACATAATTATATGATATTATAGCAATATTTCATAAAATATTAATTACATTATATCATATTATATTATAACAATATAATATAAATATTATATTCTATTACATTATGTAGTTAGGAAAAGGCTTAGATGAGTTGAATTGAGTATATTCTATTATGTTGTATTATATTATATTAAGTTGTATTGTATTATTTTATAATCATAATATTAATTATGATTGTTCTCATGATTTGAATCTGTGATCCCTAAGTCCAATAAAACAAACTCCAAATAGGCTTGAGAAAGCACTTATAGACAACAACCCTAAATTCGAGCTTTAAAGTACTTTCTCAGCTTTTGTGTGAAGAGCGTTTGGTAGAAAGTTGTTTCAAAGGCTATCAAACAATCCTTTATCCCCTACAAGTGCCTTTGGGCTTGGGAAAGCACTCTTCGCGCACCCCCCCCCCCCCCCCCCCCCACGGGCCAAACAAAGCATTCACAAAAGGAGCCTTAGTCAAGGACAATGCAGGGCCCCAATGGGCTACATAGAAGCTCCAGATAGTTGAAACTACAGAAATAGACCTACAAGCAACTTATAGTCTTGCACTGCCTCATGTTGCCCTTTGACTAAAACAGCAACATCAACACAATCAAAGATAGACAAGACTATAAGATTTATTCATAATATGTTAAATAAGTGAACTAACAGATGATTGGATATCATCATAATCCAAATCAGGAATATAATGTGACATCATATCAGATATGGCAAGAAATCTCCTAATGTAATCTATGTTTCGAGTTATATAATCAACAGTACAGACCACCAAACTAACAACCTACAATAGGTGAATAGCTATTGCATCACTTACATGAAGAATGCCCACTTGGAAAACTTTTGTGCCCTTCCCTGATAACACTCTTTTCTCCATGACATATAACATTTGTTGTGACATTATCATAGACCTATACATGAAATGTGGATCAACAGTAACTGTTTAGGCTCTGCAATGCAGGACAGCAAGAAAAATATATAGGGATTCTTATGATAAGAATTTATTTGCTAAAAAAATTAAGGATAGTCACAAGAATGATGACCCACCGCTTTTCCATCAGGGAAACATCGCCAAAAGAAGTCTGGCCGAGGTCGACCAACAGCATCCTTGATTGCATCCGTTATCACCCCAGTTATAAGCACAGAATACAGCAGGCCTGTTTGCAGATTTCAATGATTACCTGCCAAGTCCATCAATATACCACAGAAATGCAACTATTCTAAAATTATAGGGCCAACAAAAGTAGCTATACCCAGTATTGCATGATGCAAATCATACACATCCTTCCTTCTGAAGTATATCCCAATGAAGATCACAGAAGGCAATACAATTCCAATAACCTGTGACAAAAGAAGAGGGTATTTTTATGTTGCAAACTTGCAATACATAAATAAAATACCACAAACAAAAGACCCAGATCCACTATCCTCAAGACTTGATATTAGTAACTTGGAAGCTAGAACATACTGGAACAGCCCAAAAAGGCACTGTGTTACTTTTTAGTGGGTACTTCAGATCGGTCATCATGTCTTTCCCCACAAAGCGATAAAAAGGGTCTATAACATTCAGTATGATCACTATGACCCCGAGAAGTAGTAGAATAATCCAGTCATGCAGGTGGAATCTTGCCACTTTTACTCCATGGGATCTTATAGTATGGGCACCCAACTGAATATCTGCCATAATCCTGCAGCGGTAGGTGAATAAACGCTAATTTAGAAAAGGAAAAGATTACATAATTCAGAAATAATTGTTAATCATGTTATTAAGAGAAACAGGGAGAAAGCAGAACATGGTTGTGATGGTCAAACAAAGGAGGGAAGAGGGAGAGGTGTGGAGATCATAAACTAAGATCTTTCCCCTTTTCTTTAAGAAAAAAAAAGGGGAAAGAATACCATAGAACTAAGGTTTGAAGTTTCTCTAAAACAGGTCAGTTTCACAAACCAAAATAATTTTTCTTTTTTTTTTAGTTTAACAAGTAGATTTGTTTAATGTTTACTAATATTTATCATATAATTCAATCGCACATTTATCTAAGACCCTAATGATCCTATTTATTTTCATCTAAGCTTTGATATAATGGTGGTTAAGATGCATTCTTGAAATTACAAACACAATTACAATATGTAGAATTAAAGTTGTAGGCGCATGTATTGAAGCTTCTATAGCTCTGGAGATTGATACATGTATTAATCTTATACTCTTGAATACTTACTTGTTAGTTTATGCTTGTTTGAGTTTTGAGTGATATATGATTTTTTACCAATAGATTAGTACATTATATATACAGGTAGGCCTGGCTGCACCCGAATGTAGCCAAGTCTAAGATCTGATCAGCTTTTCCACCCTTAGATCCATACAGATCTCGAAGCCATCCCATCTTTTTTACTTTTTTTTACCTTGAAATTCGTGAACTAGATGAATTTAAGGATGGAAGAGATGACGGATCTAGGCTTGACTATATTCGAATGTAGCCAAGTCTATCTCATACATACATACATACAGATTAATAATGTATTATGCTTCAATAAAGTTTAATTTCAGCCTAAAATGACCCAAAGCACATAAATTATGACACCATATACTTAACACACAATAAAAAAGGTGTGACATAACTTGCCTTGATTTTTGAATTCTTTGTTTGTAATTTTAGATTTTTTGACTTAATAATAGATATTCCAATACTTGGAACAAAACTACTAAAACTGGCTTTTAAAACCTAGCACACAAGTAAAGTTAGATCAATGCAAATGATTTTCATGATATCATAATCTCTTGGGATCTTTAGTCCATATGAAGATAAAATTGATGAAACCAAAACTATACTTCGGGTACCAAAACCAACTTTTAAAATCTTGCACAAAAGTAAACTCCAATGAAGAGATGATCTTGTGATATCATGACCTCATAAGGTCTTGAGTCCATTTGAAGAAAAAGTTTAGATTTTAAAATACTTAATTTTGAAATTTTTGAGAATAACTAAGCAATGATATCAAGTTTTTACTCTGGTAGATAAATCAATACTTCAGAATTTTCCTTTCACCCAAATAAATTTAAAATTTTTAAAAGTAAAAATTTTATAATTCTTGGAAAATAAAATATGTATGCATCCTTAAAATTTAGATTAAAAAAAAAGAAAATGAAAAATAACTTCATCAACATCACTTCCACCAAATAACTACGATGCAATTTGTGTGACTAATTATTGTGCATGTGTGCACATAGCTAGCACATGGGAGGCTAGAAAGAAATGCATCCCATCAGTCCCCAAAAGGACACAGAGACAAGATTAATTGTTAGTATCTTAAATTCTCGATAATGTAAGAAAGATTATCCACAACATTATAAGTTTCATCTTTTTACATGTTTAAAGTACACATGACTTATTTCAAATTACTATAGGTACACCTACAACAACTACAACAAATGATACTTTTTGAAATGTGACATAAATAGTCACATCCCATGAGCCCCTTCAACAACTAACTTAATTTTAGCAAGATCTTTGGACATTGAAGCAACCATCAAATTCATCAATTTTATTTTAGAATAAAAAACATTAATAAACTAGATAGCATATTTCTAAATCTTTTTCTATTAAGAAAATGATGAATAACCCCATCAATGATGCAGGCGTTGGGATTACCTATCTATATTTTGTCCGATATTGCCAAAACTGGGCAAGATGTCAGACCAAAAATGTATGTAGTCCATTTTTTGTGATTTAAATACCAATTGACTAAGTTGGACCAAAAGGCATTAGTTCAAATAGCTAGCCATTCAGTTACACTAACCTGCCAGTGGCAATAGTAAATTAATATAATTCATTATCATGGCCTCATGCACCCCAATTATGACAAAACCTGTCATTATATTGGACTTCTAAAATAAATAAAATTTACTCAAAGCAAGACGCTAAGTTTGAACATTCAGAATGGGTCAAGACCAATGGTTCTGAGTCTCAAAATTTTGGAAATTTCTAATGCATCGGTCAAATGGATCTTGATGTTATAAAGAATTATATGGTTGGAGATCCAACTATAAGTGGGTGACCTTAAGGGTACCTCAGACCTATGATTCCAAATGTATTCCCTACCATATGAGATGACCTGTGGATTTTATGGTTGAACATCCATAGTGGGTATGAAGTTATTTGTTTGTTTGGAAATCTTATTTAATAGCTCAGTGTAATTTAAGTCTTACAAAAGACCCTCAAATGCATTGCATAACTTGTATCCAGAATGTAAAGTCTAGAAACAAAATAATTCCACGATAGCTGTAGTCAACGAATAAGGTCTACACTAAATGCCTGAAGTTCTTTAAACAATTCCGAAACAATAAATAAGGTGATCAATTTAATAATCAAAGGCTGAGATATCTTTCGGTAAGATTAGGTATAGAAAATATGTTGTCACCGCTTGACTTCATCATTGACCCTATTCAACTGTAGTCAACACATAGCCTAATCCCCACAAATCACTGCCCTTTTTCCCCTCCCGGTAAGTTTATCTATAATTTTTCGAACAACTCTATCACAGATTCCTTTTTGCTGCAACAAGAAAACAGTTCCAATCATGATCATAACAGAAAATAAATCAGAAAAACCAAGCACCAAGATTCTCAAGAAACCATCCAAAGCATAAAAAATACACGCATCTAGATACTTGGAATAAATCAAATCACGTAATACTCATAAATTAAAATCAAGAAAACGGAAAACCTAGATATCAGTAGACCTAATCAATCAGATTAAAAAAAGATCGATACATAAAAGAAGGAATGATAAGTTTACATTAGCGAGAGAGAGATTAGGAAGAAAAGAATCGCAATTACAGGTTCCGGGAGACAAGAATAAGGATTCCTGGGGCAGTACAGAAAGATACAAAGATCACAGCGATCATTCCTTCATATATCTAAAAAAATGCAAGAAAAGCAAAAAAAAAAAAGAAAAAGAAATAGATGGATGAGATATTAACCGACCTTGCACTCCGCGGAGAGAGAAACTTTTCCTTTATTTAACGCCGGGGGATCTGGCGAACTCGCAGCAGCAACAGCAGTAGCAAGTGAAGTAGACGAAGAGATGGGAAAGGAGAGTAAAGGGGACCGTCGGCTTGACCAAGTAGTGAAAGTAAAAAATTAAGAAAAAAAAAAAAAAAAACGCCGGGACGGTGAACGACGCAGCGGGACTCGGAGACCGGAAGGAGGAGCAAAGGGAGGAGAGGCCGGCGTTGCGTGATTGTCGGCAGGCTGGGTTAACGTGGTCTATTTCACCCGTACACCTACTACCCCAGATGATCCTGAGACGGGCTCAGACGGCTTGCTCTAGCTACGGCTAGGCCCAGTCGACCAAGACCGGTTTGAATTTTGAAACTTGAAGCGATGGAAATCGAGAACGGACCGTCTCTCTCTCTCCATCGCAAAAAGCTCCTTTCGATGTTGGAGCCAGCGCCCATCGTGCCGCGTTCCCTAAAGTTGACGTAATGGGATGACATGTCCCTTCCACTTTATTAACCTCCGTCCATTAAAATATTAATGCAATATTTAGGCTATGTTTGAATTTTTTTTAAAAAAAGAAAAGAGTAAATGAACAAAAAAAGATCAAAAAAAATGTTAGTTGACTTAATTTTTTTTTTTGAAAGAATGAAAGAAAAAAAAAAGTTTGGATAAAAAAAAAAAAAAAATAATAATTATCCCTTCAAATGAAAAAATAAAAAATAAAAAATAAAAAATATTTTGATCCATAAAAGTATAACTTAAATATTTTTTTTTTCCTAATTTATCCCGATGTACTAACAAATTTATTTTTGCTGACAAAGAAAAAACGATTACTTTTATTTTTTTTTCTTTTTTTATTTATTTTTAAATAAATAAAATATATATATATATATATATATATATATATATATATATATATATATATATATATATATATATATATTCCTTCACTCCTTTTCATCCAAACCGACTGGCTGTGCAAAAGCCATGTGCAAAAGCCACATGGCCAAGAGCAATCTCAAGATTACGCCGGTAGGCCGATTAAGTTCTGATAAAGATGAGGTTGTCTCATTCTTGATCAAACTCAAACTCGGGTCAGCTCCAGGGTTAGCAAAGCTTTGTAAAGAGAGCTTCAAGCTGGGCCAGGGGGCGACACAGCTTTTCGGACCAGATTCTACGCGCCAATATAACATCGACCCCACAAGCCCCATCATTATCTCAGTCCATTATTTAACAAACGAAGGTAAGAAAGGTTTAATCTACAGGTGCATGTGCTTATGAGCCTATAGCTTCTCAGAAGCAGTCTAATGGAGCCATCTTATCTAATATATCATGTGAAGCGTTTTATGCTGCTTGTTAGTCACAACTGCAACGTGCAACGTGCGGATAGCGAAACCAGCACAAACAAAAGCAGTCAAGAAAGCAGTAGAAAGAGCAAAAGCTGCTAACGAAAAATTTTGACCACACCAAAATGCTTTAGGGCATGTGACACTGGGAAGGAACCAGCAAGAGAAATGGATGGGCTAGGAAGACTACAATATTTGTTGTTCGTGATCTAATTTTTAGCTATAAAGATTCTGACGTTTCAAACTTAATTGCTAACTCAATTAATTTCATTAGTGAGCTGAGACTAGGTGACTTAAAAATTTAAATAAAAGTTAATTAGTAGCAAGTGAACTTAAGCAAAAGTACATGATTTTTTTTTTTCATCGTTGCAAGCTAGTCAGAATTTACCTTTAGTCCTTGCTCACTAATAATCCTTATTCATCAATTTATCGATAAATTTTGTTAGCAAATCAAAATTATATGATCAAAAAATTCAAGTGAAAGTGAATGAATAAGTGATTTTAAGCATATAATATAAACCGATCATCCCGAAAATTGTAAAGATAAGCAAATGCACGACTGATTTGGATCCCCGTCAAAGTAAACATTGAACAACCATAAACATGAGACATGGCTTACAAGAGTTCTCTACAGGCATTTTGCTACCAGGGAATGAGCCTGATGCAATAGAGCAAGCAATTCATTTTGGGAACTCTTCCTAAGAGCAACACTAAAGTCGTTAGTGACACTACCACCAACCTTTCAACTACTAGTTCAACTGAACTCAGCACTCCTTTCTTTTCCCACGCTTATAGCCTTGCATTTGCCCATACACAACCATACAAGCGTCAAGTTAGGGGTGCCATCGGTAAAAAGTCGACGCTGCCACTTGTCAGAGTAGAGCATTGCTTCACGTCCTCCCGTACTCTAAATCGCTTGGTTCCGTTCTATTATTACGATGTGCTCTCGGTAATCTGCTGTTATAGCTGCCTTCACGTTTGCTGGGTTGCTGGCTCGCAACTCTTTCTGGAATTATGCACACGGTCCCCAACCTTCATGACAAAATAGCGTTGTTAGATAATAGCACAAGAATATCATCAAGTGATCACTAACAAAATGACCGAATTGGCTTAGCTTTGTCGCAAGTATAATGATAATACTCAACGATGTCACTGCATGAGTTCTTACTCAAAGAACAGATGATTGTAGCCATCTGATGGATCTTTGCTCCACTGTAAAGGAGATCCATCCATGTAACAAAAATATCATCGCATACGACGAACAATTAGTTTAATCAATGTTGGTCAATAATACATAAAAGACAATAGGAGCGGAAGCATACCTTTTAGACCGATTATCTTTTTGAACTCTGATCTGCACAACAAATGCCCTCAACGAGTCTAAAACAAATCACATAGTAAAAAATGCCTCTTTCCACAACCCAGATGGCTTGAACTGATCTAAGATCTCTCAGAACTCACTATGAGATGGCTTGGATTGATCTAAGATCACTCATAACCCACTATACCCAAATGGCTTGGATTGATTTAAGATCTCTCAGAACCCATTATGAGATGGCTTGGATTGATCTAAGATCTCTTAGAACCGATCTAAGATCTCTCAGAACCCACTATACCCCTAGATGGCTTGGATGATCTAAGATGATCTAAGATCTCTCAGAACCCACTATGAGATGGCTTGGATTGATCTAAGATCTCTCAGAACATCTAAGATCTCCCAGAACCCACTATGAGATGGCTTGGATTGATCTAAGATCTCTCATAACCCACTATAAGATGGATTGGATTGATCTAAGATCTCTCATAACCCACTATGTGATTTGTCTTAGACTCATTGAGAGCATCTGTTGTACAGATCAAAGTTCAAGAAAGACAATCGGTCCAAAGAGGTATGCTTCCACTCCTGTTCTCTGTATTGTTGACCAACCGTTTATATAAATGGGGAAGAGGACATGAACATGAGACGTTATTGTCGTTTCTTTCATAAAGAAACATTATCCTTTAATGGAGAAACATTTTCCCCTATTTAATGGATATATCCACCCACATTTAATGAAGAAATGTTTTTGCCCGTCATGCAACATCTCACACATGATGGGCGGTAAAATTTATATGAAAAACAAAAAAGATCTTAGATATCAATCATACAGTCAAATGGATCGTGCAACTCGCAAGTTATCCCTGCATTTATGGGAGCTGAACCATGCACCTGTTAGGGATATTTGGAGGCTACAACCAAAAAAAATTACAACTCGATCTACCCCAGATCAATCTTATGTCACATTATTGTTCAAGCATTTTCAATTCCATATGAAATGCTTAACATATGCGCCCATATGTCATGTATTCACAATTATATCAAAATATGATTGTTTGGTCAAAGAATGACATGTAGATCCTAATGCGAATAGGATGTTTAGTCCAACTTCTCATATCATACCTATATGTTTCACCCAACGCTATTCCAACAAGTCTCTCCAGGTTGTATCAATCATAACCCTTTGTTGAAATGTCAAGATAGCATACATTGAACTGTTACTTCAAGATATATCAAGACGTCCCTTAGGGCTTCCTAGAAAGCTCATTTAGCCTTCAAAGAACTTATACAGTGAGAAAGTAGGGATGCCCCTCCCAATAGTCCCACATCGGAAAATTAGAAGTTGGTTGACTGATTTATATATCGACAAGTAAAGAAAGTTAGCAAGAACATCCCTATTTTCTTACTGTATGAGTTCTTTGAAGACTAGATGCAACAAGAAATCGAAAGGAAAGCTGATCGAACAAAAGACTCAAGGCAAGGGTACCCAGTGCAAGCGTGGGAAGCGCGAGAACAAAAAGAAGAACATTAACAAGTTGAAGTGTTTCAACTATGGCAAACTAGGACACTTCGCTCATGATTGCACTGAGCCGAAGAAGGTAACTCCTAATCCACAATTTCTGACTTGTGCATATGTTTCTAGCTTGATCATGCTAATAGAATCTCATCCATTGTGGATTGTAGACTCGGAGCAACGGACCATGTAGCTCGAGACCATGCAACATTTATGGAATACCATCGAATACCTGCAAAATCTCAATGGATATTTGTAGAAAACAATTCCAAAGTAGAAGTACAAGGGATTGGAACATGCAAGTTGGACTTGCAAGGAGGACAAAGTTTACTGCTGAAGGATGTCCTATACGCTCCAAATATTTGACGTAATTTAGTCTCGATTATGGTTCTTCTTAAGTTAGGATATGATTTAAATTTCTCTAGTAATGGACTTCAAATTTTGAAAGGATCTTCATGTATTGGTTATGGAACAATGAATGATGGATTTGTTGTTTTAAATTCTAGCAATATTGAAAATTATTTTGCAATTACATCATCCTCTATGAATTTGAATGATGTTGTATTATGGCATGCTAGATTGGGTCATATAGGCCAAGATAGAATAAATCGTTTGGCTCGAGGTGGACTATTGGGTCAACTCACCAAAGTTTCGTTACCAGTATGTGAATATTGCTTGGTTGGTAAAGCAACCAGGAAGCCTTTTGGAAAGGCATCCCGTGCCACTCAACCATTGCAACTTATTCACTCAGACATCTGTGGTCCTATGAGTGTGAGGGAGAGGCATGGTGCCTCCTATTTCATCACTTTTATTGATGATTACACATGCTTTCGCTATGTTTATCTAATCTCTCATTAATCTGAAGTAATGGATTGTTTTAGAAAATTTACAAAGTATGGTTGAGAATTAGTTAAACACAACAATCAAAGGATTGCATACAGATAGAGGACGTGAGTACTTGTCCGAAGAATTTGAGAAATTCTATGATGAAAAGGATATAGTCAGACAACTGATGATTCTATATACTCCGCAACAAAATGGTATTGCAGAGAGAAGGAATAAAACCCTATTAGACATGGTGAGGTCTATGATGGCGTAGGCAAAATTACCTATCTCCTATTGGGGAGATGCTCTTTTGACTGCTGCATATGTGCTCAACCGTGTACCCTCTAAATTAGTCGCATTAACACCCTATGAGTTGTGGACTGGAAGGAAGCTTGATCTTAGCTTTTTGAGGCCTTGGGGATTGGCAGCCTATGTTCATAACAAGTCTCACAAATATGGCAAGTTGGGACCAAGAGAAAAAAAAAGTATATTTTTATTAAATATTCTAATTCTTCCAAGGGTTACGTGTTGATTGGTGAATATGATGATGGTATTATGACTGAAATGGAATCACGAGATGTTACATTCTTAGAGAATGAATTTTTTGGCAGAGGAAAAATTGAGAGAAATAATTCATTCTATGAAATGAAATGACAAGTAAAGAAAGTGAGTAAGAGCATCCCTACTTTCTCACTGCATGAGTTCTTTGAAGGCTAGATGAGCTTTCTAGGAAGCCTTAAGGGATGTCTTGATATATCTTGAAGTGGTTGTTCAATGTCTGCTATCTTGACATTTCAACAAAGGGTTATGATTGAAACAACCTGGAGAGACTTGCCGAAAAGCGATTGGCTGAACTGTTGGTCAACAATATAAAAATAGAAGCAGAAGCATACCTCTTTGGACCGATTGTCTTCCTTGAACTCTGGTATGTACAACAGATGTCCTCAACGAGTCTGAGACAAATCACACAACGAGTCTGAGACAAATCACACAGTGGGAAATGCCTCTGTTCCACAACCCAGATGGATATCTTAGATCAATCCAAGCCGTCTGGGTTGTGGAACAGAGGCATTTCCCACTGTGTGATTTGTCTCAGACTCGTTGACCGTGTGATTTGTCTAAGACGTGGGAAATGCCTCTGTTCCACAACCCAGATGGCTTGGATTGATCTAAGATATCTCAGAACCCACTGTGTGATTTGTCTCAGACTCGTTGACTGTGTGATTTGTCTAAGACTCATTGAGGCATTGTCTAAGACTCGTTGAGGGTATCTGTTGTGTAGATCAAAGTTCAAGGAAGACAATCGGTCTAAAGAGGTATGCTTCCGCTCCTATTCTCTGTATTGTTGACCAATAGTTTATATAGATGGGGAAGAGGACATGAATATGTTGAAACGTCATCTGAGGATGTGATTGCCATTTCTTTCATGAAGAAACATTATCCTTTAATTGAGAAAAGTTTCTACCTATTTAATGGACGTATCCATCCATTTAATGGAGAAACATTTCTGCCCATCATGGGTGGATTCGTTCAACAATCAAGCCATATATTAATTTAATCTATGCACTCAACCAACACACGTGTACGTGTTAGTGTGCCCCTCTCTAGTGTAACCTTAGGCTGCAGTTACAACTTGAAGACTGAGACATTGATGTTTAAAATTTTCTCATGGTTTGTTACCCAAAACTGTAGTTGAAATATCAGACACTAGAACAGAGTTTCGGTAAGGAAAGAGGAGCAAATTTGACCAAGTTTCTACATGCTTGGAAAGCAAGAATTTGTTGCTATGCACCTTCCAAGTTTCTACATGCTTGTGTTAATAAAAATTATTATGCCCACGATGATAATTACGTGGAAAAGGTGGTTTCGAGTTGCAGTTTACATAACTGCAGAGAAGGTGGTTTTCTTTCTACGTGTTTTCATTTTAAAGGAATGCCTTCTCTTTCCTTTTTCATATAAATAGAGGACGAAGAGATCAAAAAGGATAAGATCCGATCTTCTCTTCTTGATAAGGTTTCGATAAGGTTTCTGAAGATATCTAAAGGGATTTGTGCTGTGGATAAAGAGTATTTTTCCTCTTCTGTGAAATCACTCAGACCAGACGTTCTCCGTAAGATTTTATTTATCAGTAGAGAGTAAAGCAATTATTGATCCTGTTTAAATTTAAATCAACATTGGTATCAGAGCTTTAGGATTGCTTTCTTTCCTATCTGATATGCTTAGATGGTTATGATATTATTTAGTTATCACTTTGGATAAACTTCAATCTCATGAAAAATATTTCTGATGTATTTAATTTAATTCTTTGTGAATAACTTACATGATGATTTAAAATGCAACATCAACACTTATCCATTGGATAAACATTATCAACTTGAAATCGATATATGAAATATGATGATTTATCCATTGGATAAACATTATCAACTTGAAATCGATATATGAAATTTAAACGAAGACTGTTGAGAATTATTTATGCCGGCTTCTCTGATGACTTTGGTCAAACACTGTGGCTATGCTCTAGTAAATCAGAAGGTAAGGACCGGCAGAAAAAATAATAATAAAAAAAAAAAAAAAAGTTCTGTTGATGGAAGCCATCAAGCGAATAACTGTGATAATTTGGCCATAAATCCTTGAAGGTAGGGTTCTCATGGGCTCCACGCATGTCTTTGCCCCCTCACGCAATTGGAACCCAAATCAAGGGAATCGCCCAATCGAGCGCCGCATCTCTGCGGTTAAAGCCCGGATTGTTAGCCCCGTTTTGTCAATCCAGAGAGAGAACGCGGATCAAGTGAATAACTGTGAGAAATTCGGCCATAAAGGCCCTTGGAGCCGAGGTCATCATGAGGGCTCCACGTACGTCTTTGCCCCTCACGCGAGGTGATGAAAAACCAATTAAGGCTCCAAGGATTTGCCCTTTTGGACACCGCATCTCTGCAATAGAGGCCCGGGGACTTTCCAGGGTTAAAGACCCAATCGCTTCATCCTTAGGCTGAGTAATGGGAAATCCGTTACTTCCCATTACCAACAAACCCAGCATTTATTTCTCATTACCAACAAACCCAACCTATATAACGTATGCTTTTGGGGTTAGTTTCACTGTTTTCAAAGTCTATTAATAGTGTACTCATAACCTTTTAAAATCCACTTTGCTTTGTCATCTCAGTATATTAGCTATGGTGCTTCACCGTAGATGTTGGTCAAGGTGACATAGAGTTGGCTGGCTTAGAAAGAAAAGCCAGAGCCAAGCCAGAGCCAATGGTACATGTCAGCTTGTTGTTAGAGATTATATATATATATATATGAATTTGAAACACATATTTTTTTATTTGGCTTGTTCTATATATGCTTCTTTATTCATGTGATTTATGCTTCTTTATTCATGAAAATTTCATAAAATGTTTTATTATGATTATAGATGGCAAGACAAATACTCACATTGACCAAACGAGAACTAAGGCAAAGGCAATTAAGGGAAGCAATGGAGACTTTTGAGTATCATCCTGGAAGTGACATGATTGATCATATTGCCAAGCTTAATCGTATGATTATTGAGCTAGAAGAATGTGGTTACAAGACTATATCAGAATATAGAGTCTGGGTACTCTATAGATCACTACCACCACATTGGGCAAATTTTGTGTATGACTTTTGGATGGATCATCTGAAACATCAGTCTTCCTTGGATTATTGTCACATGGTTGATGTTTTACTTAGAAAATGGTATCAAGAATATCAGACAACTTTTGGAAGAATCTCAAAGTTTGTTTCTCCTGGTGGTGCCTATGGATTCATGAAGATATATGTTGTCTTTGTGATTATATGCCTAGTTATTTTGGCTTATGTTGTTTATTAGGCATTTAATTATGTTTTTATGTCATTTGTTAAGTGCTTAATTATGAAATTGCAAAAGATCATGTAATGATACTTGGAGCATGAAACTCTATAGTTATGTTCTTTTATTACGATGTTTATTATGTTTGAGTGGGAGTTGCTTAATGTATGTTACTTTAATTCTTTGTGAATTATAATCATTTTATTTTAATTCTCTGTGAATTATAATTGTACATTATTTTATTCAAGTAAACTAAATGAATAATAATAAGGCATTAAACAATGGATGATGATTGGAAGCATAGCAACCTTTTGAATCCATATGATTTGCTAAGTTATTATTAGATTTGGTTTATACTTGACAAATATAATATTGTATGATTGATAAATGAACTATGTGTTTCATTTTTTATTTAGATCATGGCATCAAAGAATATCATAGCTGATTTGAACAAAGGTGATAAGTTGAATGGTGATAATTACCATGTCTGGCACCTCAAAATACAATATGTACTTGAGGAACAGGAGGCTTTGGAAGCCATCAACCATACCATGGTTGATCCTGGTGAGGGTACTACAGTTCAGCAGAGAAGGGATCAGGAAGCATATAGAGCTTGGAAGAAGAAAGATTCCACAGCTAAGGGAATATTGATAAGTTCAATGGCAGATGACCTTGTATGTGAATATGAGCAGTATTCTACTGCTTATGAGGTCTGGGTTGCCCTTAGGGACAAATTTGGTGGAGTCAGTGTGACCAAGCTTAGGCAGCTGACCATAAAATTTGACACATACAAAAAAAACGTCCAAATCAAACAATCAAGCAACATTTAAGAGAGATGTCAAATATGATTAGGGAGTTAAAGTCAGCTGGTCATGAGCTTACTGATGAACAGCAAGTGCAAGCTGTTATTCGTTCTCTTCCTGATGGTTGGGAGCACATGAAGGTTAATTTGACTCATAATGATAGTATCAAAACTTTCAATGATGTTGCTCGTCATGTTGAGTTGGAAGATGAGCGGCTGGAGTCGATTAAACCCATGGGACAAGCATATGTTGCTGAAAGCTCCAAACAAGTTTCTGGTTTCAAACGCAAGAGATATTGGAACAAGAAAGGTAAGGGAAAGGGAAACAAGAAAGGATTTGCTGATCAAAAGAATAACAAGAACAAACGCCGTTTTTTCAAGAAGAAAAATAAAGCAAACATGAAGTGCTACAATTGTGGCAAAAAGGGTCACTTTGCTCGTGAATGTACAGAGCCAAAGAAAAAGGTGACGTTATGTTATGCTTCTCTTCATGATATTTATGTTTCTAGTACTGTGATGCTTCCTGATTCTTATCCTTTGTGGACAATAGACTCAGGAGCCACCGACCATGTAGCTCGAGATAGAGCAGCGTTTGTGGAATTCCGTCGCATACCTATTGGAAGTAGATGGATATATGTGGGAAACAATGCTAGGGTTGAGGTCAAAGGAATTGGGACATGCAAGTTGGAACTGCATGGTGGCCGAACTCTGATCCTGCATGATGTCCTTTATGCTCCGGACATACGACGGAATCTTGTTTCAGTTGTTGTTCTTTTGAATTTAGGTTATGAACTAAATTTCTGTGGTAGAAGTGTTGAAGTTTATTGTAGTAACCTCTATTATGGATCTGGATATTTATCTAATGGTTTTATGGTACTCGATGTAAATTATGGCACTTTAGATTCTATTAATAGTTGTTTTTCATTAATTACCTCTTCTAGCAATACAAATGTTGATATTAATATTTGGCATGCTAGATTAGGACACATTGGACAAGAAAGAATGAACAGATTGACTAGTGAGGGCTTATTGGGCTCTTTAGTCAAAACTGATTTGTCCAGATGTGAACATTGTCTTATTGGAAAATCAACTAGAAAACCATTTGGCAAAGCTATTAGGGCTGAATTTCCATTGAAATTGATTCATTCTGACATCTGTGGCCCGATGAGCATAAAGGCTAGGCATGGTGCATCCTATTTCATTACATTTATTGATGATTTTACACGTTATGGTCATGTGTATCTTATCTCTCACAAATCTGAAGCATTGGATTGTTTTAGATTGTACCTGAATGAAGTTGAAAATCAACTTGAGAGAACAGTAAAAGCCTTAAGAACTGATCGTGGGCGAGAATATTTGTCAGATCAGTTCAAATCATTATGTAATGAAAAGGGTATATTAAGGCAGCTAACTATTTCGAGAACGCCACAACAAAATGGTGTCGCTGAAAGAAGGAATAGGACCCTTCTTGAAATGGTTCGATCAATGATGGCACATGCAAATTTGCCAATCTCTTTTTGGGGAGATGCATTATTGACTGCTGCGTATATACTTAATCGTGTACCTTCCAAATCGATTCCATCTACTCCCTATGAATTATGGACAGGCAGAAAACCTGAACTAGGTCATTTAAGACCATGGGGTTCGGGTGCCTATGTTCATGACATGTCAAGTAAGTTTGGCAAATTAGGTCCTAGAGGAAGGAAATGTATCTTTATTAGATACTCTCAACATTCCAAAGGATATGTATTCATAGGTGATCAAATGGATGGAAGTGTCTCTGAAATAGAATCACGAGATGCTGTATTTTTGGAGAATGAATTTCCTAGTAGGGGTGAGATTGACAAAAATACCTCCCTATGTGAGTTGGAGGATTTAAATGATAATATCACTCAAGCGATTGAAATTGAAAATACTCAACAGAGTAGGAGTGATTTAATACCTACATCTTCTTCACAAGAACTTGAATTAAGAAGGAGTGCTAGAAAAAGCATTCCACGTCGAAAATTTGAAATTGAGGGAGAAGCCCTCATGGTTACTCCAGAAGATGATGAGGAACCTAACACTGTGAATGAAGCTTTATCATGCCCTGCAAAGGAACAATGGAAAATTGCCATGGAAGAAGAAATGGAATCTATGGAAAAGAATCAAGTATGGGAGTTAGTTGATCTACCTACTAATCGTAAAGCTATTGGGAATAAATGGGTTCTCAAAATCAAACGAAAAGCAGATGGATCAATTGATCGATATAAGGCACGACTTGTTGCTAAAGGTTATACCCAAAAAGAGGGTATAGATTTTGAAGAAACCTTTTCTCCTGTTGTAAGGTTTGCTTCTATTCGCTTAATCCTAGCTATTGTAGCACAATTGAATTTGGAATTGCATCAGATGGATGTCAAAACAGCTTTTCTTAATGGAAAGCTTGATGAAGAAATCTACATGGAACAACCTGTAGGTTTTGTTGTTAAAGGCCATGAACACAAAGTGTGCAAATTGAAAAGATCAATTTATGGCCTAAAACAAGCATCAAGACAGTGGAATTTGAGATTCCATGATGTAATTATCTCATATGACTTTGAGATAATTAATGAAGATCATTGTGTATACATAAAAAGATCTAAAGAAAAGTTTGTGATATTATCACTCTATGTGGATGATATTCTTCTAGTTGGGAATAATAAAGAATTTTTATATTCTATTAAAGAATGGTTGTCCTTAAAATTTGATATGAAGGACATGGGAGAAGCGAATTATATATTAGGGGTTAAGATCCATAGAGATCGTTCAAGAAAGCTCTTAGCATTATCGCAAGAGACATATATAAAGAAAATACTTGAACGTTTTCACATGGAAAACTGTAAATCTTTTGATACCCCTATAGCAAAGGGAGAATGTTTGAGTAACAGCATGTGTCCAATAACTCCAGAAGAAAAACAGAAAATGTCCAGGATACCATATGCTAGTGCTATTGGAAGTTTAATGTACATTATGTTGTGTACAAGGCCAGATATCTGTTATGCTGTGGGACTTGTTAGCCGTTTCCAATCAAATCCTGGTCAATTACATTGGAAAGCGGTAAAAAGAATATTTCGATATCTAAAGGGCACAACAGATTACAATCTTTGTTATCAAGGATCAGACTTAAATCTAATAGGATATTCTGACGCTGATTGGGCTGGAGATCGTGATGAAAGAAAGTCAACTTCAGGTTATGCATTCTTACTGAATAATGGAGCCATTTCATGGAATAGTAAGAAGCAAACATGTGTGGCTTTATCAACAATGGAAGCTGAATTTATAGCTTGTTCAGGAGCAATACAAGAAGCTGTATGGCTGAAAAGATTTCTTGAGCACCTTGGATTCTTTAATGATAGTGGGAGTCCATTGATTATTCATTGTGATAATCGGCAGCTATTGCATATACCAAGGATCCCAAATATCATAGTAAGACCAAGCATATAGACATCAAATATAACTTTGTAAGAGATATAATTGCACAAAAGAAAATATTTTGCAATATATCTCCACACAATATATGCTTGCAGATCCCTTTACCAAAGCCCTTAGTAGAGACTTATTTCAAGCTCATATAAAGTCTCTTGGATTACGAAGAATATGATATGCATTTGAATGTAAAGAAACACATTCTTATTGATCTATAAATTTATTCTGTGCCATGATTATGATTAGCATATTTGATATGGCTTCATGAGATGTGATATGGTAATAGCATCTGTTATAAAAAGTATGTCGTCAGGCTGAGATTGGTCTTCTCGCATAGACAATCGCCTCTGATGTTTGTATAACATGCAGAGATGAGACAGCTATTAGCTAGAAATTTTTGAGAGAGATAAGCTAAAGCCTATGTCGCCTTGATAAGATATCAAGATGAGATCAATATAATAAGTATGATCGAGGTAAATATTTCACTATTTACTTTGCCTGTTTAATAGCCAGACATGAATTCACAAGGTTAGGAAAGATATGGTTGGTGAATTCAGGTTAGACACTGACGTGTGTCTGAACTTAAGTTTGTACGATGTTTGAAATAAGAAGACATACGCTCTTATTAAAGAAAGAAACATCGTAGCACATGATTCATACCATGTGTGCTTGTTGACCAATAAGGGTAGTAGAAGAATGGATCCCTGCTTCTTCTCTATGCGAGACCCTAAAGATTTAAAATTATTTTATACCCTTATGACTTTTTAACTGTCTCTTAAGACTTTATTATAGTGTTGCTACTTTAGCATATTACCAATAATCAAGAATTATGCAATTTGCGGGATATGTCTAGGAAAGCAGCTATATAGAGTTAAAAGATTCGAGTTGAGAAGGAAGACTAATTTAATTTACATCATAGTATGTATTCACAGGTCGACCAATTATGTAATTCACTTGACATAATTGTGAATACATTATGCTTAAGAAAGATTAAGCATACTCTTTAATATTTATGAGGGATCAGAGATGTAATGATGTGAAATTTTTAGTCTAGGGTATAAGCAAGTTTTTTTTATGTGTTTGTTCTCTCTTTATTATTGGAGCTGTTATGTACTCCTAATCGTTACATAACATTATAGCTCAGCGAACTTGCTGGTCACACGGCCCATTTCCCTAGTATGAATTATATTTAGAAATCTGAATGAGAAACATATATTGTAAATGGAATTATCATCATGTGCAAGTGGGAGATGTTAATAAAAATTATTATGCCCACGATGATAATTACGTGGAAAAGGTGGTTTCGAGTTGCAGTTTACATAACTGCAGAGAAGGTGGTTTTCTTTCTACGTGTTTTCATTTTAAAGGAATGCCTTCTCTTTCCTTTTTCATATAAATAGAGGACGAAGAGATCAAAAAGGATAAGATCCGATCTTCTCTTCTTGATAAGGTTTCGATAAGGTTTCTGAAGATATCTAAAGGGATTTGTGCTGTGGATAAAGAGTATTTTTCCTCTTCTGTGAAATCACTCAGACCAGACGTTCTCCGTAAGATTTTATTTATCAGTAGAGAGTAAAGCAATTATTGATCCTATTTAAATTTAAATCAACAGCTTGGAAAGCAAGGCCTACCTAAGGCTTAAGCCAAAAGGTCAGAGTAATGAGCCTGCTTTTTTTTCTTTTAAGCATAATTTTGACCAAACAGAATCTTATATCAAGCCTGATCAGCTAGGAGAACAATCATAGGTTGTGGCAGAATATCAAGTCCATAAGATCAGCTGAAAGGCACTCAGCATTGCAGGTGAAGGGATTGCTCCTATACAGTGATGCACAGGCCAAGTTACGAGGGGATGATATTGGTGGTAAGGTAAGTTCAAATGCAAGCTGAGATGGACGCAAGATGCAACAATATGCCTTGTTAGCAACTCTAGAAGTGGCATGCAAGAAGATACAAATAGGACATGGAGCCTCAATTAAGTTGCAATGTTAGAAGTAGGAAAATCCACCATGATGATGAACTTAAACTTAACAAGAAAAAAATACTGAATGGAAACTTATAATACAAGCTAATTGTGGGTTGTGCTGGCTGATTATTAACCAGGAATGATGCAAACTAGATGGTGTGACTACTACGTTACCAATGACATAAGAAAGTAGCAAATGACAATTAGAATATTATGATCCCTGAAAGTTTGGTTGCATGTACTGGATTGATTCCATCTTAACCCAAACAGCATTCTACAATGGCGTAAACTCCACAAAGAATAGTGCTTATGGTATAAAGCCTCGACTTGAGTGTGAGATTGTTGTGTGTGGAAGCCATCTTAGCTAGCTTCCCCAAACTGCAATATAACAACCGGTGTAAATGTCGTGCAGCTTCCGCCGAGATCAGGAGCATGAGAAAAGATAGAGAAAAGAAGAATAGATAGATATAAAAGAAAAAAAGAATGCCTTTATTTCTTTTTTTAGCCTATCCGATTACATTCAGAGAGAGCCTTAAATAATTATCCATCTTGGATGATAAAACTTCTCCGCACTAGCCCGTAACCAACTCCCTAACAAACTCCCTACAAATAGGGAAGCCTAGCGCACGCCCAACAACTTCCAAGAAAACCGAGCGCAACTAATCTAGAAAACCTGAGCCCAGTCTTCATGAACCCAGTCCCATATCCTACAATTAGGTTATTAAACATTCTCTCAAAAACTCTCTTCTAAGCCATACAAGAAAGTACTCAAACCCGAGCCCATGTACACCCATGACTCACATGCTCTCTATTCTTGGGTCACAAGCCGACCCAAATGGCTTAGGAACTTGAGAACTTATGTAGCCTAAGCTCTCAAACCTGTGTGACTCTCTTGGACTTTGGGTGTGCCACACCTAAGCTTACAATCTCCACCTTGGTGCATCAAAGTTACAGTAAGCTCCACATGGTCCATCAATCCCATCAGTGCTCCACATCTGAAGAAGCTATCCCGAGGTTGTACCTTAGTGAGTGCATTTGCTGCATTATCTTTGGTAAACACTTTCACAAGCTTTAACTCACCATCCTCCATAAGCTCCCTGATCCTGTAGTATCTGATGTCAATATGTTTGGTCCTAACATAATAGACCAGATTCTGGACCAAACATAAAGCACTCTGGCTATCAGAAAATACCCTGATCATCCCCTGTGCTATCCCCATCTCCAGTGCAAGACCTTTCAGCCACATAGCCTCCTTTATAGCCTCTGAAATACTAATATACTCGACTCTGTAGTAGACAAAGCCGTCACTAGCTGCAGACTTGACCTTCATGATATTGGACCACCATTCAACATAAATACATACCCTATCGTCGACCTTCTGGTATCCAAATCACTTCCATAGTTAGCATCAACAAAACCTTCTACCCGATCTTGAGCCTCCATGATCAGTCTAGTGCCATCCTCCATGCCACTATACCTATAGCATATACCAACACTGACTGCACCAATAAGATATTTGAAGATCCCTTTCAGAGCTCTCCAATGTGCTTTACCTGGATTAACCAATGAATCTGCTAACCTGGCTAACAGCATATACAAGGTCATGCCTACAACACACCATAGCATACATAAGACTGCCAACTCCTGAAGCATAAGGTACTCTGGACATCTCCTCAGCCTCTGTCTCAGAACTTGGTGACATAGTCTTGGAGAGCTTAATGTGACCGGCCAATGGTAATGCGGTTGGCTTTATACTATCCATACTGTACCTTTCCAAGACCCTCCTAATATAAGTCCCCTGAGATAAATGAAGCAACCTCCTATCTCTGTCCCTAAAAATTTTTATCCCTAAAAGCCGTGTAGCAGGACCTAAATCCTTCATTTTAAACTTACCTAACAATGCTGCCTTTAGATCCTCTACAATAGCTTTACTCTGGAATGCAATTAACATATCATCCACATACAAAAGCAAGTGCAATATGAAATTATCTTCTAAAATCTAAAAATAAACACAGAAATCATACTCACATCTAGACATACCAATGCTCTTCACAAAGGTATCAAACCGCAGGTACCACTGATGCGGCGATTACTCCAAACCATACAAGGATCTCTGCAAATGACATACCTTTCTTTCTGTCCCCGGTTCTATGAACCCCTTTGGCTACTTCATATAAATCTCCTCCTCTAAATCTCAATGAAGGAAGGCCGTCCTGACATCTATTTGCTCCAGTTCCAAATTCTGCACTACTACAATACTTAGCAACATCTTGATAGATGTGTATCATACCACTGGTAAGAATACCTCATTGTAGTCAATGCATTCTTTCTGAGAAAATTCTTTTGCCACTAACCTGGCTTTATACCTGATCCCCTTCTTCTCTGTGGCTCCTTCTTTATACTGAAATACCCATTTGCAACCAATGGGTTTCTTTCCACTTGGTAGTGACACCAACCGCCAAGTTTAATTCTTCTGCAAGGACTGCATCTCTTCCGTTGTAGCCTGAATCTACCTATCTCTATCCTGGCTTATTATTGCCTCCTGGTAGGTAATTGGTCCTCCACTGGTAGCCACCAATCCATATGACATGGTTTCATCAAACCTATATCGCTTCGACTGCCAAATGATCCTCTTTGGCTTATGCAGTGCAATGCCGATGCCTATCCTAAGATGTGACTCCTTCCTTCGCTCATCTCTGCCATGAGCATGCATCTGGCTGGTCCCCGTATGTGAAGACATATCTGGAGTATGCTCTGCAATGCCGATGCCTATCCCAATATGTGACTCCTTCCTTCGCTCATCTCTACCGTGAGCATGCATCTGGCTGGTCCCCGTATGTGAAGACATATCTGGAGTATGCTCCACCTGAATCTCAGCTGCGCCCTACTAAGCCTCCTGCTGCCCACCCGCATCCGATTGGGACTCCAGCTGAACCTCCACCACCTCCTGCTTCTTGAGGACTGAGCTTTCATCAAAAACTACATCCCTACTGATCATGGCCTTCTGCTCCAAGGGATCCCATAGCCTGTATCCCTTGACTCCTCATGGATATCCAATGAACATTTTTCGAGCTTTGGCATCTAACTTAGTCCGCTGACTGGCATCCACATGTACATATGCTGTACATCCAAAAACTCTGATATGGTTGAGCTCCACCTGTCTACCAAACCATATATCCTTTGGTAACCTCCCATTAAGCTTGATATGAGGAGACCTGTTCACCAAGTAGGCTGCTGTGTCAACTGTGTCCACCCAAAACATTTTAGGTAATCCTACTTGCAATCTCATACATCTAGCTTTCTTCATGAGAGTTCGGTTCATTCTCTCAGCCACTCCATTTTGTTGAAGAGTTCTAACCACTGAAAATTACCTTTTGATGCCTCCATCTGTGCAAAATTTTAGAAACTCCTTATGAATTATCCACTGTTATCAGACCGCACCACCTTTACATATCTTCCTGTCTCCTTCTCCACCTCAGCCTACCATGCTTGAAATTTGGATAAGACCTCTAACTTTTCCTTTAAGAAATATATTCAGACCTTCCCTGAAAAATCATCAATCAGAGTCATGAAATATCTAGCCCCATTCCTACTCGAAGCTAGAGCTGGACCCCAAACATCACTGTGTACTAGCTCCAAGGGACCTGTACTGTGCACTGAACTGGTAGAAAATTTTACCTTGTGTTTCTTGCCCATCTAACATGGCTTACAGACCTTTGCAATACCCTCATCCAAAGCTGGAATCCTTCTATCCTTCATCAGCACCCTCATGCCCCACTCTCCTATGTGACCAAGATGATAGTGCCACATATGGTACATATCCTGCTGATTGTGCATTGTTGCTGCTGTCTCAGACTCTCTATACATCACAAACCCAACCAGCTGATACAAATTATTTTTTAGCCTCTTTTCCCTCATCACAACCATGGCACCTTTCATGATGTTGAGTACATCATTCTTGGAATGACAACTGAAGCCAAATCCATTTCTCTCCAGGTACCCCAAGAACATTAGGTTCTTTTTCAAGTCAAGAACATGCTTCACATGAGTAAGAGTTTTCACAACCCCATCAAACATCCTGATCCTAACTGTGCCAACTCTTGCCACCCTGCAAAAATGGTTATCCCCTAATATCACATTCCCCACATCGATTTTAGTATAATATACAAACCATGACCGATGCGGTGTATAATGATGTAAGCAAGCTGAATCAAGTAACCAACTGTCTACTATTTTTTTGTGTGCATTTGAAACCATCAAGAGGTCCTCCTTAACCCGTACCACTACAAGAAAAAATAAATTTAGCAACGAAAAAATCCATCGCTAAAAGTATGAATTTCATCGCAAATCTTAGATAGCGATGGAATTGCGACGGATTTTATCCGTAGCAAAAATGCTCCTCGCAAAATATTTAGCGACAGAATTCAAATCGGTCGCTAAGATTAGCGATGGATTTTTTATTCGTTGCTAATTAGCAATGGAATAATTTCTGTACTAATTAGCGATGAATTAGCTTTGGAGTTTTTATCCATTGCTAATTAGCGACAGAAAAATTTGTCACTAATTAGCGATGGATTTTGCATTCGTTACTGGTTAGCGACAGATATAATTCCATTGCTAATTAGCGATAGATTTTTTATCCATCTCTAATTATTATTATTTTAATAATTTATTATTTCTATATATATAATTAGTTCCTGTAATTTTAAAATTTAATTTATTAAAATGCAAATAATTTTAAAAAGAAGTCATGAAATATATATTAAAATATCTTACAAATAATTTTTTTTTACAATAAACTTCAAAATATGATAGATATCCCATAAATATTCAATAATCAAAATATGTTCTACATGCTATTTGAATGAGGTGGATCTCTCGGTGGAGCTGGAGTAAAAATGTGATCAGAACGAGTCATCTCTACTATCAGCTATCGCATCTCAACATGCATGTTGTCCCGAATCTTGTTCCGAATCTCATCTTAATCTCGTCTTGAAGTTCATCTTGAATCTCGTCTTGAATCTCATCTCGAAGTTCATCTCAAATCTTGTCTCAAAGTTCGTCACGCATCTCTTCTCGCATCTGCTGTCTCTGTGACTCCAACATATTCTGAACCTTCTACTGCATATCTTGCATAATACTAGCATGCAATTGCTCTGCACTAATATCCCGTGATGTGGCGGTGGAGTGAAAGGAGGAGGTACCAGTATAGAAATATGGTGCCTTAATGCCCATCCCGTATACGCGCCCTTTTTTGTGGCCACCAGCCGCTTCTAAAAATAACTTCCTCAAATTTGGCTCACATGGCACATTGGATTCCTCCACTAGCTGAGAAGCAATCTCTCTAAGGGTCTGCATTTTTTCCTATAATACAAATTTTAACAAGAAAAAATATAAATTGCATGAGATTAATCAAAAAGTGAACAAACAAATTTTGAAATATAAAGAATTATTTAGTTTAAAAATACCTACTACAACAGCCTTAGACCGCTGGTCCACATACTCAATTCCTGATGTAGTTTCTAGTGTGTGTTGCCTCAAAAAGTTCTATTGGATTTGGTTGACGTCCTAACTCTTTTGCTTGATCGTAGAAAAAAATTAAGGAAAACATATTAACTACAAAATTACAAGACTAATACATAAGTAAATAAAAATAAAAACATTAGCATACATTATATAGCCTTATTATATAAATAAATAACAAATTCAAATGAAGTTATTATGATCAATATACCATCTGCACACTGCGCTCCACCATAGATATAGAACCCCCTGTATGTCGTCTTAACCTGAGCCACCCATCTCACTAAGTCTGTTCTGAGAGCCAACAGTAGATCGCTGCTTGAACTCAGGCGTGGACTATTCTTTTTGCCAACTATCCCAAACATGCTCTGAAACTCGTTGTGGTTTACTACCATATGCTTTCACTTGCTCAAAGTGTCACTATAACGTATAGCAGCCTGTTGTAACTATCTACGCTTGATTACACTCTCAAGCTTTGGATCCCAAGTAAATTCCTTCTAAAATAGAATCAATAAAAAGAACAATGTATCAAGACTTTTTACTTGGCTTGCAACATCCATATAAGTTAATATTTATCAAACTGAAATTTTGGCAGAATTTCACCTAACATCAGCAATGTGACATAAGTATAAGGCTGTAACGACCAATCAAGCACAAGACATAATACATATTTAATATCAAATTAAAAAATTAGCAAATAAGTATGAAACATATTTCAACTAATCAAGCATAAGAGAGATTAAATATTTAAGATCAAAATAAAATTTTGGCAGAGTTTCAACTACATTATAAGTAACCTGACCTCATGTAGGAGGTCTCTAACAACCAATCAACCACAATAATATATTTTTAACAAAACCATTTGTATAATAAATACATTGAATTAATTATTAGGATTCAACCTGAAACTCAGGCCAATAGAATTCCCTCACGTTGTCAGGCATAGACCATAGCAATGCAAACACTGATGAATAAGCTATTACATCAGCATTTAATCAAAGTATCACAGCATAATTAATCATGTACAAATAGATTTTAAAAATTAAAATATCAAAGAGATATAATCAAGAGAAGATATTACAGAATATAATAGGAATGCAATATTAAAGAACAAGGCGATGAACATAATATATATAGACAGCAAGGTATTCTAATGATGCATTAAAAATGTTGGAACCTAAAGTCATTAGGTTAGTATCAGGTACTTTTAACGAATCCAAAGTATACTCTTTCACACCTATGCTCTTTTGTTTGTTTATTAGATCTAATCTTTGCTTTTTAATGAGGTCACCAATGAAGTCATCTCTTTCACAACTGTGTTCTTTGTTTATTTATTACTTCTAATCTTTGTTTTTTAATAAGGTTAGCAATAAAGTGACATGGAGACCATCCAATCCATGCACCAATTTAGGAACATGGGTGGACCAAAGGAAGCCATGGTGAACTTAGAGATAGAAAGAAGGTGGAGTGGGTTTAGCAGGAGTCGTGAAGCATAGCTACGGATTACTAGGAGTCAATAGAAATTAGAAACATATCATGGGGCTCCTTATATTTAGATCTCTCTTTTTTTTTTTAATTTTCCCTTCTTTGTTTTGTATGCATCCTTGTCCAGAAGTTATGCCCTGTGAGGCCCAGCCCATGGTCAATCCATTATGTAGCTCAATGAGACCACCCCGTCAGCCTCTGCACCTCCGATGCTGACTGCCAAACAAGGGCAACATCGGGCCACCCCTGCCCATACTCGAAGCCAATGCTACGGCTCCATCTCTCTCTCTCTCTCTCACTCACTCACTCACTCACTCATTGGCTCACTTCCAGTCTCTCTTGTGGTTAGCCTCTGTCATTGTCCCTCTTCTCTCTCTCCTGCTTACGCCACCATAGCTGTGGCCGAGTGAAAGGAGTGACTTTGCCTAGCCGCACGAACCCCTTGTTTCCATGATGAACCAAGACACTCCATGCAGATATCTCCCTCCCTCCTCTCTCTCCTTCTCTCTCTCTCCATCTCTCCCGATCCCCTCCCTTTTTCTAGTTGGAACTCTCTCCCTCCCACTCATGGCTCACGGTTGATCAATTTAAACTAATTAGCCTTTGATAAAGAACAACCACATGGCTTCGTATACTTTTCCCTTTCAAAATCAAAAGCTCCGATCACAAACAGCGCAAAAACACCATAAAAGCTCTTACAAAGGACTTTGATCCGGCCTACCTGATGGTCGTCCAGTTGATAACAACGTTGGAGAAAAAGGAAGAGGCCGGCTCATTGGAGAGAAAAAGAAGACAGACAGAGTTCCGGGTTCTCCCGTTGATCCAGCGATGGTGGCCGTGGCTCTAGAACATAGGGCTCCACCTCCGGCTTAGGAACAAAAGAAGGGGAAGGAGGAGGAGGAAGGCAAAAAGGAAGGAGAAAAGAAAACAGCAACGAGTCCCGCGAGACACACGAGGCTCTCAGGTCAAAGCCCTTCGTGACTTCGATCGCCGGTGGGAATTGGGCGTAACGAAGCCGAGAGGAGGGGGATGGAGCGGAGATCGAAGAAAATATGGGAGATATCTGGTGATGGGAAGAAAAGTGCGGCGGTCTAAAATGGAGGAGAAGAAAGAAGACCAAGGGTTTTCGGAGAAAGAAATCCGATTAAGGTGAATATAATGTTGCTAGGTTTTATATTGAAACAAACATCGTTAGCGACGGAAATTTTCGTCGCTAAGGGCTTTCAGAGGAAGATGTTCGATTAAGTGAATATAGCAAGGTTTTATATTGAAACGTTCATTAGGGACGGAAATATAGCGAGGTTCGATTAAGTGAATATAGCAAGGTTTATATATATGATACATTAATTTAATTTTAAAATAAATTAAATATATTAATTTAATAAATAAATAAATAAAATATATCAATTTAATTTAAAAATAAATAAATTAAATATATAAATTAACATATAAATAATTTTTTATATAAATAAAAAATAATTTTTTATATTTAAAAATATTTTTAAAATATATTTTATAAATTAATTCGATTTTGAATTTATTTTTTTAATAAATTAATAAATTTAATTATTTATTACTATTTTTATTAAATTAATTAAATTTTAATTAATATTTTTAAAATTAATTTACTTAAAAAATTTAAAAAATTTAAATACTATTTTTTAAATTAACAACATTTAATTACATTATTTTTTAAAATTTTAAAAATAACATATATTTTGCTATCAACTAATCGATCCATTCATATTATCATAATATATCAATCATTCTATTAATCTTAATTAATTTTATATAATAAAATATTAAAAATAATTTATTTTTAAAATATAATAAATAAATTATGATAATTGAAAGTTTAAGAATAAAAAAATAATAAATGTTTAAAGATAAAAAATATATTTTAATCTTAAAAAAAATTAAATCTAGTATCTTCTACTTATATATATAAATACTTTGATTTAGGGGTATTTTGAGGTATTTTGAAAATTTTTAATAGATTTGATTTAGTATATGAATTTGATTTAGAGGTATTTTGAGAATTTGATATTATATGAGTGGTAATCTGTTTGTTATACCAAATACAGTAATCAATATTACTATAACATTATCTGTGTATACCAAACATAGTAATCAATATTACTGATAATTCATCCAGTGGTAATCTATCTATAGCTAATCCATATTACCATTCAGGATTGCTGACAATGTACCAAACGCAACCTAATGATTTTTAGAAAAAGATTCCGATTAAGTGAATATAGCGACGAAAAATTTTCATCGTAATGTTTTATGCATAAAATAATATATTTATCGATGAAAAATTTTTGTCACTAATTTATGTATGAAATAAATATATTTAGCAATAAAAAATTTTCGTCGCTATGTTTTATATATGAAATAAATATATTTAGTGATAGAAAAATTTTTATCATTAATTATATATATATAATAAATAGGTTTAGCAACAAAAAATTTTTTTCGCTATGTTTTATATATAAAATAAATAGATTTAGCGACGTATAATTTTTGTCGCTATATCTATCTCTAATATGTAGCGATGGAACGTTCCGTCGCTATATTTTATATATGAAATAAATATTATTAGCTATGAAAATTTCTGTCGCTATATCCGTTGCTACCTAGTTTTATATATATAATAAATATATTTAGCGATGAAAATTTTCGTCACAAAGTTTATATATAAAATAAATAGATTTAGCAAAGAAAAAACTTCGTAGCTATATCCATCTCTAATATGTAGCGATGAAAAATTTTTGTCGCTATATTTATATATGAAATAAATATCAGTAGCGACGAAAATTTTTGTTTCTATATCCGTCGCTAAATTTTCTATCATTTTCACTCGTCGATCCATCGCAAATATAAAGCTATCTGCAATAAATATGGATCCGTTGCTAAATTTCATTGCTATTTCGTTCTTTTCTTGTAGTATACATCTTCAACAGTACTGAATTCCTTCTCTTTTTTCTCTTCTTAAAATTTCTTTCAAAAAGGATAATTCCTCTTTATATGTCCAACCTTATTACACTTGTAACACCTGAACTTATCTTTGCCTTTCTTTGACTTGGACCTGGATCGGCCCTGTGCTTGTTGACCTCCTTGCCTCTGCCGGTTCTCTCATCCACCGTAAGGCCCTTCTGAGGTACACCTTCCTCTATCATCTTTCTTTGTTGCTCATTGAATCTCAACACAAATACAATATCTTCATAAAGCAGTGTTTCTTTTCATAAAGCAGTGTAGTAACAAGAGGATCATAAGATATGGGCAATGAACATAACAAGAAAAGAGATTTATCTTCTTCCTCCATCTTAACACAAGAGTCATCAAATCATTGTATACCCTATCATACTTATGAATATGAAGAACAATACCATGGCCTTCGTGCATCCAATGACTATATAATTGTTTCTTCAACATAAGTTTATTGGACATATTTTTGCCCATGTACAAGGAATGCAACTTGGCCCAAAGACCCTTCGGTTTCTTCTTATCTAGAATACTGTATAAAGCCGAATCAGCAAGACACCCTCTGATCGCTGCACATGCCCTCTTCTCAAGAGACAGCAAATCCCCTTCTGACATATTCTCAGGCTTTGATTCCAAAACAACATCAAGAAAATTCTGCACTAGTAAATCCTCAACCCTCGCCTTCCATATAGAAAAACTTCCTTTTCCATTAAATTTTTCAAACTCAACTTTGCTTCCACTACTCATGGTTGATTAGGCCACAACAGCAATCATAGAGATGAATTTAGAAAAAATACCTAAAGGTAAAATCCTGATTGAAATCTCCTTCTGCAGCCCCTCCAAGAGTTGCTTCCCTTCATGTCACCATTTGTGTCCTGGAATCCATGAGAAGAGATCACTTGTCGCACAGCTTCCGCTTAGATCAGGGGCATGAGGGAAGATAGAGAAGAATAAGAATAGATGGATATAAAAAGAAAAAGAGAATGCCTTTATTTCTTTTTTTAGTCATCCGGTTACATTCAGAGAGGCTTAAATAATCATCCATCTTGGATGATAAAACTTTTCCGCACTAGCTCATAATAAACTCCCTAACAAGCTCCCTACAAATAGCGAAGCCTAGCGCACACCTAGCAACTTTCAAGAAAATCAGGCGCCACTAATCTAGAAAACCTGAGCCCAATCCTCATGGACCCAATCCCATAACCTACAATTAGGTTATTAAACATTCTCTCAAAAAACTTTCTTCTAAGCCATACAAGAAAATACTCAAACCCGAGCCCATGTACCCTATGACTCATATGCTCTTTATTCTTGGGTCACAAGCTGGCCCAAATGACTTAGGAACCTTAGAACTTATGTAGCCTAAGCTTTCAAACTTGTGTGACTCCCTGAACTTTGGATGTGCCATACCTGAGCTTAGAGTAAAATCTCTATCTAAATCATGTATGTGATTTTTGATCACAGAAACAATGAAAAAGGATTATGACCAAAGTCTTGACATTATGTAAAGGATTGTCTGATGTAAAAGGATTAGAAATATGGAAAAACAGTGATTTGGGAGAGGAAGCTCAAGTTTTCAAAGCTAGAATAAGATTATGACCAAAGTCTTAACATTATTATTGATTGCATTCTTGGTTGAGGAATTACATTTTAAGTAGAAATGAAAATGAAAAAACTGTCATATGAATAGGAATAGAGAGAATTCACTTTCGGATTATGATGTTCCGATGGACTGAGAAGAAGGAAGATAAAAAATGCAAATTGATCAATGGAAGAAAGGAGATTTTTTAGAGAAGTTAGCAAAGTTAATAGGAGTTTCGGTCTAAAATAGAGATAATAAAATAAGGTCAGTACTACTAGTGTAAAGAGAATTTTTTGTTAGGTAGATTTTGCTAGATGTACATGTTGGATTTTTAATCCAACATTAGGCTTATATGTAAAATAATTATGTGTTGTGGACTGTCAAATAAGGTTAAGTCCAATTAAAAGTGATCTGCTAAGGTTTTAATGATTTGGGCTTTAATGTATCTGATAAGGTGTAGGCCTTTAATGTGTAGAGACCTAAGGGTCATTTCTATTTTATGATGGGCTAAAATAGAAATACCAAAAGATAATGATGAAATTATCTATATATAGCGGTTATGATCCCTGGATCACATGTACGACTCTCTTCTCTAAATTTCATCATCAAAAGAAAATCCTAAAAAATTCTAAAGGACTCTCTGGGAATATGTGTTAATCTGGAAGGCCATCCGCATGACTCTGAAGAGCAATCAAGCAATATGAATTTAGGTACGCTTTCATTCATCGTTTATGGATTCTCAAAGATTGAACATGAATGATTCCTGGGCTTTATGGTGATGGTTTTACCAAAGGTTTAGGTTTAATTTCTAACAATTGGTATCAAAGCCCCGATTCATGTTGAATCATTGAGAAATTTTGAATTCTTCAATCATATGCCATTGATATTTGTATTTGTGCATGTGTCTTTCTTTGGTTTTAATCAGCAACCATGAGACAAACATTATTAGTTTACAATAAATTTTATTTTGATGCCATTGACATACTTGATATATGTAGACCCAGTTTTTAAATAAAACAAAGGTCAGCGCATCAAAACTTATTTTACTTCTAGTCTGATGATCATGTATTCCGAAGTTGAAAGCAAAAGATATTCGCTGCATCGTGAAATCAGTCTCACGTGGTCCTCTTCGTTTTAGGAGAGGATATCATATAATTTTTATCTAATAAAATAAAGTCAAATTATGGATAAATTTATATTTAATTTATTTAAAAAAATATCAGCGCTCCGATTGGGTGAAAGGGGCGTTGCGTTAGGGGAGATTCCTTCTCCTATGAACTAAAATAGTGGGGTGTTAGGATATGGCAGACCCTTCGCGGAGTTTCATATTTTAGGAATAAAACTGAATTCTTCCGCTTGGATGGATTACGTGTGAATAAAATGAAATTCGTTGGGATGTGCTAATTATTTCCACTTTTCTGCTAGAAGAATTGGATGAAAATCTGGATGGAAATCTAAAAAATCTTTTAGACAGTTCCTTTTTTGAAATCATGACATGTTGGGATATTGAAGATTTGCTAGTTCTGCATTTAATGCATTGAGCATCCTTTTTTTTTTTAATCATGAGGTGTTGGATATTAGAGATTTGCCAAAGTTCTACATTTAATGCATAGGATTTTTTTGAAGGGGACTTTGTAACTGGGCTTTGTTCCGTAATTTCAGGCTTCCAGCTCTTCCATGCCTCATATGGGATTTAATATATATATATATGGAATAGCTTCACGGATCATTCCAACGGATCTGATTATGTAAGAATAAGCAACCTCCTCCTATGGGTTTAATGGTTCCATAAAGCAAAGCTTTATCCATTAGGAAATTATTTTTCTCTTATAAAGATGACTTTGAAATAGATAAGTTTTATTTTTGATATGAGTTGGAATCACAAAATAACATATCATTATTTTTTTAAGTTCAATCAAATTCAAATTAATAGTATTTTTATGCTTAATAAATTTATCCATCGTTCTAAATTGAACTAATTGAAACGAGATATCACCAAAGTGACCTCTCTTATATAAATGGTTCATGAAAGATGTTGGATGTTGTGTGTATGTTTTATGCAGGTATTAGTCATCCCAAAATAAGGTTAATGCTTGGCCGAACTACACATACTTATGATGGTAAACATGTAACGATTAAGGATTTACATGTGAGTAATAAGTCGATCCAAGATAGATTTATTATTTGACATGCATTATTGTTAGTGTTTGATCATTACAACAAGAGTACCACTAGCAGTTAATATTATATACAAAAACTTGATATTAATGTTGCACTAGGTATCTTGAGATGGGATTTACCATTATTTAAATTTATTGATATTTAGTATTAATTGTTTATATGTTTTTTATGTATTGCTTTTATTTTCTTTACGGCTAATATGCTACTATTTCTGTTAACCTCAATTTAATACTGGTCCTTAATGACACTAACTTCAAGGACAAGGATAAAGGCAAGAAAAGAAAGAATAAGGCTGCTAAGGGTCCAGCAAAAGAAACAAAATCAGGATAAAGAGTTTGTTTCTTCTGCAATAAGCCTGAATATATTAAGAAGGAATATTTCAAGTATCATGCATGGCATGAAAAGAAAGGTACATTTTTTAATTTAGTCTATTCTGAAGTGAATATAGCTTCAGTACCTAGAAACACTTGGTTAGATTCTGGTGCTACTACTAACATGGTGTTTTAATGGAGGGTTGTCTGAGTTACCAAAGGCCAACTGATGCTGAAAAATGCATTTATACGAAAGATGGAAAGTTGGTAGATGTGAAGGCATTAGGCATTTTAGATTGTTATTAAGTTCTGGTTATTATTTGGATTTGAAAGACACTTTTATAGTACCATCATTTAGAAAATTTGATTTCTATTTCAACTTTGGACAAATTAGGATATTATTGTTCATTTGGAAATAGTCAGTTTAATCTTTCGTTAAATTCAAATATTATCGAAACTGGTTCTCTTATGGTGTATGACAATCTATATTTGCTTGATACTGTTGCTTCTTATAATGAAACCCGAATATGGAATCACGAGGTACTAAGCATAAAATTGTAATAAAAATTTAGGAACATTATGGCACAAGCATTAGGCCACATATCTAGAAATAGAGTTGAACGATTGTATCAGATGGAATTTTGGATTCTCTTGATTTACAGACTTCAATATCTGTCAGATTTTGGATTCTCTTGATTTTACATACTTCAATATCTGTTGATTGCATTAAGGGCAAATAGATCAAAACATAGAAATTGGATGCATATAGAACTACAAAAGTCTTAGAGTTGATACATACAGACATTTATGGACCATTTCCTATACCTTCTTAGAATGGTCAATAATATTATATATCTTTCATAGATGATTATTCTAAATATGCATACCTATTTTTTATTCATGAAAAGTTTAAGTTTGGACATGTTCAAATTATTTAAAGCTGAAGTTGAGCTTCAACTCAACAAAGGATTAAAGGAGTCAAATCTACCATGATGGTGAATACTACGTAGATATGAGGATTCAGATGAACAACGTCAGGGACCTTTTGCTAAATACCTAGAGGAATACAAAATTGTCCCATAATACACTATGCCAGGGTCACCTAGCATGAATGGTATAGCTGAAAGACAAAATTGCACTCTTAAAGATATGGTAAAAAGTATGATTAGTCATTCAACTTACCAGAGTCACTTTGGAGAGAAGCACTAAAGACAGCAGCCTACATTCTGAACAAAGTACCAACTAAAGCAGCTGTCAAAATACCTTATGAGCTTTGGATAGGACGAAAGCCCAGTTTAAAGCATTTCATGTTTGGGGATGTCCAACTGAGGCAAGGCCTTATAGGTCATATAAAAAGAAATTGGACTTCAGGATAATGAGTAGCTACTTTGTGGGTATTCTGAGCGATCTAAAGGGCTACAAGTTTTATGATCCCAAATCAAGGATAATTTTTGAGATGAGAACTGAAACGTTCTTTGAGGATATTGAGTTTGGAAGAAGAAATAAAGTTAGAGACTTTGTCTTTAAGGAGGAATTGGATCCTACTACTCTTATTCAAGAGGAGTTAGTTCCTATTGCTATAATTGCTTTTGACAATGAGCAGGTTTTGTTTCTGTCATTGATCAAGTTGCAATTCCAGAACAACAAGAAATTATTATCAATCCTCAGAGGTACAAACTCAACAACCTCAAGAACAAGTACCTTTGCGGTGATCTATTAGAGAAAGGAGGAATGCTATTTCAGATGACTATATAGTATTTCTTCATGAACATGAGAAAAATAATGGCATGATGGAAGATGATCATGTCAACTTTCTTCAAGCCATATAAGGTTTCAACTTGAAAAGTGGATTGAAACAATGAAAGAAGAGTATAGTCTATGCAAGATAATAAGGTTTGAAAACTTGTCCCATTACCAGAAAATGTGAAACTTATTGGTTGCAAATGGATTTTTAAGACCAAACGGGATTCAAAGGATAATGTGAAGAGGCATAAAGCTCGTCTTATGGCCAAAGGCTATACTCAAAAGAAGGGATTAACTTTAAAGAGATATTCTCTCTGGTTTCATCGAAGGACTCTTTTAGGATAATCATAGCTCTTATTGCACAGTACGATATGAAACTCATCAAATGGATGTCAAGACGGCGTTTCTCAATGAAAACATTGATGAGATAATTTATATGGTGCAACCAGAAAACTTTGTATCAGAAGATCCAAAGAAAATGGTTTGCAAATTGATAAAATTCATTTATGGTTTAAAGCAAGCTTCTCGTCAATGGTACCATAAATTTTATCAAGTGATTCTCTCATTTAATTTTGAGGTGAATGTAGTTGATGATTGTGTGTATCACAAGTTCAGTGAGAATAAGTACATTTTTCTTGTTTTGTATGTAGATAATATTTGCTTGTCATAATGATATAGGCATGTTGCATAAAATCAAGAGATTTCTATCAAGCAATTTTCAAATGAAAGATCTTGGTGACGCCTCCTTTATATTGGGAATCCAGATACATCGAAATCGTTCTAGAGGTATCCTTGGATTATCACAAAGGAGCTATATTGATAAAGTACTTAAGAAATTTGATATGCAAAATTGTAAACCATGTGACATCCCAGTCTCTAAAGAAGATAAATTCAGTATTAATCAGTACCCAAAAGGAAACCTTGAAGTTGAAGAGATGCAAAAGATTTCTTAGACTTTGGTTGTAGGGAGTTTAATGTATGCTCAAATTTGTATGCGTTCGATATTTCGTACATTGTTGGAGTTAGGCAGATATTTAAGCAACCTAGGAATGAATCATTAGAAGCAGCCAAAAGGGTTATGAGATATCTGAAAAGAATAAAAGATTACATGCTCACATATAGGAGATCAGATCATTTTGAGATCATTGGGTATTCTGACTTTGATTTTGCGAGATGCTAAAATAGTAAAAGATCCACTTCGGGCTATATATATCTATTAGGTGGTGAGGTTATTTCTTGAAGAAGTGCAAAACATACACTTATAGCTCCTTCTACCATGGCAACAGAATTTATAGCCTGTTATGAAGCATTCAATCATGAGATATTGCTGAAAAATTTTATCACTGGGCTGCGCATATTGAAAGGAATTGAAAGACTGCTAAAGTTATTTTGTGACAACAAGTTAGCCGTATTGTACCAATAACAACAGAAGCTCGATCAAGTCAAAGCATATTGACATCAAGTTCCTAGTTGTAAAGGAAAGAGTACAGAGTGGTCAAATTTTTATAGAGCATATAGGGACAAACTCCATGATTGTAAATCCCCTTACAAAGGGTGTACCGCCTAAAGTCTTTCATGAGCATACTGCTCACATGGGTGTTATAGAGCATAATGATGCTTAGATTTTATGCTTTATGTTTGGTTTGTGTACACTTTGTGTTTTGATATTTTCTGATTAGAAATAAAATATATTATTCAATTCAGTACACTCTATACAATTATATTAAAGTTTTGATCTCACTCAAGTTTAAGAAAGATCAGTTAAAAATAGGCATGTTAAGATTATATTACATGTAATTTTTATGCTACACATCCACATCATGATCCATGTCATTCAGTTGTATCAATATACGTGACCCTTGATGGGTCAAGTTACGAAAGATGTAACCAAGGCCGCTTTGATCCTATGTTGGTATGGTTGATGGACCGGATTGGTTATAGATATATTTCAGTAATGACAGTAAAATTGAGCTCATTTGGTTATTTTTTTTGCAAAATATAATTATAAGGTTACACATATAACCCAGTGAAAGATTGTTGGATTTTTAATCCAACATTGGGCTTATATGCGAAATAATTATATGTTGCGGACTATCAAATAAGGTTAAGCCCAATTAAAAGTGATCTGCTAAGATTTTGGTGATTTGGGCTTTAATGTATCTGACAAGGTATGGGCCTTTAATGTGTAGAGACCTAAGGGGTTATTTCTATTTTTATGATGAGCTAAAATAGAAATACCAAAAGATAATGATGAATTATATATATATATACCGGTTATAGTTCCTAGATTAACTCTCTTCTCTAAATCCCATCATCAGACAGAAATCCTTAGAGAAAATTTAAAGGGCTCTATGGGAATATGTATTGATTTGGAAGGCTAACTGCACAACTCTGAAGAGCAATCAAGCAATATGGATTCAGGTATGCTTCTATTTATCGTTTATGATTCTCGATGATTCAATATGAATGATTATGAGGCTTTATGGTGATAATTTTTACCAAAGGTTTAGGTTTAATTTTTAACGGTACATAACCTCAGTTGGGCTGAAATCAAAATGCTTATGAATGTGGAAACGGAAAAGAGGACTATTTTCGGAAGAAATCTACTGGAGGAAAATAAAGAAACAAAAACCCTCTCAATCTATGGTCACTCTTGAAAGGATCTTTAAAGTGGCAAAGCATCTTAATAAAAGATTTTTTGCAGATAAATCCGAAGCTTTAAATCAAAAGGAACGCTTGAGCATAATGGCAGCAACGTAACGAATGAATTGCAGCATTGAGAATCGATCATCGTAACTCCTAAGCATATTACAATTTAGAGAAAACCAACCAGATAGAAGTCGAAGACAATCGAAACCCAATACTGTTGTGTTATCGTTGCATAAGAAAAGACATGAAGCAAAATGATCAGTACTGAAACTTCACCTTCTGCAGCTTCCCGGTGTATGTCGAGTGTCTTGCACCCTTCAATCCAACGCTAAAGGCAAAAAGCAAGAAGAGATGAAATTGAAGCTTTTGATGGTGAGGATAGAATTTAATAAAGATGAAAAGGGAGGGAGGCTGTGACCGTCCGGAGAGAGGGGTTGAGTGAGAAGAGCCCAGATTCGCGTTATTTTATTGGCGCTCGGGTGGTTGGATGCATCTGCGACGATCGAGGACAGCTATTTTTCAAAGGAAAACACTTTGTACATCGCCCCGGTGCAGCAATGCTACGTATGGCACCGCATCTTCTGATTGATCCATGTGGCTCCGACGTGGATGACCTGACGGGCGGTATGGGCTGTGCTTTGACGTAACGTTCTGAACGTGACGGCCATTTAATGCTGTTCACTTTTTTTAAAATTTGCATGCGGACGAAAATGCTCTTTCCCTCCTTCATGGCGCCATTTTACGTTTTATGTCATCTGTGCAAGAAGAACTCTGTTTCTTCTCCGGTCGAAAGAAAATATTTCAGCATCAGCGCTGGAAAACCTGGCTACTTGAGTCTCTGTAGAAAAACTCCTGGAGGAAATGTCATCCGCAGCACAAAGTAAAAAACTCTTCTTCCCACTTCTTTATTACACCAACAGTATTTTTCTGGTTAGAGTTAGTTAATGCGTTTAATGCGCGGGTAACTACCTTAGAACGAAATATTTATGACACTCTGAGAGTCATAACTGTTTTGTAAGCAGTATTTTTCTGGTCATAGCTTGTTCTATGCGGTGGCTTTAAATGCTATAAAGGGTGTGTCGTGCTTATAAACGACGCTGGAGAGCAGGCCCGCGACACCCGTATGGAGAACACCCCGCTTTAACAGTCACGTCATCGGTATCGTCGCCTAAAAGCTAGGGTGTCGTAAGATAAGCACGGGTGTCGTTAACTGTCTGAGTCGGTGCTGTCGTCGTTCGCGACACCCCAGTTAAAAATTGACGACACACAAGCTCTCATCTGACGACACCCGTGCTTAGAACTGACCACGGCGAGAAGGCCCGCGAAATCAAGTTACTAAAATTTAATTTATTTATCAAAAAAAAGAAAAAAAATACATTAGCCCTCACTGGGGCTTCTCATCTCCTTCGATCGCTGCGTCGGCGATCAGGCGCTGGAGGGACGCTACTTGCCCCTCCAGGTGGCTGTTGGCCCGACGCAGGACCTCTATCTCTTTTGTGAAACGGCCAGGTATTGCTCGGCCGCCTTGATGAGTCGCTCGTTGATTGCGAGCGACTCAGCATAAACCTCCGCATCGATGTTGACGGTTGCGCGTCGGCTGCCATGGTTGCCATAAGATCTCCACTCGCCTCTGGAAGCCATCTCAGTGGTAAGTTCAAGCTGGAAAGGTGATTAACGATGGCATTCCCCCATCCATATTTAAGGTACTCCTGGCGGGTGTTTCGATTGCCACGCGCCACCATCTCAGTCGTTGTTCACAGGAATCGAATCAGTGCGCCACCCCACGTTGAGTTTCGAGGGATGGGGAACAGAGCAGAGTTTCGGGAAGCCAACCGTCGTAAGTTTAACGTCGTCCCAAGAGTAAATTAACGACATCCAAGGATGATTTGGAATTCGGCCGAAACTCCTTCGCGACACCCTTGTTGAAAGCTCACGACACCCTAGCATCAATGCTTCGACACCCGTGCTTAGAACAGAACACGGAGAGAATCCCCGCGACATCCCAGGGATGATTTGGATTTCGGCCGAATCTCTTTCGCGACACCCCTATTGAAAGCTCACGACACCCTAGCTTTAAGTCGACGACACCCGTGCTTAGAACTGATCACCGAGAGAACCCCCGCGACACCCCTTGTCGAATTCGGCCGAAACTCCTTCGTGACACTCCAGTTGAAAACTCACGACACCCTAGCTTTAAGGGGACGACACCCCTGAAAAGGTATTAACGTGGGTTCACTGTTAATGCATGGGTGTCGTCGCCTTAAAGCTAGGGTGTCGTGAGCTGAAATCCAATTCTCCCAGGGGTGTCGCGGGGATTATTGTAGTTAGAACAGAACACGGAGAGAATCCCCGCGACATCCGGGATGATTTGGATTTCGGCCGAATCTCTTTCGCGACACCCCTGTTGAAAGCTCACGAACCCTAGCTTTAAGTCACGACACCCGTGCTTAGAACTGTCAGAGAGAAACCCCCGCGACACCCCTTGTCGAATTCGGCCGAAACTCCTTCGTGACACTCCAGTTGAAAACTCACGACACCTTAGCTTTAAGGGGACGACACCCCTAAAAAGGTGATTAACGTGGGTTCACTGTTAATGCATGGGTGTCGTCGCCTTAAAGCTAGGGTGTCGTGAGCTGAAATCCAATTCTCCCAGGGGTGTCGCGGGGATTATTGTAGTTAGAACAGAACACGGAGAGAATCCCCGCGACATCCCAGGATGATTTGGATTTCGGCCGAATCTCTTTCGCGACACCCCTGTTGAAAGATCACGACACCCTAGCTTTAAGTCGACGACACCCGTGCTTAGAACTGATCACCGAGAGAACCCCCGCGACACCCCTTGTCGAATTCGGCCGAAACTCCTTCGTGACACTCCAGTTGAAAACTCACGACACCCTAGCTTTAAGGGGACGACACCCCTGAAAAGGTGATTAACGTGGGTTCACTGTTAATGCATGGGTGTCGTCGCCTTAAAGCTAGGGTGTCGTGAGTGAAATCCAATTCTCCCTGGGGTGTCGCGGGGATTCGCAAGGTGTCGTCGCCTTAAAGCTAGGGTGTCGTGAGCTTCCAATTCTCCCTGGGGTGTCGCGGGGTTCTCCCGTGTTCAGTTCTAAGCACGGGTGTCGAAGCATTGATGCTAGGGTGTCGTGAGCTTTCAAGTGGGGTGTCGCGAAGGAGTTTCGGCCGAAATCCAAATCATCCTTGGGTGTCGTGAATTTTCTCTTGGGACGACGTTAAACTTACGACGGTTGGCTTCCCGAAACTCTGTTCTGTTCCCCATCCCTCGAAACTCAACGTGGAGGGGGGGCGGGCGCACCGATTCGATTCCTGTGAACCGCCCACTGAGATGGTGGCGCGTGGCAATCGAAACACCCGCCAGGAGTACCTTAAATAAGGATGGGGGAATGCCATCGTTAATCACCTTTCCAGCTTGAACTGACCACTGAGATGGCTTCCAGAGGCGAGGGAGATCTACTGGCAGCCATGGCAGCCGCGCAACCGTCACCATCGATGCGGAGGTTTATGCTGAGTCGCTCGCAATCAGCGAGCGACTCAGCAAGGCGGCCGAGCAATACCTGGCCGTTTCAACAAAAGAGATAGAGGTCCTGCGTCGGGCCAACAGCCACCTGGAGGGGCAAGTAGCGTCCCTCCAGCGCCAGATCGCCGACGCAGCGACCGAAGGAGACAAGCCCCAGTGAGGGCTAATGTATTTTTTTTTTTTTTTTTGATAAATAAAATTAAATTTTAGTAACTTGGTTGTCGCGGGCCTTCTCGCCGTGGTCAGTTCTAAGCACGGGTGTCGTCAGATGAGAGCTAGGGTGTCGTCAATTTTCAACTGGGGTGTCGCGAACGACGACAGCACCGACTCAGGCTGTTAACGACACCCCAGTTCTCATCTTACGACACCCTAGCTTTTAGGCGACGACACCGATGACGTGACTGTTAAAGCGGGGTGTTCTCCATACGGGGTGTCGCGGGCCTGCTCTCCAGCGTCGTTTATAAGCACGACACACCCTTTATAGCATTTAAAGACACCGCATAGAACAAGCTACGACACTCCGGAAAGCAACATACGAAGATCGCAAAGGTTATAAGCATGGGTGTCGTAGCGTTGTAACTACGGTGTCGCGAGGCTTTTCTCCAGCTTTCGTTTGGCGCACGGGTGTCCTAGGCCTGTAACTACGGTGTCTTAACAGTATATCAGGGGTTTCATGAGGTATAACAGGGCCGCATTAAAAGAGTATGACATTCGTGCTTACAAAATAGTTATGACTCCCAGAATGTCATAACTATTTTGTTCTAAGGTAGTTACCCGCGCATTAAACGGTTTGGTCACGCATTAACTAACTCTAACCAGAAAAAAACTGTTGGTGTAATAAAGAAGTGGGAAGAAAGAGTTTTTACTTTGTGCTGCGGATGACATTTCCTCCAGAAGTTTTTGTACACAGACTCCAGTAGCCAGGTTTTCCAGCCTCGATGCTGAAATATTTTCTTTCGACCGGGGAAGAAACAGAGTTCTTCTTGCACAGATGACATACAACGTAAAATGGCGCTATGAAGGAGGGAAAGGGCATTTTCGTCCGCACGTAATTTTGAAAAAAAGTGAACAGCTTTAAATGGCCGTCACGTTCAGAACGTTACGTCAAAGCAAAGCCATACCGCCCGTCAGGTCATCCACGTCGGAGCCACGTGGACCAATCGAAAGAGGCGGTGCAGCCCACGTAGGCCTTGCTGCATCGGGTGCGGTGTACAAAGTGTTTTCCTTTGGGTCTATAATTTGGTAGTGCATACAAATTGGCAAAAAAGAAGCCGCAATATCTTTTGGATATTTTATTTGAAAAATTATATGCAAGACCTCCTCAAATTCATACCAATATTTATCCCATCTGTCTACACCACAATGCATTAAGTTACGGCCTTAATTAAGTAAAAATTTGAATTTGCTTTTATAAAATCATATCAGTTTTAATTACTTATGATTTGAGAAGTTTGACCATTACACACGAACTTCTCCTGCTAACGCCTGTTTCTTGCTCCTCTTTCCTCCTCTCTCCGAGACCTAGGAATCCCTACTTGACCTCTTCTCCTCTCTCGAATTCGATCAAAACCTCTCTACTTCTAGCTTCTGACGCTCGTCTTTTGGCTTCTTCTTGGATCTCTTCTCACCTCCCCTGTTCTGGCCCTGCTCTCTTCTCCTCCAATAGCGGACATCGTCGTGGCCTCGCTGCTGTGCACGTGGTTGGCGGCAGCGTGAATGTCTGTGGCGTGCGACGAGAAGCGGCCGCTGGGGTGGCGAAGCACGTTCCCCGAACGGCGATGACGGGTGACGGCGCTGTCTAGCGGTGAGGGACTGGGCTCGCCCAGATGGCTGATCTCGGCCTTCCGTGCATCGGGAATCCAGGGGCTGATGAGCTCATGCTTGGCCTTCGAGCCCTGCTCCGAGTTCTACAATTCAAGAACTGGGTCGGCGTTCTTTAGGAAGAAAGGTCTCCCTCTGTTCGGGCCGTGGAAGACCAAGAGTATTCGAAGGGAGCAAAGGGCCGCCCGTTCTTCTCCCTCCCATGGTTCTTTCTAAGCTGACAGGTTTTTTTTTTAATCTTTTTTTAATATTCTTTAAGATATCTGTTGACACCATTTTCTTTTATTCAAGCATGATTATTTAGCTGCTTTCTACTGTCATATAATGGATGCTTTTTAGTTATGAAAAGTTATTAAGCACTGATGACAGCCGCGTAGGAATCCTGGAAGAATGCGCTCGCCTTTTGGTGGCTAAGGTCCTCCAGGATCTTGGGCACAAGACCGGGGCAAGGACCCGATCTTGGGCACAAAGACCAGGGCAAGGACCCGCTCAGCCCAGCGACCATCGTTTAAGGAGTCTCGGGGTGGCTCGGGCTTGACCCCACTCCGCTCGGCCATCTCGGCAGTCCCTGGCTCGAAGCGCGGGCTGCTCCTAGGCGACCTCTCGGGGTGGACTCACGGCACCTGATGGCCCCTCGCCCCAATCCATGGCAGCCTCCGGCGGGTCGGTTCTCCAGGAGCAGGAAGCTCTTTAGCCACTGTGGGCCCCTCCGCGACTGGCTCCTCAACTGGGACTCTCGCGGTCGCTGCCATCTCTGGCGGAGTGTCGACCGTGAGATCGACTTCTAAAGCAGCCGGGAAATCTTGCAGTGCCGATGGTGGGGAGGCCCGAGCCGTCGGGCGCTTTGGAGCTGGAGCTTGTTGACCTCCATGTGGCCCTTCCGGGCCCTCTTTTTAGAAGCGGCCCTCAGGAGTTTCGCTTCCGGTATCTTCATAGCTGCGCAATATCAGTCTAAGTAAAAAAAAAAAGAAAAAAAGAGAAGCAAAATTTTTAGCTAAGGGTGGAGATGGCTTACCCCGGTGGGAGATAAGACCCGCCGACTCGAGATTATCCTCCATCAATAGCAGGGTATACCGAGGGATCTCGGCGGCCAGCAATTGACCCAATGCCTCCCAATCCCCGGGATGAATGGCGATCGCGTTCCCTCGGAGGTTGGGATCTCCCCACCGGGGCCTAACTTGGTCAATGTTTGCAAAAAAGAATCGGGATTTCCATCCCTTGATTGAAGAGGGAAGAAGAAGTTGGAGGACCCGATTGGGTCGGGGCTGGAATAGCTACCAACCCTTCTGGGCCCGAAGGATGTAGAAGGATCGGAAAAGAGTGATTCGGGGGGTGATACCCAGACGATGGCAAAGAATGACAAAGGCGCTGACAACGCGGTAGGAGTTTGGGACTAGTTGAGATGGGGTCAAGGAGTAGTAGTTGAGAAGTTTGATGAAAAAGGGGAGAAAAGGTGGACGGAGACCTGCCTTTAGGCAAATCTCATAAAGGGCCACTCGACCGGGTTGGGAGGAGATGACCCTGTCATCAGGAGTTGGCAGAAAAAGCTCAACATCCTGGGGAATCTGGTAACGGGCCCGGATTTTTGCCAAATCCAGACGTGTCACCATGGAGGCAATCCCCTCCGAGGACCCCTCCACCATCGAGGAGGTGCCAGCCTCCGACCGGCGGCCCCTCGATGGGGCTCCGCCGGTGGCCTGTCGCCGGGCCAGGGGATGCGGTCCTTCGAATCAGTGGACCACTCAAGTGAAGGAGAAGGAGAAGGTGCGGGAGAGGTACAGTAACTCTCAGAAGGAGAACGGTCCTCCGAACCGTCCTCCGAGGTCCAAGATGGCGAGCTCATGAGCAAAGGGACAGAGAAGTCTGGAATGGGTAAAGAACTGACTTGGAAGAAAGAAACCAAGCACAGGCTCTCAGGTTGCAGTGGAGATCGGGGTGCAAGCACAAAGGAAGACGATGACAACGGAAGCGGTATGGCCAGATTCAATCCCTTGTTTGGCTTTATTGGATTTTCAAATCGTCCCGCTCGTCTCGTCAGCCACATGGCCCCTTGCCATATGCTGGCTCGCCTCGAGGGATGCCCAGCGCGTGGTGCGGCACGCCTCCGGCCAATGATGGGACCCCGCTGACATCACCATTATGAGAGGTAATGATGATGCAGCTTTCGTGCAGACTTCGAAGGGCCAGTTTTCTCTCGAGGTCGATCGTGGCGGGTACAGCGTACGGAGGTGGCCACCTTCTCACATTCCCCAGCCGTCCGCATAAGAGATGTGGACGGGGATCAGCCACATGGAGAACACCCCTTGCGCCTCAACGGTGGGACCCGCTTCGCCTCAGGGGTGAGGGGCATCTGATATGACTGATCCCGCGTCGTCAGAATAAAAGGTAACAGCAGCTAACGAGATCACCATCTTCCGACCTCGAGACACCCTCCGGTCTCGGGTGCACCAGCATCATCCCACCCCCGGGACCCCTCCGGTCTCGGGGTGGGATCATCATCTCTTGACCCCAAGACCCCCTCCGGTCTCGAGGTGCACCGGCATCATCCCACCCCCGGGACCCCTTCCGATCTCGGGTGAGATCGCCATCTCCCGACCCAGAGACCCCCTCCGGTCTCGGGTGCACCAGCATCATTCCACCCCAGGACCCCCTCCGGTCTCGGGGTGGGATCATCATCTCTTGACCCCGAGACCCTCTCCGGACTCGGGGTGCACCGGCATCATCCCACCCCGGGACCCCTTCCGGTCTCGGGGTGAGATCGTCATCTCTCGACCCCGAGACCCCCTCCGGTCTCAGGGTGGGATCATCATCTCTTGACCCTGAGACCCCTCCGGTCTCGGGGTGCACCAGCATCATCTCACCCCCAGGACCCCTTCCGGTCTCGGGTGGGATCGTCATCTCTCGACCCCGAGACCCCCTCCAGTCTCAGGGTGCACTGGCATCATCCCACCCCGGGACCCCTTCCGATCTCGGGGTGGGATCATCATCTCTTGACCCCGAGACCCCCCGGTCTCGGGGTGCACCGGCATCAGCCCACCCCCGGGATCCCTTCCGGTCTCGGGGTGGGATCATCATCTCTTGACCCCGAGATCCCCTCCGTCTCGGGGTGCACCAGCATCATCCCACCCCCGGGACCCCTTCCGGTCTCGGGGTGGGATCGTCATCTCTTGACCCCGAGACCCCCTCCGGTCCCGGGGTGCACCAGCATCATCCCACCCCCGAGACCCCTTCCAGTCTCGGGGTGGGATCATCATCTCTTGACCCCGAGACCCCTCCGGACTCGGGGTGCACCAGCATCATCCCACCCCGGGACCCATTTCGGTCTCGGGGTGGGATCGTCATCTCTCGACCCCGAGACCCCCTCCGGTCTCGGGTGCACCGGCATCATCCCACCCCCGGGATCCCTTCCGGTCTCGGGGTGGGATCGTCATCTCTTGACCCCGAGACCCCCTCCGGTCTCGGGGTGCACCGGCATCATCCCACCCTCGGGACCCCTTCCGGTCTCAGGGTGGGATCATCATCTCTTGACCCCGAGACCCCCTCCGGTCTCGGGGTGCACCGGCATCATCCCACCCCCGGGACCCCTTCCGGTCTCGGGGTGGGATTGTCATCTCTTGACCCCGAGACCCCCTCCGGTCTCGGGGTGCACCAGCATCATCCCACCCCGGGACCCCTTCCGGTCTCAGGGTGGGATCATCATCTCTTGACCCGAGACCCCCTCCGGTCTCGGGGTGCGCCAGCATCATCCCACCCCCGGGACCCCCTCCGGTCTCGGGGTGGGATCATCATCTCTTGACCCGAGACCTTCTCCGGTCCCGTGGTGCACCAGCATCGTCCCACCCCCGGGACCCCTTCTGGTCTCGGGGTGGGATCGTCATCTCTTGACCCCGAGACCCCCTCCGGTCCCAAGGTGCACCAGCATCATCCCACCCCCGGGACCCCTTTCGGTCTCGGGGAGGGATCGTCATCTCTGACCCCGAGACCCCCTCCGGTCCCGGGGTGCACCAACATCATCCCACCCCCGGGACCCCTTCCGGTCTCGGGGTGGGATCGTCATCTCTTGACCCCGAGACCCCCTCCGGTCTCGGGGTGCACCAGCATCATCCCACCCCTGGGACCCTTCCGGTCTCGGGGTGGGATCGTCATCTCTCGACCCCGAGACCCCCTCCAGTCTCGGGGTGCACCGGCATCATCCCACCCCCGAGACCCCTTCCGGTCTCGGGTGGGATCGTTATCTCTGACCCCGAGACCCCTCCGGTCTCGGGGTGCACCGGCATCATCCCACCCCCGGGACCCCTTCCGGTCTCGGGTGGGATCATCATCTCTTGACCCTGAGACCCCCTCCGGTCTTGGGGTGCACCGGCATCATCCCACCCCGGGACCCCTTCCAGTCTCGGGGTGGGATCGTCATCTCTTGACCTCGAGACCCCCTCCGGTCTTTGGGGTGCACCAGCATCATCCCACACCCGGGACCCCTTCCGGTCTCGGGGTGGGATCATCATCTCTTGACCCGAGACCCCTCCGGTCTCGAGGTTCACCGGCATCATTCCACCCCGGGACCCCTTCCGGTCTCGGGGTGGGATCATCATCTCTTGACCCCGAGACCCCCTCCGGTCTCGGGGTGCACCAGCATCATCCCACCCCCGGGACCCCTTCCGGTCTCGGGGTGGGATCGTCATCTCTTGACCCCGAGACCCCTCCGGTCTCGGGGTGCACCAGCATCATCCCACCCCCAGGACCCCTTCCGGTCTCGGGGTGAGATCGTCATTTCTCGACCCCGAGACCCCCTCCGGTCTCGGGTGCACCGGCATCATCCCACCCCCGGGACTCCTTCCGGTCTCGGGGTGGGATCATCATCTCTTGACCCCGAGACCCCCTCCGTTCTCGGGTGCACCAGCATCATCCCACCCCCGGGACCCCTTCCGGTCTCGGGGTGGGATCGTCATCTCTTGACCCAGAGACCCCCTCCGGTCTCGGGGTGCACCAGCATCATCCCACCCCCGGAACTCCTTCCGGTCTCGGGGTGGGATCGTCATCTCATGACCCCGAGACCCCCTCCGGTCTCGGGTGCACCAGCATCATCCCACTCCCGGGATCCCTTCCGGTCTCAGGGTGAGATCGTCATCTCTTGACCCCGAGACCCCCTCCGGTCTCGGGGTGCGCCAGCATCATCCCACCCCCAGGACCCCTTTCAGTCTCGGGGTGGGATCATCATCTCTCGACCCCGAGATCCCCTTAGATCTCGGGGTGCACCAGCATCATCCTACCCCCAGGACCGCTTCCGGTCTCGAGATGGGACTACCATATCTCTACCTCGAGATCCTCCTCCGGTCTCGGGGTACGTGGATATCATCAACTATTAGCATGTAGTTCAACCGTCGAAAGGAATGACAGCCCCGGGCCACATGGCGCGCCTACATGATTCTCGGTACACCCGTGATTGCACCCCATTACGGAGGGCCATGCCTCATAACGGTGTATGGCGCACTGCATGTTCCTATGCATGGCCGTGCTCCGTTACGGCGTACAATTCGCTACCACTTGCGACTGTGCGCGGTCATATCAAACAACGGCGCGCACCGAATGCCATCGCAACTGTTAGACACGTGTGATATCACGTTGACAGGTAGCACGGAATGCCTCTGGCATGTATAGCGATGGTACGACGGCAATCTTCCAGAACAGTAAGATGGGATATTCGGACAGGTTTAAAAGCACGTGCCCGCACTGTAAGTAGGGATCCGAACTCTGGTTTTCTAGCTTTCTTCCTCCTAGCAAAACCCTAACTGCCTCAGCTCCCTTCCGCTGAGCGGTTCTTTGTCTGATCCCAAGTGACTGACTTGAGCGTCGGAGGGTCCCTACCAGAGCAACCGGTCTCCAGGGACTTTTCTTGCAGGGGTCCGAGTAGAAGAACGTCCGTCTTCCCCGACATTTGAAGAATGTGACTTGGCGTCATCAAGCACCACCTTTGTGTATGTTTTACTTTTTAGTTACTGGATGGTGGATGGTTTACTTCACGTCTTTTGAGTGTTTGTAGGCATTCACGCTCCCGTCTCCTAATAGCGGTTACTCTGGATCAAGATCTCGATCTAGGGGCCGGTCTCGATCTCCCCTTCCCCGATCTCGATCTGGAAGCCATGGCAGGTCTTTAAAGCATTCATTTTTTTCCCCCTTTTTATGATCAGTTAATAACTAAATGTTGAAGATATAAACTTTTTTGTCAATATTTTTCTCCAATGAAATAGAGAATCCCTACTATGAAAATCTATTGTACGTGGTCGCAGGGCTGATGCAAGAAATCCTGGAAAGGTTGGTTTTGTGCAAATTTCTTGTTTTATTCTCCATGGATTGTGTGGCACTGATTGTTTTAATGCCTCATTTTTTCCTAGGTGGTTGAATGTCATTTAGTAGTTGAACCGTGTACACGCATATCTCGAGGTTTTGCATTCGTGACCATGGACACAGTTGAAGATGCAGAACGGTGTATCAAATATCTGAATCAGTCAGTGGAAAAGGTTTTTTTTTTTCTGCACTATGGCTGCATTGATGGTGCGCAGGACCTTTTGTTATATTCTTTCTTTGACTTGGAGGTTTTTGGTTATATTCAGAAAACATTGCGTCAGATATGTTGGCAGCAATCAAGATGATCAGTTCATCCATTTCAACTTAGTTGATGAGAACTCTCTAGTAATGATGATTCTTATTTTCCTCTCCTATTAAGAACACCCTTTTAAACCATTAGTTGATTAGCTTATGTTGTGCATTCACATAACACTAAATTAGTTGACTTTCCACAAGTGGTCATTGCTATTGTTGCATGTGCTTCATCAAAGGGTATGCTTATTGTAGACAGGTGGGAAAATATTTTTAAGATAAGCACGTATAATTTTAAGAGCTATCAATCTTTTCAATCTACTTGTATCATGGTCTTTTGGGCGTCATAATGCTATAAGCTACAGCTATTGGATAGATAAATCGTTTAGTAATCAGTAAAAACAACTACGGGACAATTTAAAAGCTATCAATCTTTTCAATCTACTTATCATCATGGTCTCTTGAGCATCATAATGCTATGAGCTACATCTATTGGATAGATAAATCATTTAGTAATCAGTAAAAAACACTACTGGTCATTGGATTTCTCATTGCAGGGGTAGTTGCTTATCTTCTTCTTCTGGCGGTGGCTCTACTTTGTGCATATGAGCTTGTGCTGTTTATGTCACCGTTGGTGAAAGTGCCTCCAAGCAATATTCACCATCTGAATTCTTCTTTGGCTTGTTTGCTATAGCGCTAGCAATCAAGATGTTGTTCATTTGCAGAATAGTTTTCATGGGTAACTATAATTTATTCCTTCTATCTTTATATGAAATCCTTCACTTTTTTCTTTGTTCATATATATATAAATACCTGAGCTCTTGAAATAGTTATTGCTTGATAGTTTTATAAATACTTATGTTCTGGATTTGACGTGGATGAATATGTGAGAAGGTCATACAAATTTTCATATTCTGATTGCATCGAAGTGGGTCCTGTTGCTTGCTTACCTGACCCACTAGATCCCAATGAGTTGTACATGACAAAATCTAAGAGGCAAGTCTAAGCTATTGGTTCCTTTACTCGTTCACAATGTTTTGTTTATGAGAGATGAATATAATAAACCAGTGGGGAACTGGTTTTATCATAGAACTTCTCAATGTATTCTGCTATGTTGGCAGTGATGGAATAGTGGTGAAAATTTTCGTCACTATTATGTTATTTTCTTGTAGTGGATTTTATTTGTTTGAATCATATAAAAACTTTTAAATTTATTTTTTAAGTATCCTAAGTAACCATCCGGTGTTGAATATGACTATTATATCATATGTATATAAAGGAGATCATTGAGAATCATATTATTTCAACCGATGAAAAGGTAGATTATTATTACGGGCTTCATAAGTAGTACTTTTTAATACTTTTTATGGTTTTAAATTTTTGTATCATATGTTATTTAGTGCTCCTTTTCTGAGTAACTTATGTATATATGCAGTTTGGCAAGAAGAAAACTTATAAACAAGAAGAGATCGACATTATGCATGGAGAATGGGTCGAGTACTTGCTAGGTTTCATTTGAAAAACATATTATAATGTTTGTATTGAAGTTTGGATTATCTGAAAATATTATGGATATTTGTATGACAATATTGAAATTTTAATTCAATATTGGGTTTTTTTTGAAATTGAAAGTATATGTTTGTATGATAGTATTGGATATTTCAATTCAATATTTTTGAGATTTTTTTGAAATGAAAGTATATATTTGTATGACAGTATTGAATATTATACTATGTTTTGAATATAAAAATGAAGTTTAAAGTAAATGATAGACTATGTTTTTTAATAAAAAAGTAGTCTTTTGTATAGTTATAGATTATATTTTTAATAAAAATGTAGTCTAAATATATTTAAAGACTACCTTTTTTTGACTTTTGACTACGTCTAAAAACGTAGTCTAAAAGAGGGACTTTTAACTACACTACTTTTAACTACACTCACCTAAACTACGTTTTAGAAAACATAGTCTAAATATAAAAGACTATGTTTTTTAGATGTATCTAATTAAAAAAATATTGTAGTGCTTTTGATGTAACAAAATAAAAGTTTTATATCTTGGAAAAAAAAATTAGGATCAACGTGTAGATCAATCAAAGTTAAGTGGTCCCATTATAATTTCTTTTCTTTTGTTCTAAAATACAAGCTAAGATGATTGGCTTGGATTTTGTTTTCCAACATGTGAATAACTTTATTCTACTTTGACAAAGTCAATAACATTGTTTGGACGGATTAACGCCAGTTAGACTTTATTTGAGAGTAGAAAGCTGAGCTTTAGATTAGGACCAGATCAATCCCAATACTACCATTTAGAAACTTGATCTAGCTTTCCATGGAGCTCTAACTTAAAATTAGGTCAGCACTTTTCAGCCCATGCCCTGAAAGAAGAATGTTCTAGAGTCCATTAGGGTGTCAACAATAGAAAAAAATTTATGCACCGCACGCACTGCGCACAATGATTGATCCACACGCATGGGCATGCATGTGGCTACGGATGAGGTGCAAAAAGGATGAAAATATCCTCGCTGCATGCGTGCAGGGACCAATCACTGTGCGCGGTGCACAAAAACTTTTTCGCCAACAATAATGGATGCACATTGGCTTGGCCAAAGCCTATGCATGCATGTATTAGTTATTGTTATAGAATTATTCCTCCAAGCACATCACATGTAGTAAACTAATAAAGCAATTTTGTTTTAAGCCATTTAAATTGAAGTATGATATTACCTTTTTTTTTTTTGGTGATTTGATAGGTTAGTTGGTCGTTGGATGATCAAAGATTGGATAATCTTTCTTCTTGGCAGAACCATAATTTTAATATATACATATATTCACCGACCATTCTCGCAAAATAGTACCCATTATCATCCTACAAAGTCGGAATTTAATAATAATTCAGGTTTAATGGCTTTAGAATTCAGGAAGAAAAATGATAAATACAACATTAGAAAGTATGCACTCAAAGAAAAGCATATATTTAATTTTCTAAGGCCTAAATGGCCCCTAAAGGTAACCACCTCAACTGAGCGCATATGAAGGCCCCAAGTTTAGAATTCTAAACACAAAAATATAAATAAATAAATACCTTTACAAAATTTTGAATATCTTTCCAAATTCTTTTCTTGCTTTCTTTCTTGCTTTCCTATTTTCCTAGATGGAAATTGGGAGAAGTTTTTAAGTTAAACCTTTATATGATCATATCCATGATAAAAAAAACTTTGAACTAAATTATATTTATTCTACCTTAAGGATTCTATTGTAGGATACCTGTCTAAGAGGATAATTTGATCCTTAGTTCAAGCCTTCCATATTTCTCTTCTAATAATATGTTTAAATTTTAATTATTTTAATTAAGTTGAAAATATTAGTATCTTATTACCTCTTTTAGAAAACATGTATGCTTACATATAAAAGGGTATGGACTACACATTTTACTTTGAATTTTTTATAAGATATTTAAATATTTTAAATTCAATGATGGATCATTTCAATTGAAGAAATTTCATCATTGTAAGGAAAGGGAGAAGTCTTGGTCATTACAATGCAATCTTAAAGACATAGTTGGCCAAAGAAAGTGGAGAAGTAAAGTAAACCCTTTGCTTTATTTTACTTGAAGTTTAGGTTACTTCAAATGAAGGATAACCTCTTGGCTGAATGATTAAAAGACTTCTTTCTTATACTTCTTTATTTTTATATTATAGTAAAACTAAATATTCGAGCTCCAATTTTAAGGATTTCATTTAGTCCAAACCTACCAATCTTATAGTACAAAATTAGTTTGACTTTATTTTAAGTCAATGGTAAGGTCTTCAAAACTATGAATCATCTTGCTAGCATAAAGGCTAGGCTTCTAAAGGTATGCCAAGCCTTTCTCCTAGGCATCTCATGAAACTATCTTCAATATATTTCAGAAAAAAGGCATCTCATGAAACTATCTCCTGCAAGGCCCTACAGAATAAATATCCTGAACTCACTATTCGTTCTTTCCTCTCTAATACATCTTTTATATTCAACTAATTTAAAAGGGCTTTGCCATAAATAAATCTTTGCCTTCTCTTGGGAAAAAGCTTTCCATATTGCATTATTTAATGCAAACAAGACTCCACGATAGTTGATAAATTTGTAAAAAAAGATAGTTATTCTTGAAAAAAATAGATTATCACAAGCTCTCAACATTATTAGTGTATCTAAACTTGGATACTCTAATAAGACTTGTCGATAAGTTAACTTCAAGATTTCTGAAAGGAATCTTAGAAAGAGGAGGCTTCTAAGTGGCATCAATATAGAAAAAAACTACATTGTACTTGAATTTATGGATTTGTTAATCAGGTTAGGTATAATTTCATAAGAACATAAAAATAAATGTATGCTTTATCTCATCCCTTCATTTTAGACTTTGGTATTCAACTTGTGATCCAAGACAAAAACCACTAATCTAATGAAGCCAAGAACATATGTCAACTCATTATATGAATGGCCAACAATATTAATAGCATTTTGAAAATTACTTTGCCTATATCTACCCAATGAAACCATTACTTTGCCCATATCTTCTAATGAAACCAACTTATCTTTGGGTAGCAAAAATAACAAATTTGCCCAACGAAGAATGTACATGGGGAGATTAGTATTTTATCGCCCATCAAGCAATGTGTTTGTGATCTTGTTTACTGTATATGAAGGTTGCTGAGTTGAAGGCTGATCTCTTTCTGTGAAAGTCCTTCCCATATAGAAACCAGGCTTTTTAGGCTGTGGTAAAGCCACATCTTCATTGCTCAACATAACAACTACTTCTGCCATCGTTGGTCTATCTTCACTTCCTTCTTGCACACATAAGAGACCAATTTGGATACATCGTAATAATTTAGATATAAGGTGTGAACATTCCATTGCATCATCAAGTAGCACCAAGCATCTATCATCCTCCCATAGTCTCCATGCCTATATAAAAACATAGACATATTGAAATGAACTTGAATTTTACTAATAATATGAAGAATAATTTCCACATATTGTAACATTTGTTTGAATACTTACATATTCTGTAAGGTTTATGTGGGGTTCTATTTGATTCACCATTCTATTTTTCTTGCCACTTAGGATCTCTAGTATAAGAACACCAAAGCTAAAGACATCAGATTTTATAGAAAAGACACCATCCATTACATACTCTGGTGACATATAGCCGCTGCATACCATTTGCAAAATTAGTATATGATTAATGATTGTAATGAATGCATATTTGCATAAATATTTATGTAAAGGATATCTTACTATGTCCCAATTACTCTCCTTGTATTCTCTTCATTTTGATCTCCTTTGAAAATTCTTGCAGTGCCAAAATCTGAAATTTTGGGATTCATGTCCTTATCGAGCAGAATATTGCTAGCTTTCAAGTCCCTATGAATTATTTTAGTCTAGAATCTTGATGAAGGTAAAGAAGTCCTCGAGCAACTCCTATAATAATGTCAAGACGTTTTTGCCAACTCAACAATGCACCTTTTGTTTTATCTGGTCCAACATTTAAATTTTTGTTAGTATTAGTAAACTAATATGGTTTGACTAGCTTATTGTCAAACATGTATTCCAAGTAATTCTACATGCAGAGGAAGTAATTCTACAATTTCTTCCATGTGCATGGAAGCCTTAGAAATCATGATTAACCTTGCATTTATATGTCAAACACAATAAATATGCAGTGAATAGATACAAAACAAACCCATAGCCTTTTAAAAACTTTGTCTAGTAATGTTGTCCTATAGTTGTTTGCTAATATTTTCTTATCATTTCTTGTTATCCTACAAAGAATCATTTCCATGTTTATGCATATGTTGAAAGGCTGAACACCAAACAATTTTATTTTTATTTTTGATGTTGAAGAAGAACGGTGTTCTTGTGAGAAAGGTGTCCATTCTTAATGACTAAAAAACAACTCCTTAGAAAAAAATGTTCAATAAATTCAGAATGAAATCTAAAGTATAAATTGTTGACATATTGCTTTTAACTCACTATCTCATTTATGTTCTTATTTTAGTGCATCTCTATTTTCTTTTAGAGAAGAAATTGTAATAAGTTTGTTGAAATTTTTGTTCTTATAGTTTTTTATAAGTAGAGCATCCTCTGTAGCAATCTTTTTGCCTGTGTTTTGTCTCATTTATTGCACCGGATCCAATGTTTGAGTATTCGGATCAATATTTATGCCCCAATATATCCAAAATGATGCATTGATATGTAATTGCAAGATATCAAACTAATTAGTAACCATTGTGACAAATAATTTAACCAAGTTTGTTCATGCATTTCACTTATGCCATAAAATGTTAATCACTCTGCATCACAAATAAACACGATATTATGATATAATAAGGGAGTTGAGGCTGAACCAAATATGAAGGCGTCCAAGCTCTTGTTTGGCATGTACTCATATATCAACATTCTTTCCTCATGTTGGATGCAATAACCACGAAGCCTTACAAGGTTTCGGTGCTGAAGTTTGGCGATCAGTGTGACCTCATTCTTGAACTCATCCAAACCCTGTGCGAATCCTTAGACAACCTCTTGACAGCAATCTCTTGCCATCTCTCAATTGACCCTGCTAAGTTTTAGTTTTAAGATTTATATGGTAACATAATCTTAAAGAAAGCAATATTTTTATACTTAAATCAGATGTCCAGTCAAATATTCTCCTATAATCAGGAAGTTACATACCTTATAAACAGGACCAAACCCACCCTTTCCAAGTATATTATTTGAGAGAAGTCATCAGTAGCACTTTCTATTGTAGACATATCAAATAAAGGCAAATCTAGCTCCTTTCCTCTACTTTCGTTCATGCCACAGTCGCTTAGTGTACCTAAAATTTCATGATTAATATAATTGACTAATTATATTAAGATATAGTTTTTAATTCTACTTGCATCACATGTTTAAAAGCTATTTTTTCTGTAGTTGAAAAAAAGAAAAATCAAGTGATATGCTCATGTGCAAAGGAAAAGGAGCACTTTTACCTTCTTTTCCTTTCTTCTTTGACAAAAATAGTATGAGGAACACCAATAGAAGAAATCCCAATAATAAGGACAAGGAAATGGCAATGACAATCACATGCTTCCTCTTACTCGAATCACCCTTTATGGCTGCAAAGCAAATTTTTTTGTTGAATTAGAACTATTAAGTTGTAACATGATATTATGTGAGAAATATAGGAAAATAAGTTAGATATAGGTTTTAGAACAAATAATTAAAAAAAAAGTTCCATCAAAGTCTGTTTCAATTAATCGGTTGCCATATATGCGCTGAAGTAATAACTTTTAGATAATTTACTTTAGTATAACATAAGTTTAGGAGATGTAGGACTTTGCCAAAGAGCAGTTCAAAGAAGCAGATGTGTGAAGTAAAGTTATTTACACCAAAATTTTGCAACTAAGCCGAAACATAAATTAATTTGATAATGTTATATTGTGTTTTTAGAGACGTAAATCAAACAAACTAGCCAGGAATATCGTGTGATTGCACACCCTAATCATAAAGCAATAACAAAAAAATAATAAGATAACTTTTGAGAAATACTGTTTTCATTTTTCCATGAATTAAGTTATACCAGCGATATACACCGCATAACAAGCATGTACCTAGTTCAGAAGATGCAAGCCGCACATATAGATCTTGCCCTCCTTCTGCAAAGTCTCTAATATCGATTAGATCGCCGTACCATGTCAGGCATGCACTTTCTTCTTCATAAAACATACTAAAGGCCATGCAAGAACAATTCTTCAGACACTTCTCTCTGCAATCAGCAAGGCTAATGTCTTTATCTACCGTGGCATTTGAAGCATCTGGCAGCTTGAGTCCAGGCACATTTACAAATCCATCCCCTCTTCCACAATCCAAAGCAGTTCTCCGCACGCAGCCATCAGAACCATCTACAAGATACCAGTTCTCTGGTGACTTGGGCACGAACCCTCTCAAACACTTGCACACAAGTGAATCAACGGTGCAAACTCCATAGGCTCCACACTTGGCATAGTCATCACACTGGTCCATCATAGCCGTCTCGAAGGTTTTCAATCCTTGGATGGGATCAAGCCACACGTTGCGACGAATCTCTCCAGATTGAGTCAGTACCAACCACGATAGTATAGACTTGTTGATCATTTCGTACGTGTAGTAGACCTCATCCTCTTTGATGACCAGACTATAGCGAATAAAGAGATCACCAGGTTTTAAATAGGGTACGCCGCTGAATCCATAACCATTCCAAGGGCCACTTCGAGACTTGAGAATTCTCCCGTTCCACAAGTATAACCCCGGGTATCCGCGAGGGTCCGACTTGAAGTAGAAGGACCCTGGAGAAGCGTCTGAGGAGCTCTTCCACGATGTGAGATGCCAGTCAAGATTCAATTGTTTATTAAATCCAAGCTTCATGCCAGGGAGAAAGCTGTCGGATGGCCAGTCAAAGCTCTGCCACACTAATCTTCTAGAACCATTGTTGATTCCGTCAGTCAAGACAAGATTTCCTGAATCTAAGAGTTGGACAATGGGATCACTTAGATTTGAGGTGTTGTAGACCAGACAACGTGGCTTGAATGGCCATAAAGGGCAAGATTCCCATCAGCAGTGAGATTCAAAACTGCAGGGGGGCGTGCGATTGGGCTGTCCCCATTGGCAACCCACACAACTGCTGGAATTGGTTGGATATTCTTGTACCAGATCCCCAAGTATCGGTTTTTCGAGCCATTGGGAGTGAAGAAGCCTGATTCGAAGATCCCGCCGGCTGAAACCAAGGTCTGCCCATCCTCAATGTGTTGGTCTGGAGTGATCATATCTCTTCCAAGGGAAAGAGTGAAGAAGAAGAAGAAGAAGAAGGAAAGAGAGAAAAAAGTGGCCAAGTTCTTTAGTATTGTCATGCTTCACAGGTGCAGGCCTCAAAGGGGCATTTTGAAGGCAAAGATATCATTGTGGTTGGTGAAGGCTTCGAACTCTGTTTGACCGAGTGATTCCGTCGCCATCAAACGGTGTCAGATTTTCTACGGATCTTTTGTCGCCATAGAATGGCTTGGTCGGCACGGAAGGTTGCCGTTGCTTTCGGTGGAACTTTTATTTTATCCGTGAGTCAATCAAGACCATTAAATATTCCGGTTCTCGGAGCCTCCCTCTTGGCTTCTTTTGAAGGCGCACTTTGGACAGGGCCGTAGGGTCTGGCATGACACTTGGAGAGCTGATCTCTCGAATTCTTAACCAATTCATCTACAGTAGATCAAATTATATAACCTTAAAAATTTAAATAAAAATTAATTAATAATAAACAAATTTAAGTTATAAATATTTTTTATTTAATATAAATTATTTTGATATTACAATCTTTTTTATTGCAACATTTTCATCACACTTGAGTATAGCTAAAATCTACTCTGAGTTTAGCCATACCATAAGGTAGCCAAAATTTTATTTTGAGGCTAGTCAGAATCTACTTTGAACCAAGAATAGCTCTGTGTAATAACGAAACTCTACTATCATTTCATAGATAGTTCTTTCTTTTTATTCATTATTTTTTGTACACTCAAATCGATTTTAATACTATTTGTAACGTTTCAAGCCCATCTACTGATCCAATTAATCTGTTAGTAGATAAAAATCACATGATCATAAAAAATTGAGTGGAAGTTAATTGCTAACTGATGAACTCGAGTTATAAGAACTTCAATCTTTTCTTTTCAATTTATTATGAGACTATTATTAAAATATTACAAAGATAATAATTATTGATGGCTATCTTTTTATCGATCCTATAGCAAAGTTGAGGATCCTTGGCTGGTTGAGCCACTAGAAATACCTGCAGTATACAAGGGCAGGAAATTCTTGGAAAGGAGAGGAAAAGAGTGGAAACCATGGTTGAACAGAGAGAACAAGAATAAGAAAATCCTCTTCATTCTGCTCTTACATTCTAAAGCAGTCGGTGGCATCGTTATTATGACTTATGAATGGTTAAAGAGCAAGGAAGTTAGGGACATCAACATCAAACGTTCTTCGTATGAAGAAATTTTGAATTCCTACCAAGAGAATTTTGCTTAGAAGCCCATCCAAGTCCTTCGGTGGCAATTAAATGATTCCAAATAATCCTAAAAAACTCTCTTTTTGGAAAAGACTTTGTACACCGCCTCCGGTACAAACAAATCCTACGTGGGTTGCACCGTTCGTTTTTATTGGTCCACATACGCATGACACCCATTAAAAAATGTTAAGACATCCCAAGAAAAAAACTTACGATATCCTAGTTTTAAGCTTACGACATCGTAGTTAAAAAGTGAAGACACCCGTTCAGAAAGAAAAAAAAAACTCACGACATCCTAGTTTTAAACTCACGACACCCTAGTTTTAAGCTTAAGACACCCGTTCAAAAGGTGTCTGTATACAACTTCCAAAAAAAAAAGCCGTTTGACGTGCATTAATACCCGTTCAGTTTTTTTTCGGAATCTATGTACCGACACTTTTTCTAAACGGGTGTCTCAAGCTTAAAACTAGGGTGTCGTGAGTTTAAAACTAGGATGTCGTGAGTTTTTTTTGCTTTTTGAATGGGTGTCGTGGCTTTATAAATACGGTGTCGTGGCTTTATAACTAGGGCATCGTAAGTATTTTTTTGCTTTTTTAATAGGTGTCTTTATTTTGACATGAGCTTTTCTTGGAATTTGTGTACAGATGAGTGGGTATCGTGGCTTTATAACTACGGTGTCGTGGTTTTATAACTAGGGTATCGTAAGTATTTTTTTACTTTTTTAATAGGTGTTTTTATTTTGACATGACGTGCATTAATACCAGCTTTTTTGTAGACGAGTGGGTGTCGTGGCTTTATAACTACGGTCGTAAGTATTTTTTGATTTCTTAACGGGTGTCTTAGTTTTATCGTAAGTTTAAAACTAAGGTGTCGTAAGGTTTTTTTTTGCTTTCTTAATAGCTATTTAATTTTGACGTGACGTGAATTAATACCCGTTCAGTTTTTTTTTTGTGGAATATGTATAGACACCTTTTTGAACAAGTGTTAAGCTTACAATTAGGGTATCATGAGTTTAAAATTAGGATGTCGTGAGTTTTTTTTTTTTTTTTTTTTTGAACTGGTGTCTTCACTTTTTAACTACGGTGTCGTAACCTTAAAACTAGGGTGTCGTAAGTTTTTTTCTTGAGATGTCTTAACATTTTTTAATGGGTGTCGTGTGTATGTGGACCAATAAAAAAGAACGGTGCAGCCCACGTAAGACTTGCTGCACCGGAGGCGGTGTACAAAGTCTTTTCCCTCCCTTTTGGTTAGTTACTGGCCCAATTGCATCATTGAAACGTTCATCTGTTTACCAAAGACAAGCAAGGCCACACTAATGACCTAAGCCAATACATTTAGTTTATTTTCAAAGTTTTCACTGCTTGGTTTGAACTTAGAATTAGCAGTCAATAAAGGCAGGCACATCCGACAATTTTTTATTCACTCAAGAAGTTTGAAAGACATGTCTTCCTTTGGCTATAAAATCCTTCCTTGCTGCCGCCCAAACATTATCTGAACGTATCCCACATCGGAAACTTTAAAGGGAGTTGAGGTATACATGAAAGCAAGAAAAAGATAAAAGTATCAAAAGAATTCATTCTTGGATTGTAACAGTCCAAATTGAAGTGAATTTTATCTGTTCTATCCTTACAATGAGCCCGGATCATTACAAAACATTTTTCTTCACCTAATAAAAGCTTGGGGTGCTTTCCCCTCCCAATTACGTAAATAAAAAAAAAACTTTAAAGCATGGACAACAAAAAATTACTGGTATAGATATATAGAAAGTTGTAACCTCATTTAGATTGAAAAGAAATCTATTTGGAATTTTATAAAAGAAGAACTTACTGGTATAGATAAAGGAACTATATATATATATATATATATATATATATATATATATATATATATATATATATATATATATATAATTTTAATTATTCCTAGTAAAAATAAAGGGCTTAGAATTCTACTTTTCAAAATTTTTAATAGAATAAATTACTGCAAAACTTCCTTAAATTTGATCGATTTATCCATTGAAAAAAAAGCTACTAAGTGAAAAGCCAAATTTAACCTTATAAAATCATGACATTTTGATATTATCTAACAATTTGAAGGGTAATCACAAAAAAACTTAGGCCCTGTGGTAATCCTAATCATCCCATCCTTCTTCTCCTGGTGCCAACCTGGCGCTTCCTTATCCGTTTAATACGAAAACTTTGCATAGGCTCTGAATGATTTCATTTCATCCGTGACCTTCACAAGCTAGACAGTGGGCTTCTCACGGACAATGGGCTGGGCGACAGTGTTAGGGTCCCCGGTCAAGGACTCCAAAACATTCACCAACTCCTCCGCGCGATCCGCTCCAACACCACAATTGATCATCCCGAACCGTTTCCAGTAACACACGAGCGTGATAATTAGGATCTAACACACAATAAATGAAGAATGCCTCACTGTTATTACGAAGAACGTGGTCTCAGGATTATTAGTCCTTCGAACCACCAGATCACAAGAACACTCGTACAAGGGTTATTAGCCCAAGCACGCCCAAACTTAAGAGGTTATCAGCCCCCAAGTTTACTGGCATAAACGTGCCTATGCCTGGCCAACATTCATAAGCTCTCTAAGCTTACACAATATAACTCCCTTCCCTATTTCTCATGAGGAGTGCTTATATAGGCATCCTCAGAAGCTTACAAAATCCTACCAACCCAATCAAATCAAATCTAGATCAAATCTTCAAGATTCTAAGGAAACAATTCGAAACAAATCCTAGAATCAAGGAGATTTGACGATACATGCCTAAAACAACTTAACTGAAAGGGAAACTAATCTTCTAGAGTTTAGGAGAAACATCCTAAATCTAGAAGATATGATTTATTCAATCACCTTCTAGAGTTTAGGAGAAACATCCTAAATCTAAAAGATATGATTTATTCAATCACCTTCTAGAGTTTAGGAGAAACATCCTAAATCTAGAAGATATGATTTATTCAATCACTCCCCACAAGGAAATTAATTTCTGAAGATATCTCCATAATGCACTTGATCTCACCGCTGTCCGCCGCCCTACACGGTGGCACTGCCGCCTATCACTGGGACCGCATCTCGCAACTTATCCTCCCCGTCGTGGCCGTGTAGGCCATGGTCTTCGCTTGGGATCCTTTCATTCCCTCTTCCATTAAGTGTACCCTTGTCCTCAAGGGTAAATTATGGGAACCTTAAGGCTATGTCATCATAATCCTCCCAGGTTGCTTCCTCTTTAGGTAGCCCTCTCCATTGCACCAATACTCTCCAGATCTTCCTTCTAATCCTCCCATGTGGCACCATTTTGTATTCAAGAATCGTTGTGGGCTATAGTAGCATTCTACCTTCCTCATTGAAGGAAGGCAATTCCTCTACAATCAAGCTAGGATCCCCAACTCGTCTCTTGAGGAGAGACACATGAAACACTGGATGAAGTCTTGAGGTTGGTGGTACTTCCAGCCGATATGCAACTTCTCCGACACTGGCAACCACTTTAAATGGTCCATAGTACCTTTTCTCTAGCTTGTAGCTTGCCTTTCTCTTCATTGTCTTTTGGCCATAGGGTTTAAGCTTCAAGTACACAAAGTCCCTGGGCTCAAACCCTTCTAGCCTTCTCCTTTTATCATAATATTTCTTCATGCTCGATTGGGCCTTCTTAAGCTCCCTCTTTGCCTTGGCTAGTATCTCGTCTCTAGTGATCAAGGATTCCTCCACTTCCGTATTCTTAGCCGTACCCCTCTCATAAGCCACCAAGGTAGGAGGCTTCCTTCCATACACCACTTCAAATGGGCTAAGTGTGATGGAAGAGTGGTATGTTGTATTATACCAATATTTCGCCCATGACATATAGTCCATCCACCTTGCTTGCTCATCATGGCAATAGCATCTCAAGTATTATTCTAATGTACGGTTGACCACCTCTGTTTGGCCATCGGTCTGCGGATGGTATGAAGAACTTGTCTTCATTTTGCTCCCTTGCAGTGCAAACACTTCCTTCCAAAAGAAGCTCATGAACACCCGATCCCGGTCCGTAACAATGGTTCTAGGGAAACCATGGAGCTTTACCACGTTGTCTACAAAGGCCTTAGCCACACTCTTCATTGTAAATGGATGCTTAAGGGGTATGAAGTGAGCATACTTACGTAAGCGATCCACGACCACCAAGATCACTTCGTACCCTTGACTTGCGGGCAAGCCCTTCACAAAATCCATAGACAAGTCTTCCCATATAGCTTCCGGTATGGGTAAGGGCTGCAAGAGACCTGTAGGGGCCTTTGTATCATGTTTGACCTTTTGACACACGTCACATTCCGCCACCCACTTCTTCACACTTCTCTTTAGGCCCTCCCAATAGAAGAAATGCTTGATCCTTATATAGGTCCTAAGCCATCCCGAATGACCACCTTCTTTGCTATGGTGGAAGTGAGTGAGAATCTCCTTCCTCAGGTTTGGTACGTCGGGCACATAGACATAGGACTTGTAGTAGATAAGCCCATCACGCCATTTGAATCCGGTCACCCCATTACATGGACTCTCAAGCTTCTCTATGATCTCTTGAGACCTTGCATCCAACTCCATGGCCTCTCTAAGCTTGTCCCATATCCTCCATTCAGCTCCACTCAAGGCCATATGTTCAGCCTCATCTTCATACAAAGTCCACATCATTGGACTTCCCTCCTTCCTTGACAACGCATCAGCCACCTTATTCTCCTTGCCGGACTGATATATAATGTCATACTCGAATCCCAGAAGCTTCACAAGAAACTTCTGTTGCTCTGGCATCACGATCTTTTGTTCTAGCAAGTGTCTTAATGCTGTTGATCGGTCACTATAGTGAACTTTCTTCCCAAGAGGTAAGGTCTCCATACCTTCACCGCATGCACAACCGCCAATATTTCTCTTGCATAAGTGCTCATGCTTTCTTCATTGGTCCTAAGGCCTTGGAGATATAAGCTATGGGCCTCCTTTCTTGAGCTAGTACTACCCCAATCCCTTCTCCACTTGCATCAGTATATACTTCAAATGGTTTCTTGAAGTCGGACAAGGCCAAGACGGGTATCTTGGTCATGGCTCTCTTCAAGTTCTCAAAAGCTCTTCTTCCATCTTCGGTCCACTCGAAGCCCTCCTTTTTTAGCATGGAGGTAAGTGGCTTGGCTATCAATCCATAGCCTTGCACGAACCTTCGATAGTAGCCCGTCAAACCAAGGAATCCTCGTAGAGCCAACACATCCTTGGGTAAGGGCCAATCTACCATAGCTTCCACCTTCCGCTGGTCCACTTTTACTCCTTGGCCCGATATGATGTGGCCAAGGTACTCCAGCTCTTTTTGCATAAAGGCGCATTTGGAAGCCTTGATGAAGAAGTCGTGCTCCTTCAAGATCATCAATACTCGCTCCAATTGCTCCAAGTGTTCCTCCACATTCTTCGAGTACACCAAGATGTCATCGAAGAATACTAATACAAACTTCCTCAAGAATGGATTAAATATGGCATTCATAGCCGCTTGGAAAGTTGAGGGGGCATTGCACAGCCCAAAGGCATCACTAGGTACTCATAGTGGCCGGAATGAGTCCTAAATGTCGTCTTGTGGGTACCTTCCTCTTTCATCCAGATTTGATGGTATCCAGCCTTAAATCCAGCTTGGTGAACACATGAGCCCTGTTGGCCCAGATGGCAACCCAAGAGGGGGGGGGGGTGAATTGGGTACTTAAAAAATTTAAGACTTTTTAACTTTAATTGATTAGTTAGCAAGATGTGCAAGTGAGAGGCTAACTAAAATTAATGCACAAGCAAATAAAGAGAGATAGAGATAGAGAAAATTAGGCACGGCAAACACAAGGCAATTTTATAGTGGTTCGGCGCAACCAGCACCTACGTCCACTCCCAAGATTCACTTGGGTCCACACTATAATCTCTCTAGATTACAGCCGAGTTGTTTTCCAAGCTCACAACTCAAACTTGTTGTTTTACCGGGTGCACAACGAACCCAGCTGGTTTTGACTCGGGCTTACCAGCACAAAACCCTACACGTTGTTTTTCTAGGGCTCACAACTAACCCACCACAAGCACTCCGGCTTGTAATGAGGTATACCAACCTCCACTAATTCAATCCACAGATTGAATCAGCAAACAAAAAGGATTATAGTGTTTGAACAATAATGTGCTCCCCTTGAGCAAATTTACAAATGAAGTACAAATATTAAAAGGTTAGAAAAGCCTGATAATTTGCAGATGGTAGATGCTTGGGCTTTCTCCCTTCTTCTCTTCAACTCCTTTTGAAGTGTTGAATCACGCCTCAGCTAGATTCTTGACCGTAGAAGTCTTTGGAGTTGAGATGAAGCTTTTCCTCTTTCGAAAATCCGCAGATTTGACCTTTGAAACGCACTTGGATTTTCTTCTGGCTCTTGTGGATTGATGAGAAGGAGTAGACGAATCTTTCACTTGGATTTCACTCCTTTTGAATCTCTCTACTTGAGCAAAATGATTTTCACGATATGCTCTGTTTTTCCCTCTTTTCAAACGATACTCTTTTCTCACTTTTTGATTTTCTCTGGTTGTTTTGATTTGAAAAGAACTCCTCTATTTATAGAATCTGCAAAAATATATCCGTTAGAGACAGGGAAAAATAGCCGTTATTCAAAAATCTTACCGTTGGGGCTGATGTGTCATCGTTAAAAATCGCGCCCAGTTTTTCGCGGAGTCGACTCGAGCTTTGTGGGAGTCGGCTCGAAGTCGATTACCAAAAATAGAAACATTTTAACATTGAGGGGTCGACTCGCGAAAACATAAGTGTCGGCTCCTGAAAGTCGGGAGTCGACTCGAGGAAACGGGGAGTCGACTCGAGAAGTGCTCAAAAAACATGGGTTCTGTTGTTTGAGCGGAGTCGGCTCGCACAGACAGGAGTCGGCTCGCCAGAATCAGGGGTCGACTCTTGAAAACCAAGGGTCGACTCGAGAAACTCAGGCAAAATGGGGAGTCGACTCGGAAACCCTTGAGTCGGCTCGGGACCGATACAAAAATCAGAAAAATGTTCTGATTGACTTTAAAACTTGTCCCAATTAAATTTAAAATATAAATTTGACTTGAATACATTAAATATGACGTTTATCATGGATTCAAGACATGTTTCAAGAATTCATCGATTGAAATAAAGTGTAAAATTCCTTTTAGAATTCTTTTAAGCTTAGAACTTGAAATTCCTTTTTCTAATAGATTCAAAACTCTTTTAATACCATTGATAGTTCATTCCGTTCAATTTGAATAAGCTCAAGGTATTTGATAAATAAACACATGTTTCCTTTAAGATACTCATGGCTTTTGGAAATCATCAAAATCAATAAAGTTGGGGCAATTATGTTTCAATAATTTCTCAACAATCTCCCCCTTTTTGATGATGACAAAAACATTGAGTATATGCATTATAAATTGAAAAATTTGTGATTTCAAAATCAACTTTTGTTCATGGAAAGGCTCCCCCTCAATGAGGTAGCTCCCCCTATGAACCTTAATTTTATAAATCATTCAAATTTTCAAAATGAAATTCAATTCATTTCCTTTATGAAATTCAATTTATCTCTTCCCATCTTTTCTTATTTAATTCTCAAATTAGGGCAATTAAAAAAGATGATGCAATATACGATTAATTCATATAAATCTCTCCCCCTTTTTTGTAATCAACAAAAAGGTTGAGATGCATCAGAGCATCAATTTCATTAAACTCATTTGAATTCATTCAGCATCTAAGTTATCAATTGATATTAAGATATTCAAAATTATATCAAATTAAATATAAGCATTCAAAGATATTCAAGGGTACTTACAATTGAATAGACAAAAGTGAAGCATCAAACATTCTCATTACTTCAAAATGAAAGTACATGGAAAACTTGTACATTGCATTGAAAGTAAATTTGATTACATCAAAAAGATTACATGAAAACTTAAAAATTTCTTCTAGTAATTCTATTCAATGATCTACAATTTGCTTCATCCCTTCACATTGAAGTTTAACATAGTCTTTTAGTTTTTTCATCAACAAAAGTACAAGCAGACTGAATTTTATCTTTAAGCTCGGCGTTGCTTTGGGAGTATGTCTCCGAGTCACCGCAGATGTCCTTAAGTTCTTCAAAGATATTCTTTAAATTTTCACTTAAGGAACCGGAGATGAGCTGAGAGGACTCAATCAAGCAACCGATCACTGAGAGAATATAATGCTTCTTTTAAGTTCATATACTTATCATTAAATTCTTCTTTCAATCTTTTCTTGATCACAACTCAGACTTGAATAAAGATCGAAGTTGATCTAACTGAGTATCAGAAAAACTAGCAGATGAAACAGTAGAAGGCTGAGCAGGAGCATAAAGTGGCAGGGGTAGGATCTGAAGTAGGAGCAGGAACAGATTCTGGAATAGATGAACACTGAGGAGGCTCCGGTGATGAATGTCTCAAGAAGGTCTGGGCCTCTGCATCTAAGTCTCTATCCTCAAACAGTCTTTCTCTCCCAACTTCCATTTTTCTTAATAACCCATGCGATGAATAGTAGCCAAAGTATAATAATCTGTATGTCTTAACTCCTTCTTTGGCTCACAATCACTGAACACAATCCCTTGGCTAAGAAAAATTTAGTCAAAACCATGCCATAGGGTAAGCTCGATTTCTTCTTCCCGCACAGTCTGCAATATACCAAATCATCATCCTAGGTAAATTGATAGGTTTCCCAGATACAACGCATCCATGACAAAAATATCTCTTCAGAAACATAGTCAAATCGGCCTGTCTTGGGAAATAGAATCCTGCTGCAAATATTGTGGAGAAGCCTTAATTCCAATGGCAGTTGACTTGGCAAAGACTTCCTCAAATCCCTCAAAGTTTCGGTTCAATAATCGAGTGAGAGCAGGAGACCTATCTTCAGGGAAAATGTGAGGTCCAGACAAGGGTAATTCAAAAGTCTAGAAGAATGGAGGATGTAATGAAACCATTCCTCTAACCTTGCTTACTAAGCCATCATCTCCTCTAGACAAATTCTTGTAAAATTCTTTACCAAAGCAGGATAGGTTGGACAATCCAAAGAACAAATTTCTCAAATCCCATCTCGATAAGTTGTCTACCAATGATGAATCCCTCATTCTCAAACAATTCAAATCCACTTTCCTTCCTGTGGTTACAATCCTACTGGCTAGAAGATCTACCTGGGGAGTAGGAGCTGGAGCTGGAGCTGGAGGATCACTAGCCGAAGGAAGAAGAAGAATCCGAGACGGCTCGCGGACGGGTCGTCGCACGGTCCTTTTCCTCTTCACACCGGCGCCACTAGCTTGCTCCTCGGGTTTTGGGGGCCATTGATTGAAGGATTGAGGTTAATTGATTTGGAGGTTTTGGGAAAGTTTTGGAGAGGATTTGGAAGATTTTGGAAGAATGAAATGTCCGTCGGGTCGACTCGTGCCCTAATAAATCGACTGGGACCACGTCGAGTCGACTCGCGCAAAGTGTGAGTCGGCTCGCGACAAGTCACAGAGCACGGACACGATCTCGAGTCGACTCGCTCAGAGGAGGGGTCGACTCCTGAGTTTCAGCAGAAACTCGAGTCGACTCCGAAACTCGAGTCGGCTCCGGACATTTCAGAGAAAAATTAATTTTTCAGAGAATCCGAATTAAGTCCGAAATTTGATCTTTGAGTATGAAAAATCATGGACTTGAGAATCAAATTGATATGAGTTCTAGATAATTTCCTTAAGATTTTGAGAATTTGAAAGAATTCTAGATATATTTCCTTAGAGGTTTCAAAATTTATTCAAAAGGATTACAAATTCCTAATTCTCCTCTAAGATAACAAAATCTTTCTTCATTTAAAGGTTTTGTAATATGTCAGCTAATTGTTCTTCAGTGTTTACATAATCAAGACAAATTTCATTATTAGCTACATGTTCTTATAAAATGATATCTAATTTCTATGTGTTTTGTTCTTGAATGTTGAATTGGATTTTTAGTTAATTGATTGCACTAGTGTTATCACATCTTATGGGTGTTTATCAAGTGTGATACCATAGTCTTCAAGTTGTCGCTTAATCCATAGGATTTGCGCACAGCAACTTCCAGCTGCACATATTCAGCTTCAGTAGTTGATAATGCAACTGAATTTTGCTTTTTGCTAAACCATGAGATTAAGTTACTTCCTAAGAATTGGCATGCACCACTTGTGCTTTTTCTATCTAATTTACATCCAGCATAATCAGAATCTGAATATGCAATTAGGTTTAATGTTGAGTCTCTAGAATACCATAAACCTACATTTTTAGTTCCATTTAGATATCTTAAAATTCTTTTAACAGCATTAAATGTGATTCTTTAGGTTCAGATTGAAATCTAGCACATAAACATACAGAAAACATATATCTGGTCTACTTGCTGTTAAATAAAGAAGGGATCCGATATACCTCGATAATACTTTTGATCAACCTTTTTACCTTCTTCATCTTTGTCCAGCTTGCATGAAGGACTCATTGGTGTTCCAAGGGGTTTCATTGATTCCATACCAAACTTTTTGAGTATTCTCTTGTGTATTTGTTTGGTTGATAAAATTCCCTCTTTGCTTTGTTTGATTTGGAGTCCAAGGAAGAAGTTGAGTTCTCCCATCAGCTCATCTCGAATTCTCCCTGCATTAACTTAGCAAATTCTTGACAAAGAGATTGTTAGTAGCACCAAAAATAATGTCATCAACATATATTTGTACTACAATAAATCTTTACTTTTCTTTTCAAAAACAAGTTTTATCAACATTTCCTCTTGTAAAATCATTTTCAATTAAGAAATTTACTTAACCTATCATACCAAGCTCTAGGTGCTTGTTTCAAACCATATAAAGCTTTGTGCAATTTAAAAACGTGATTTGAAAATTCATGATCTTCAAAACCTGGTGGTTGTTCTACATAAACTTCTTCATTTATAAATCCATTTAAAAATGCACTTTTAACATCCATTTGAAATAAGTTAAATTCATATGACATGCAAATGCAAGTAATAGCCTAATGGCTTCTAATCTAGCTACAGGTGCAAAGGTTTCATCAAAATCAATACCTTCTTCTTGATTATATCCTTTTGCAACTAATCTAGCTTTGTTTCTAATTACTATGCCATTTTCATCTAATTTATTTCTAAAAACCCATTTTGATCCTATTATGAATGATTTTTAGGTCTTTCAACTAAGGTCCAAACATTATTTCTAGTAAATTGATTTAATTCTTCTTGCATTGCTAACATCCAATTATTATCTTTTTCAGCTTCTTCAATAGTTTTAGGTTCAATTTGAGATACAAATGCAAGATGATTACTAATATTTCTCATGATGATCTAGTTCTTATTCCTTGAGATGGATCACCTATAATCAATTCCTTAGGATGACTATAGCATATCTCCAATCTCTAGGAAGATCTACATCATTATGATCAATATTACATCATCCTTAGTGAATCATCATCTTTAGCTTCTTGTTCATGATCTGAAGATACTTCAATATTAATTTTTCAAGATCTTTTTCAATTATGTTTGTATCTTCCTCATCATCAATCTTTTCAGAACTAGATGCTAAAGATTCATCAAAACTACATGAATGGATTCTTCAACAACTAAGGTTTCTTGTTAAATACTCTATATGCTTTACTAGTTGTTGAATATCCTAGAAAAATTCCTTCATCAGATTTAGCATCAAATTTTCCTAAGTTATTTTTACCATTATTATGAATGAAACATTTACAACCAAATGCATGAAAGTATTTTATATTTGGTTTTCTTTCATTCCATAATTCATAAGGTGTTTTCTTTAATATTGGTCTTATTAGGCTCTATTTAAGATGTAACATGCTGTGTTAATAGCTTCCGCCCAAAAATATTTGGTAAGTTGCTTTCACATAGCATGGTACGGGCCATGTCTTCTAAGTCCTATTTTTTCTTTCAACTACACCATTTTGTTGTGGAGTCCTAGGTGCTGAAAAATTATGATTAATTCCATTTTCAGTGCAGAAATTTTCAAATAAGTGATTTTCAAATTCAGTTCCATGATCACTTCTTAGAGATACTATAGTAGTGTTTTTCTCATTTGTGACTTTCTTGAA
>UESW01004778.1:166321-184265 GCA_900491605.1 Calamus simplicifolius
AGTGTAGATGTCTAACTTCTTGACCTTTAGACTTCTCGCAATTTGGAGTCCGGCGAGCAAAACTTCATACTCGTGGTCGTAGTCCCAACGATACAGACAGTACTTGATCATGTCTCTCCGAGCTAGGTTTCCTCAGAGGGGCCTCGGCCAAGGGAGTTGATGTTTGATTTTCATTAGGATTTAAGCTCACAGTGCAGTAAGTGGGGTGAACTGGTTGAACCTCCGCACTGGACTTTTAGAGCACTACCTCGGTGGTGGAGCCCTTTGTCGGCGAGGCGGGCTCGCAGGGTGAGCTAGTCAGCTTTTGTCCGAGCCTTTATTTTCTTTCTTTCTTGTTTGTTCCGCTCAAGCCGATTTTCTAGATTCAACCCTAGCGTATTAATTTTCCAAGGTTAACATATCAGAGAGGCTTCTGGGGTAATTCACTTCCATTGCTAGGTAGAAGTCTCCTTTCTTTGATACTCCGCATGCTATGTGAACATAGCCATCTCATGATTGAGGTGGTCAACTTCCAGCATGGCTGCTTTGAAATGGCCTAAGAAGCTCTTCAAAGACTCTCCCTCCCATTATTTTATCTCAGAGAGGGACTCTGATCTTCGTCAGTAGCGGCGGCTATGGACGAATTGGCTGATGAAGGAGCGGCCAAGTTCATCAAAAGAGTTGATAGAGTTCAGCTTCAAGGTGCCAAACCATACCCTAGCAGGTCCTCGAAGAGTTGAGGGGAAGGCCCAGCATAGGATTGCATCTAAAGCTCCGTGAAATAGTATGATGGATCGAAATCTACTCAGATGGTCATCCGGATTGATGGTCCCGTTGTATGGCTCGATGGCGGGGAGCTTTATGTGTGGCGAGACCGCCTCCTTCATGATCTTGTTAGTAAAGGGTGGACCCTGTTTTACCCGAGGCTTCGGATGAGATGTATGCTTGACAACGTCTAAATCCAAGCACATCTCCTAGATCTTCCGCTTGATCACCTCATTCTAAACAGTCGGAGAGGCTGGACAGGGAGATCGTGGGCTTGGCATCAAATCATGGTGAGAAGAAATTAGGGACAAGAAATGGACCCGGTGGGCTCTGCTTCCTCCTCATGGCCAAGCTGTTGTGGGAGACTCATGGCCTCAAACTAGTTGGATGGAGGAGCCACGATTGAACCGGGGCAGCTACCCCACCAGGATGTTGCTGGTTGGGCACAGCCAGGGGAAGGATCCTGTGAAGGCCCTGCACCAGATGCGCCAAAGCTTGAACTTGTTGGACCAACATGTTGAATTTGTTCTATGTAATGGGGGCCATGAGCGATGGCGGAGCTTCGAGCTGAGGCGATTATGCGGATGTCATATTTTGTATGGGATCAAGCCTTTGGAGGTAGCCTGGTCCGGAGCATCTATAATTGCCCTTTTGCGATTCACTATTGTCCTTCTTGTTTGAACCTTTTCTTTGGGTTTTCAAGTTTTAGGAACTTGGAACCCTTCATTTAGTGCCAATCTGTTGCTGCAGATTTTCGTTCTCCACCTAGGATCAAGATGGTAGTGCAACGTCATGTTTGGGTTGTGTTCTTTCGTCCTTGCAAACTTGCAAAACCGTCTTCTCGCAGAAATTAAGGTGGGTGATCCCTACAATTGCCCTTTTGCAATTATGAGGATGTCATATTTTGTGTGGGATCAAGCCTTTGAGAGGTAGCCTGGTCCGGAGCATCTATAATTGCCCTTTTGCGATTCACCATTGTCCTTCTTGTTTGAACCTTTCTTTGGGTTTTCAAGTTTTTTAGGAACTTGGAACCCTTCATTTAGCGCCAATCTGTTGCTGCAGATTTTCGTTCTCCAACCTGGGATCAAGATGGTAGTGCACGTCATGATTGGGTTATGTTCTTTCGTCCTTGCAAACTTGCAAAATCGTCTTCTCGCAGAAATTAAGGTGGGTAATCCCTACAAAAGACCCTCCGACATCCAAATTAGTGAAAACCTTTGGTCATAGATAAGGTGAAGAAGGTTTGTTAAAGAAGGATGCCCCAAAAAATGTCTTTGAAGAGCAATGATGCTTTTAAGAGTTTTTTAGTATGCTTGATTGCTTATCTGAGGGTCTTAGGACCTGATATTTATGCATTGCCAAGATGATAAGTTGTTATCTAATTCCTCGGGGTAGTTATGAAAATTTACAGCTGATAAGGATGATGGATGCATACCTTATCAAAGAATACGAGATCTAGTTGATAATGAAGGGAAGGTATCGTATCTGTTCCCTGTTTCCATTTAAAGAGGCTCATTCCGAAATCTTTGTGATCAGGACGATTTGTTTTCCGAGATATTCAGCGTGATTCGAGCAAGAATGATATTTATCCCGAGGAGCTGGAGCTCGGTCCTGCAGAGGTTTAAAGAGTGCCCGGCCCTGCCGGGAGTCGAGGACTTGGCTCGGCCTTACCTAGGTTCGAAGGAAGCTCGGTCTTACCGAGATATGGAGATTACGGTTGGTGCAGTTGTCTTTTTTCTGTCACGAAAAGTGAACTTCTTAGCCTTGCAGATGATGGGCTATAGTCCAGAGGTGGGTCCTACTGTTGCTCCATCTACCCATTGATGTGGAGACAATTTTATCCCGCACCAGATACCATATATGTAACCAATCAATCACTCGTCATTGTGCTTCATTCATCTACCTCTGCCTTGATTTCTTGGAGAAGATCTTCCTTGTTGTCTTCAAAAACACCAGGGTATGTTTTCACAGTACCATCTTCCACGATCCATGTAGTACCGGTTCCCGGTTCATGTGAACCAGGTTCAGGTCTAACACTGTGTTGTGCAATGCTTTGTTTTTAGCTGAGCGTTTCATTTGCCCAGATCTTTAACCGAAGCATTGCACGGAGGGATTATATATGTGATGGAGGGGGGGCTCCCTCCATCACCCTGGCATCCGTTTCCCTTCAGGTAAATTCCCAGATCCACTTAGAGAGAGAGAGAGAACGAGCGTGAGCGAGAGAGAGACAGCGGGAGGCAGAGAGAGAGAGCGAGGGAAACAGTGAGGGAAGCTGACCGATCCCGTTGGCCGGCGACCCCGCCGGCGCCGGGGGAGGCGTCCGGCGGGGTGGTGGTGGAGAGAGAGCGGAGAGGGAGGGCCAATTGGCCCTCCTCTCGTGCGGTGGCCCGGTTGGTTCGGGTCCGGCGGCGTGCTCGCCGCCTCGCCGGGCCCGAGGTTAGGCCTGTCGCCTCCACCGGTGCCGAACGTGCGTCCGGTGGAGGTCCGGCCAGCCAAGGTGGCCGGCTGTGCCGCCGGCACAGCTCCGTGCCGCGGGTGAGTTGTTGACGCTGCGAGAAATTGAGGGAGAGGGAAGGGGTTTGGCGGCCGGCCGCGGCGGCGGCCGGCTCTGGCCCGGCCACCGGCGGCCAGGCCGCCCTCAATTTGGCCGGCGGCGGCCCCGGCCGCCGGCCATGTTCCCATCCCCTGTTCGGTGAAACAGGGGATCGGGAGGGATAATATGTTGAACCGGGCCGGCTGGGCCGGCCGGTTCAGGCCTTTTGGGCCGTGCAGCATAGGAAGTTTGGGCTGGTTTTGGGCCCTGTAATGGGTCAGGATTGGAAAAATAATTATATGGCTAGAATCTGGATGAATTCTAGTTTCACGGGGTATTTTTACTTCCCCATTTGGGTTTGTTTAGTGAGAGATATTCAAACCCAAAGTAGGGCCCGTGAATTAGTTTGGGTAGAAATACTAAGGGTCAATTTAACATTCGTATTCTAATAAATTAATTGTGTAATGATCCTGTAGGTGCTCAGACATCCGAATAGCTGATTTATACCTGTTGGATAGCGTACTGAGGTAAGTAGGCCAGTTATCAGTATTTAATAATTGATTCATAAATGTTTAAATTGCGAATTGTGATGTGAAGAATTGTAATTGGATAAATTGTAAGTAGATGTATATTATGAATATATGGCTGTTTATGTGCTATGATTTCATATGTGGATGCTATGCATGAGAGATACAGTTATTATGACATTGATGTGATATATTACATGCAATTGTTCAGTAGGTATAATCCACTGTTTATGCAATATTGAGTTGTTATTGACATGATGAGTGCATGTGATGTGAGGTACTATTATGTGTCGCCGCGGTCCTCCTTTATCCTGTCATATCACACACGTCCAGAGGACGTGTTCGGGTGGATTTCGACATAGCGTGACCCTGGTATCTCGACCTTTCGGTAGGGGGATGCTTTAAGGGAATGCTTGTTGGTACATTATTGGCGTGACCCTGGTATCTCGACCTTTCAGTAGAGGGGGTGCTTTAAGGGAATGCTTGTTGGTACGTTATTGGTGTGACCCTGGTATCTTGACCTTTTAGTGGGGGGATGCTTTAAGAGGATGCTGGCTGGTACACTATTGAGATATTGCAGGGCCGCGGGTCACATTTACAGTTACCATTGAGAGTATAAACAGTGGGTTTACTTATATAGTACAATTGAGCGGTTATGGATGCAGATGATTGGTATTATATTCATAAGTGCCGTCGCGGTTCTCCTTTGCTATGGCCATATACATCTAGAGGATGTGCTCAGATGAGGCATTGCAGGGCCATGGGACACGCATGATATAATACTTACATTGCATAATGGAGTGGTTGTGAATGCAAAGAATGAATTATATTGATAAGTGCCGCCGTGGTTCTCCTTTGTTAGGGCATGTAGAGGCCACACATCTAGAGGATGTGCTCAGATGAGGCATTGCAGGGCCGTGGGACACATATAATATAATATGACAATGAATTGTTTATATGCACTGATAATTTGCTATGATATAATACAACAATGATGAGTGCAAATGATTTGAATTATATTTATATGTGCCGCCGTGGCTCTCCTTTGTTATGGGGCATTGCAGGGCCGTGGGACACATATGATATAATATAACAATGATGGGTTTACTTACATTGCATGTTTGAGTATTTATGAAATGTTTATGCATGCAGATCATTTATATGCTTATTGATTGCTATGCTATGATTTGACTGTATAACGTGGTTTACTTACTGAGTGTAATCTCATAAAATATTATAATGTTTTTGCTACAGGACCATGAGATTTGAGAATAACATGTTGGAGTGATGGACCTCAACTCAAATAAAATATAGATTTTGTTTTATTGCTATACCAGTGTATTTATGTGTAGGGCTTGATGCCCAGACTATATTATGGTGGTGTGTAAGGAACCATAGGTTCGTTGGAGCTTCTATTTAAAATAAAGTGGATTCATATGTTGATGTAACCCCTGTAATGCTTATGTGTAGGGCTTATAGCCCAAATCTTTAGTTATGAATTGTATTAAAGACATGGACTTGAATGATATATAGGTTGCTGCTTTTCTTGAATTCAGTGTCATGTTTCGGGATGCCTTGCGTGCCCGGCACGCGGCGGGTTGTCACCCTAGCTCAAAAAAATTTTGGGTCTGGGGCATGACAACTCTTATGGTATCAGAGCCTAGGTTATGACCCTAGGGACACGGACATATTGACATGATACAGTTATGACCCTAGGAACACAGACATATTGACATGATAACACGTAGTGAACATATTTGGATGACATTATACTTAGAGTCACCTGACACTTTAGTTTATGATATTAACCACATCTAATTTAACAGAAATAGTTATGGCTCGCCATACTAGGAGCCAACTGTATGAGGAGGACTCTCTGGCCGGTAATGCTGATCAGCCGGTGGGTCAAGGAATTACTGGAGGTGCGGCCCCTGCCAACCCAGTAGGAGCTGAGCACCAGCGATTTCAGTCCGAGATGCTTCAAGCTCTCTCGAGTATGGCGCAGTCTATGCATGACATGTAGCATCAGAGTGCGCAGCGAAAGCGTGGTGGGCCCATAACCCACAGGACCCAGGTTATGATCTTAGGGACATATGCATAATGACACTCTAGGAAAATGGAGGGAGATGAAATTTTAATTGGATATGCAATAAAAGACAGATGAATATATGGAATATGATATAGTAGTTGAAAATTTCAATTGATGACTAATATAACTAAACACCATTATGTCCATATTGCAATTGAGTTGATATATGGATCTTGAGGTATTAATCTGAATTTGAATGTGGAGGATATAATGAATCTTAATTGTAGAACTTACATTATTGATATTGTAAGATTATGAACTCATCTGTTGGTAATAGGGATGATTAATATTGATGATATTTTGGGAATGGAATAGTTAATTACATGTTTTTGATTAATCACAATTGAGTACTTTCTGAATTCGAGTCTGGATGGATAAATTATCAATCAGCCATGAGTGGCATATCTTTTCAAGGAAAAAGGAGGGAGATAATTTTATCAATTAGGATTATGGTTAAGGATACATGTTATATCACTTTCAAGTCATGATGAGATCACTATAATTTTCTAATTATGTCTTTTGGATGGTAAGTGTTTTTTCATTCTTAATTGATCTTATAAGTCATGTATCCATCTGAGCTAGATCGGTGAGGTCACTTTGAGTTATTCGAAGGGTTTGAATTAGTTGGTCATGTTATGGAATGAGACATTACATAATCTATAGATAGTTTTGATAGTTATTGGTAACAAAATAATCAACTCATGGATTTGAATCATTTAAATTATAATATTCATTGAGAATAAACTGACCTATTTAAAGAGAAATTGATTGGTTATGGTGGTATTATTGATAAATATGAAGGAGATAAATTAATTATACTGATGATTAGTGATGACACCATTATTCAAAGAAAATGAATTTTAATTACGATAATTATGAAAGATATCTTAAATGATTGGCATAATGTTCATTGATGTTAGCTTGAAGTATTCAAGAATGAAACCAAGTATATTATGATGATTGATATAAGTGTCGTAATGATTAATGGTATATTCAACTATTCAAGAGTTGAGAGAGCATTGAAAGAAAATTATCTTATATCTAATTCACAAGAATTTCGAACTGTCTTATCAAGGAATCGAGAGTATCTGATATGTTGCTAACCTTAAGTATGGAAGACATTATACATGTAATAGACAACTGCAGAAACCAATAAGATTTTAGATGTTATACTGTGAGCCTGTGTAATGGATTTAAGAGGTGCTTGGTATTGTTCTTACCCTTAATGAAATTACTTAATTATTGATTACCAAGTCAATATTCAAATGGATTCATTTCAATTGTCTACGATATAAGGTATAGATTTCCTTCATATTGAGATGATGTGAAAGCGACAATTTTGGACTGAGCTTGTTTAGCAGCTATGAAAAGTATCATTAATTAAAGCAGTTTTTGTAGCTCAAAGTTAATAGAAAAGTTATGTTAATGATCAAAAGAAAGATTTGAAATTTCAGGTTAAAGATCATTGGGAAGTTTTGCTAACCAATGATGTTATGAGGTCTGTGTTAGAGGTGACTTGAGCCACAAAACATTGGGTCATTTGAAACTTTGATCAAGATAAAGGAAGTGTCTTATAGCTTAACACTGCTTTCATTACTCTTTGTAGTGTTCAATGTGTTTCATATCTTTATGACAGAGGAAGTATATTTCAAACCCCGTTATGTGTTATAACTTGAATCAATTTAGCTTAAGAAAGAATTGACCTATGAAGATCATCTTGTGCACATTATGGACCGTAAGAATCTATTGGCCCAGATGGCAACCCAAGAGGGGGGGGGGTGAATTGGGTTCTTAAAAATTTAAGTCTTTTTAACTTTAGTTGATTAGTTAGCAAGATGTGCAAGTGAGAGGCTAACTTAAATCAATACACAAGCAAATAAAGAGAGATAGAGAGAGAGAGAAAATATGGCACGGCAAACACAAGATAATTTTATAGTGGTTCGGTGCAACCAACACCTACGTCCACTCCTAAGATTCACTTGGGTCCACACTATAATCTCTCTAGATTACAGCCGAGTTGTTTTCCAAGCTCACAACTCAAACTTGTTGTTTTCACGGGCGCACAACGAACCCAGCCGGTTTTAACTCAGGCTTACCAGCACAAAACCCTACACATTGTTTTTCACGGGCTCACAACTAACCCAACACAAGCACTTCGGCTTGCAACGAGGTATATCAACCTCCACTGATTCAATCCACTGATTGAATCAGCAACCAATTAGAATAACAGTGTTTGGATAATGAAATGCTCCCCTTGAGCAAATATACAAATGAAGTATAAATAAAGAGTTAGAAAAGCCTGATAGTATTGCAGATGGTAGTGGCCTTGGCTTTCTTCCTTCTTCTCTTTAACTCCTCTTGAAGTGTTGAATCAGGCCTCAGCAAGATTCTTGACCGTTGAAGACTTTGGAGTTGAGATGAAGCTTTTTCTCCTTTTGAAAATCCTTCGATTTGATCTTTGAAACGCTTATGGATTTTCTTTTGACTCTTGTGGATTGATGAGATGGAGAAGACGAATCTTTCTCTTTGATTTCACTCCTTTTGAATCACTCTATTTTGAGCTAAAAGATTTTCCTATGAAAGCTCTGTTTTTCCCTCTTTTTGAAAGATATTCTTTTCTCTCTTTTTGATTTTTTTCTTGATTGTTTTGATTTGAAAAGAGCTCCTCTATTTATAGATCTGTAAAAATATATCCGTTAGAGACAAAGAAAAATAGCCGTTATTTAAAAATCTTACCGTTGGGGCTGATGTGTCATCGTTAAAAATCGTGCCCAGATTTCGCGGAGTCGACTCGAGCTCTGTGGGAGTCGGCTCGAAGTCGATTACTAAAAATAGAAACATTTTAAACATTAGAGGGTCGACTCGCGAAAAACTAAAGTGTCGGCTCCAGAAAATCGGGAGTCGACTCGAGGAAAATGGGGAGTCGACTCGAGAAGTGCTCAAAAAACATGGTTTCTGTTGTTTGAGCGGAGTCGGCTCGCACAGACAGGAGTCGGCTCGCAAAGAGTCAGGGGTCGACTCTTAAAAACCAAGGGTCGACTCGAGAAAATCAGAAAACTCTGTGGCTTATAGGAGTCGACTCTGAAACTCTAGAGTCGGCTCCGGAACGTATCAAAAGTCAGATATTTTTCTGATTGACTTTGAAATTCGTCCCAGAATAAATTTAAAATATAAATGTGACTTGAATACATTAAATATGACATTAAGCATGGATTCAAGACATGTTTCAAAAATTTATAGATTGAATTATAATGTGTAAGAATTCCTTTTTAAAATCTTTTAAGCATAGAGCTTGAAACTTCTTTTTCTAAAGGATTCAAAGCTCATTAAATTTAACCATTGAGAGTCCATTCCTTTCAATTTAAATAAGCTCAAGGTTTTTGATAAATAGACTCATTGTATTCTTTAAGGTACTCATGGCTTTTGGAAATCATCAAAATCAATAAAGTTGGGGCAATTATGTTTCAATAATTTTTCAACAGAATCAAGTTCTGAAATAGTGTAGTATTCCTTATGTCAAAGATTAGTAGAATAATCATTCTGAGAGAGAGACTATTGGGAGCCTAAGGAGGAAATGGGAAAGAAAATCCATAATTAATTGTATCTTATGGCAGATCAATGATGTATCAATGACCGTGATTTTTAATGAAATTTAATTGATTATGAGAGGAAAAATGGATTCTATATTCTATTGGATGTATATCAATTTCGAGGACGAAATTCTTATAAGGAGGGGAGGATGTAGTACCCGGTTCCCGGTTCATGTGAACCAGGTTCAGGTCTAACACTGTGTTGTGCAACGCTTCGTTTTTAGCTGAGCGTTTCGTTTGCCCAGATCTTTAAACCGAAGCGTTGCACGGGAGGGATTATATATATGTGATGGAGGGGGGGCTCCCTCCATCACCCTGGCATCCGTTTCCCTTCAGGTAAATTCCCAGATCCACTTAGAGAGAGAGAGAGAGAACGAGCGTGAGCGAGAGAGAGACAGCGGGAGGCAGAGAGAGAGAGCGAGGGAAACAGTGAGGGAAGCCGGCCGATCCCGTTGGTTCAGGCCCGGCGGCGTGCTCACCGCCGCGCCGGGCCTGATACTTGGCCGGCGACCCCGCCGGCGCCGGGGGAGGCGTCCGGCGGGGTGGTGGTGGAGAGAGAGAGGAGAGGGAGGGCCAATTGGCCCTCCTCTCGCGCGGTGGCGGAAGCTTCGGCTTCCGCCGGTTGGTTCGGGCTTGGCGGCATGCTCGCCGCCTCGCCGGGCCCGAGGTTAGGCCTGTCGCCTCCATCGGCGCCGGGCGTGCGTCCGGTGGAGGTCCGGCCAGCCAAGGTGGCCGGCCGTGCCGCCGGCACAGCTCCGTGCCGCGCGGGTGAGTTGTTGACGCTGCGAGAAATTGAGGGAGAGGGAAGGGGTTTGGCGGCCGGCCGCGGCGGCGGCCGGCTCTGGCCCGGCCATCGGCGGCCGGGCCGCCCTCAATTTGGCTGGTGGCGGCCCCGGCCGCCGGCCATGTTCCCATCCCCTGTTCGGTGAAACAGGGGATCGGGAGGGATAATATGTTGAACCGAGCCGGCTGGGCCGATCGGTTCAGGCCTTTTGGGCCGTGCAGCATAGGAAGTTTGGACTAGTTTTTGGGCCTTGTAACGGGCCAGGAGTGGAAAAATAATTATATGGCTAGAATCTGGGTGAATTCTAGTTTCACGGGATATTTTTATTTCCTCATTTGGGTTTGTTTAGTGAGAGATATTCGAACCCAAAGTAGGGCCCGTGAATTAGTTTGGGTAGAAATACTAAGGGTCAATTTAACATTCGTATTCTAATAAATTAATTGTGTAATGATCCTGTAGGTGCTCAGACATCCGAATAGCTGATTTATACCTGTTGGATAGCGTACTGAGGTAAGTAGGCCAGTTATCAGTATTTAATAATTGATTCATAAATGTTTAAATTGTGAATTGTGATGTGAAGAATTGTAATTGGATAAATTGTAAGTAGATGTATATTATGAATACATGGCTATTATGTGCTATGATTTCATATGTGGATGCTATGCATGAGAGATGCAGTTTTATGACATTGATGTGATATATTATATGCAATTGTTCAGTAGGTATAATCCACTGTTTATGCAATATTGAGTTGTTATTGACATGATGAGTGCATGTGATGTGAGGTACTGTTATGTGTCGCCGCGGTCCTCCTTTATCCTGTCATATCACACACACGTCCAGAGGACGTGTTCGGGTGGATTTCGACATGGCGTGACCCTGGTATCTCGACCTTTCGGTAGGGGGGATGCTTTAAGGGAATGCTTGTTGGTACATTATTGGCGTGACCCTGGTATCTCGACCTTTCGACCTTTCGGTAGGGGGGATGCTTAAGGGAATGCTTGTTGGTACATTATTGGCGTGACCCTGGTATCTCGACCTTTCGGTAGGGGGGATGCTTTAAGGGAATGCTTGTTGGTACATTATTGGCGTGACCCTGGTATCTCGACCTTTCAGTAGGGGGGGTGCTTTAAGGGAATGCTTGTTGGTACGTTATTGGCGTGACACTGGTATCTTGACCTTTCAGTGGGGGGATGCTTTAAGGGGATGCTGGCTGGTACACTATTGAGATATTGCAGGGCCGCGGGTCACATTTACAGTTACCATTGAGAGTATAAACAGTGGGTTTACTTATATAGTACAATTGAGCGGTTATGGATGCAGATGATTGGTATTATATTCATAAGTGTCGCCGCGGTTCTCCTTTGCTATGGCCATACACATCTAGAGGATGTGCTCAGATGAGGCATTGCAGGGCCATGGGACACGCATGATATAATACTTACATTGCATAATGGAGTGGTTGTGAATGCAAAAGAATGAATTATATTGATAAGTGTCGCCGCGGTTCTCCTTTGTTAGGGCATGTAGAGGCCACACATCTAGAGGATGTGCTCAGATGAGGCATTGCAGGGCCGTGGGACACATATAATATAATATGACAATGAATTGTTTATATGCACTGATAATTTGCTATGATATAATACAACAATGATGAGTGCAAATGATTTGAATTATATTTATATGTGCCGCCGCGGCTCTCCTTTGTTATGGGCATTGCAGGGCCGTGGGACACATATAATATAATATGACAATGAATTGTTTATATGCACTGATAATTTGCTATGATATAATACAACAATGATGAGTGCAAATGATTTGAATTATATTTATATGTGCCGCCGCGGCTCTCCTTGATATAATATAACAATGATGGGTTTACTTACATTGCATGTTTGAGTATTTGTGAAATGTTTATGCATGCAGATCATTTATATGCTTATTCATTGCTATGCTATGATTTAACTGTATAACGTGGTTTACTTACTGAGTGTAATCTCATAAAATATTATAATGTTTTTGCTACAGGACCATGAGATTTGAGAATAACATGTTGGAGTGATGGACCTCAACTCAAATAAAATATAGATTTTGTTTTATTGCTATACCAGTGTATTTATGTGTAGGGCTTGATGCCCAGACTATATTATGGTGGTGTGTAAGGAACCATAGGTTCGTTGGAGCTTCTATTTAAAATAAAATGAATTCATATGTTGATGTAACCCCTGTAATGCTTATGTGTAGGGTTTGTAGTCCAAATCTTTAGTTATGAATTGTATTAAAGACATGGACTTGAATGATATATAGATTGCTGCTTTTCTTGAATTCAGTATCATGTTTCGGGATGCCTTGCATGCCCGACATGCGATGGGTTGTCACCCTAGCTCAAAAAAATTTTAGGTCTGAAGCGTGACAATCCATATCTCAGATTTCTCTTCATCCTCGCACACTCGAGATATCAGCTGGGAGTCATGGCTCAACAAGATGACCCCACCAGTGAACTGATCCAGTAAATCAGCCAAAGCATCATCACTCTGCATATCTAATGATTTGTGGGCTGCTCATCCAGCAACAGAGTGGGAGGCCTAGACATAGAAAATTGAAGTAAACACACCCTGGAGCCTTCTGACTACCAGATAGGCAGCTTGGCAATAGGCGTAAGGTGGTTGTGGCTCGGCAGTCCAAATTTGCCGAGCTTCGCACGAACAGCCTCTTGCTTGCTGAAGCCTTCCTGGTCCGGATGAAGCCGGAGGAGATACTGAACAGGGCTCTCTTTCATTGTCGAGAGATCCACAAAATGCTGGGAATACCTCTCAATTATCAGCTTCTGGCTCTTTTAACACCTCACCTTCGGTGGGCACCAAGTCCCCCGCGAGCAAATTCAACAGCGTCGACTTTCCTGCTCCGTTAGGCCCCACAATGGCGACCCTCGTTCCCATGTCGATGCCGACGTCAACGTTCGAGAGCCTGAAATCCCCTCTCTTCGGGTAACTGAAGCTGACCTCAATGAGCTGCAAGAAGGGAGGCGCCAGCTCGGCGGGCTCAGGGAAGCTGAACTGCACGGTGTAGTCCCTCCACTTCTGGGGGAAGTCCCGTGGGTGCTCGTCGTCGTCGTCTCCGCCGCCGCCGCCCGCTTTCCCCTTCGCCTTGCTCTTGGCGGCTTCGTTGGCCGCGACGTACTTGGCACGGCCCTTGACCTTGTCCTGCTGCGCGGCCTTCCTCTGCTTATCGTATGTTTCGAACTTTATGTTCACCTCCTTCCGCTTCTGCTCGTATCCGCTCTCGAAGTCATCGAAGTTCCCGCAGTAGACGTGAAGCTTCATCTCATGAAGGTGGATGATTTCGTTGCAGACGGTGTTAAGGCGGTCGCGGTCGTCAGAGACCACGACGAGCGTCTTCTTCCACCGGCACAGATACTCCTCGAGCCAGAGCACGGCCCTGAGGTCAAGGTGGTTGGTCCGTTCGTCGAGCAACAGCAAGGTCGGTTGCATAAAGAGGGCTCGGGCTAAAGAAATCCTCATCCCCCACCCTCCGCTGAATGAGCGATTGGGGCGCGCCTGCATCCCCTTGGTGAACCCCAGCCCTGCCAATATCTTCGACGCCCGAGCCTCGGCCGCATCTGAATCCCAGAGCTGCAATCTTTCGTACAAAACCGCAAGCCTCTCGCCATTCTCGTCATCCTCCTCCCCTTCTGACCTCTGATAGACGGCCACTTCCTTCCGGAGGCTGACGAGCTCTTCATTGGCAGAGACCAGGCATCAAGGGCGGTCCGGTCATCGCCGACCACCTCCTGCTCGACGAGGAGCGCGTTGATGTTCCTGGGCACTGGGATCCTCCGCCATGTGAGAATCGTCAGGAGGGTAGTCCACCCTTGCCGTTGGGACCGACAAGGTCGTAGCGCTTGCCGTGGGAGATCTTCAACGTAGCGTTCTGGAGCAGGTCCTTGCCGGCGGCCGAGACCGTGAAGTTTTCGACCGAAATATCCCCAAGGTTGGCGTCGGCGGCGGCGTCGTCTCCGTCAGGATCGAAAGCGAAGGCGCGGGTGCCGATGACCACGTTGAAGACATCTGTGTCTTCCCTCAGGGTCTCCTTCCGGGCGTGGTCGGCATTCGCTGCAGCAATTTGCTCCTTCTTCTCCCGCTTCTTGAGTTCCTTGGGGATCTCGTCGGCATCGCCGAGATCAGCTTCACCGACATCGCTGGAGGGTGGCATATCAAGCTCGGGTTTCAGCTTGGAGTTCTTGGAGGCGGCGGTGGACGAGAGCTTGGGCTTTTCCATGCTGGCAAGGATGACGGAGACCGAGAGCTTCTCCTTCTTGCCGCCGCCGCCGGCGCGGCGGGACTTTGCCGACTTCGAAGAGGGGGCAGTGGAGGAGCGGTTTTCGGATGCCAGATTCCTCCCCATTGCGGTGGGCGCCGGCGTCGGTCTTCGGTCGGCGATGGGACAGCGGAGGAGCATCGACTCAAGGCTGCAACCGATATTTATAAGATGGAAAAGACTTTGTACATCGTCTCCGATGCGGTAAGTCCTATATGGACTGTACCATTTTTTTTTATTGGTTTACATGAATTTCATGTAGTCTGACATGATGGGACAGAATAGCAGGGAGATAATGTTACTTTTTAATTGTACATCCATGACGAAAATGCCCTTTTTCTTCAGCCTACTTCAACCCGCCATCTTATTTGGATTTTGCTGATAAAAAATCGTAAGGTTCTAGCCTGGAAGAAAAGTATCCGAAGGAGTGGCAAAGCTGTGCCAGACGATATCCTTGCGCGCATTCAAGAGAACAAGATTCTCATCGTCGCGGAGACTGGCTGAAGCGACGGAGGAGTTGTGAGTGTTGCTGCTCCAGACCTCAGCTCCCTTCGAAGAGTCGAAGAGAACGAGACCTTCGGCCTCATTGAGTTGAAGAAACGAATTATATCCGACAAAAACATGAGCGCCGGCAACCCATACAGGTGCCTGCTCGGAGGACGGGATCGATCTCGAGTTGAAGCGAATGCCGACTTCATACTGGTTAGGTTCGTCAGGGCGGCTAAGGAACTCCAATGCAAAGTTCCCATCGGTTCAAAACCTTAAGACAAAGCATCAGTTCAAACCCACGACACCCTAGTTGGAAACCCACGACACCCTAGTTCATAACCCACGACATCCTAGTTCAAAACATTAAAACAAAGCATCAGTTTAAACCCACGACACCCTAGTTCATAACCCACGACACCCTAGTTCAAAACTTTAAGACAAAGCATCAATTTAAACCCACGACACCCTAGTTGGAAACCCACGACACCCTAGTTCATAACCTACGACACCCTAGTTCAAAACCTTAAGACAAAGCATCAGTTCAAACCCACGACACCCTAGTTGGAAACCTACGACACCCTAGTTCATAACCGACGACACCCTAGTTCAAAACCTTAAAACAAAGCATCAGTTCAAACCCACGATACCCTAGTTGGAAACCCACGACACCCTAGTTCATAACCCACGACACCCTAGTTCAAAACCTTAAGACAAAGCATCAGTTCAAACCCACGACACCCTAGTTCATAACCCACGACACCCTAGTTCAAAACCTTAAGACAAAGCATCAGTTTAAACCCACGACACCCTAGTTGGAAACCCACGACACCCTAGTTCATAACCCACGACACCCTAGTTCAAAACCTTAAGACAAAGCATCAGTTTAAACCCACGACACCCCTAGTTCAAGGCCCATGACACCCAAGTTCAAGACCCATGACACCCCAGTTCAAGACCCACGATACCCCCAGTTAAAGACCCATGACACCCCAGTTCAAGACCCACGATACCCCCAGTTCAAGACACACGACACCCTAGTTTAAGACCCATGATACCCTCAGTTCAAGACCCATGACACCCTAATTCAAAGTGATACAACCCCCTAAGTACTAGGATTAATTCTGTAGTTTGTCCAAAAAGTTTACATATAAAAGTTAAAAATTTACATTGATATAAAAATAAAAATAATGATATAAGTTCTACAATCTCTGTTACAACCCCTTTCACGTGAATTATTAGGAGCGTTTATAAAGCTCCCATGCAACTACTCTCTACCCATCCATCATAACCCCTGTTTGCATTGTGCCTCGTACCTTCCTGGTGGTGAAAGCGCTATGCACCTAATTCTTCTCCCCCACGGACGATCCACCTTCTATTGTGAAGGCTTTATGCAATCGGAGAAAGCGCAATGGCCGCGGCATGAAGAAACGCCCAGGGAACTAGCTTTAGTAGGTGATGACATATATATCTCACTCTATAATGCTAAGGAGGAGAGGGTTGTGGGGCTGGGTGTCATGGGTCTTGAACTAGGGGGTGTCGTGGGTCTTAAACTAAGGGTGTCGTGGGTCTTGAACTGGGGTGTCATGGGTCTTGAACTAGGGTGTCATGGGTCTTTAACTGGGGGTGTCATGGGTCTTGAACTAGGGTGTGGGTCTTAAATTAGGGTGTTGTGGGTCTTAAACTGGGGGTGTCGTGGGTCTTAAACTAGGGTGTCGTGTGTCTTGAACTGGGGGTGTCATGGGTCTTGAACTGGGGTGTCATGGGTCTTTAACTGGGGGTGTCGTGGGTCTTGAACTGGGTGTCATGGGTCTTGAACTTGGGTGTCATGGGTCTTGAACTAGGGGGTGTCGTGGGTTTAAACTGATGCTTTGTCTTAAGGTTTTGAACTAGGGTGTCGTGGGTTATGAACTAGGGTGTCGTGGGTTTCCAACTAGGGTGTCGTGGGTTTGAACTGATGCTTTGTCTTAAGGTTTTGAACTAGGGTGTCGTGGGTTATGAACTAGGGTGTCGTGGGTTTGAACTAATGCTTTGTTACCCCCTAAGTACTAGGATTAATTCTGTAGTTTGTCCAAAAAGTTTACATATAAAAGTTAAAAATTTACATTGATACAAAAATAAAAAATAATGATATAAGTTCTACAATCTCTGTTACAACCCCTTTCATGTGAATTATTAGGAGCGTTTATAAAGCTCCCATGCAACTACTCTTCCACCCATCCATCATAACCCCTGTTTGCATTGTGCCTCGTACCTTCCTGGTGGTGAAAGCGCTATGCGCCTAATTCTTCTCCCCCACGGACGATCCACCTTCTATGGTGAAGGCTTTATGCAATCGGAGAAAGCGCAATGGCCGCGGCATGAAGAAACGCCCAGGGAACTAGCTTTAGTAGGTGATGACATATATATCTCACTCTATAATGCTAAGGAGGAGAGGGTTGTGGGGCTGGGTGTCATGGGTCTTGAACTAGGGGTGTCGTGGATCTTAAACTAGGGGTGTCGTGGGTCTTGAACTGGGGTGTCGTGGGTCTTGAACTAGGGTGTCATGGTCTTTAACTGGGGATGTCATGGGTCTTGAACTAGGGTGTCGTGGGTCTTGAACTAGGTGTCGTGGGTCTTGAATTAGGGTGTCGTGGGTCTTGAACTGGGGGTGTCGTGGGTCTTAAACTAGGGTGTCATGTGTCTTGAACTGGGGGTGTCGTGGGTCTTGAACTGGGGTGTCATGGGTCTTTAACTGGGGGTGTCGTGGGTTTTGAACTGGGGTGTCATGGATCTTAAACTTGGGTGTCATGGGTCTTGAACTAGGGGGTGTCATGGGTTTAAACTGATGCTTTGTCTTAAGGTTTTGAACTAGGGTGTCGTGGGTTATGAACT
>UESW01004778.1:187519-283648 GCA_900491605.1 Calamus simplicifolius
TGAACTAGGGTGTCGTGGGTTATGAACTAGGGTGTCGTGGGTTTCCAACTAGGGTGTCGTGGGTTTGAACTGATGCTTTGTCTTAAAGTTTTGAACTAGGGTGTCGTGGGTTTTGAACTGATGCTTTGTCTTAAGGTGAGCTTTGACTGTGGTGGAAGAAGCAAGCGAGAGAGGGAGGGGGAAGGGAAGTTGGCAGGGAAGAGATGACGCTAGGGCTGATCAACGCGAACCCGGTGGTCCACGCGAAGAAGGAGAGGGTTGCTCGCCCGAAGGATTCCCACGCCGAAGACGCCGTCTATGCCCTCGACGTCTTTGGTATCATCACTCCGATGATCCATTCATCTCTTCCGATAAGATGGCGGGTTGAAGTAGGTTGAAGGAAAAGGGCATTTTCATCTGCACACCAATGGTGAAAGGCTGAACGACTTTTAATGGATGTACTATCAAAAAGTAATATTATCTCCCTACTATTCTGTCCCATCGTGTCAGGCCACATGGGATCCATGTGGATCAATAAAAAAAGTGGTGCAACCTATGTAGGATTTGCTGCACCGAAGGCGGTGTACAAAGACTTTTCCTCTGTGACTATCATTGGGGAGGTAGGAACTAGTGAAGCAAGTCCTTAGGGCCTCTCCCATATCCATGTAACTCCTTCCAAAATATAATACTACTTTTTTTTTTTTCTGAATGTACCCAGCCTTATCCAGTTAATAGAAGGCCTTCGGACAATTTCTGGCTTTAATACGATATAAACTTTATAAAACTCTCTTTATGCGCTCTTATGTTATCACACACTTCTTATGCTTTTGAAAGACTAGGAAAGCGAATTCAAAATATTTATACAACTTTATCCCTATTTATTGGTCGCTACCCCCTATTATAATAATATAATATAATATAATAATATTATTATTATATATTATTATATTAATATTTCACTAATATTATAATATAAATAAAATTATGTCATAATATTTATAATTAATATAATATATAATATTATATAAATAAGTCTTTAAGGTATACTTATATGATTAACCATGATTCAGCGACATCCCATTTAGTATAGGTTGTTTCAATAATGAAACTATAACACCCTAAGCCCATATGCTAGTTCAATTAACCTGTCAGATGATCAAAATCACATAGTCTTAAAACTCAGTGTAAGTTAATTTAGCAGATAAACTTAAATTATAAGTTTTAAAATCTTTCTTTTTCATCCAATATGAAAACTATTTTTAAAATATTATAATCTTTCTTGTTATCAAGTAACGTTTCCATCGCACGCCATAAGTTAATCAAATCTACTTCGAGTCTGATTGATAGTGCTATAAAGATGGAGTTCTTTATACGTCGTAAACTAATTCAAATTTATTTTAAGTCAAGTCGTTGGTGATGAATTATATAGTTTAACACTATGATGGAGCTATTTTTGAAGTATGATAGGAACCTTCGCACAAACTACTTGGATGCGCAATTAGAGGGGATTGGCAGCCCAATCGGTCTTGGTTATTTGTCGCATAGGCAGAATAAAGCTGTCTTTAGGAGTGATGGTTCTTGGAACGCACCCTATGGTCAATTTTTCCTTTGGTATTTTGGGTTGCTTCTTCACGGAGAAAGTGTCATGAATTGTGACGGACGCAATTTCTGGTGCACTGATGTGAAGAACCTTGGAAAAGCCACGAGGATAACACTGGCACTACGTTACAAGCTCCCATCCATCCGAACTGACCGCTGGTTGTATAATACCCTCAAGCGAGATGGCTACTTTTCAATTGCCAGCATGCGTACGCTGCTGGAATATGTAATGAAACACCAACCGGTGAAAATTCCGTGACAGCTTTGGATCGTGCAGTCGATCAAGTCACATAGAGATCCAGGCTTTTTTCTATTGATGCTTGCGAGGCCTCGTCGACCTATAACCATGCCTAAATGAACAGAAACCAAGATTATCCCACTGTCGTACCAAATTTATTTTTATTTTTAGTACAAACGGGCGGACGATCATACTAATCTAGTGCGAGTCAGTCCAGATAGATCCGAATACAAAATTTGCTATAATACAGAAGAGCAGGGATCGCCCGACCTTCAAATCCACGAACCATCATGCTGGACCACAAAAAAAGCTACCCAGTCCGCTGTCGAATTGGCTTCTCGATAAATATGACGGATCTGAGCATAGTCAACCTCACGCAGGATAGACCAAATGTCCATAAGCATCGGATTAGCAGGGCCAGAATGATAATTCTCCTTCTGCATCCAAAAAATAACCGACATGGAATCACCCTCTATCAAAATCCTTAGCCTGAAGAGTCCTAACGGCATAAGAAATGCCCGCCCAAGCCTTAAAAGATAGTTTCACATTAATTTTTGCTTGAGTTTTTAGATTACATGATTTTGGTTGCACTGACAAATTAATTGGACTAATAGATGAATTTAAAATATTACAAATGATAATTGATCCAAATATGCAAAAGTTAGTAGACATGAGAAAAAAATTATTCATATGATGATGGTAGAGTTCTGTTATGGTATATTGCTATCATGGAGCAGATTGCAATACTCAAAAATAATTTTATATTGGATAAAAAAGAAAAATTTGAAATGCTTATAATTTAAGTGTATTTATTATCGATTAATTTTTATTTAAAATTTTAGGATTATATGGTTTCGACTTACCGATTAATCGATAGATGAACTTAGATTGTTACAGCTAGTTTTCCAATCCAGAATGACATCCTACATCAAAGTGCCTTTTTCTTTTTGGGCATCCTATGGAGATCTATCAATGATCTACACAAAATTGTATAGAAATAATAGACAGGATCAATGTATTACCTCCAGCCATTGTTTATGATATATCTCTCGATGATCTAAATCAGGATCTTGATTGAGTTGAGTGCTTCCAATCAACGAGCAATCGCACAACGATGGTGTATGCCCTCAGGATTTGCTCTTGATCAGGGACCCAATCTTTATGGCTTCTTTATGGTTTTCTCGATGTGTTGTGTTGTCGAAAACCTTAGAAGAGATCTCTATTTATAGATATTTTCTTAACTCCCTTTCACCGCCTACTCCCATCAAAGTAGGCATTTTAAATTTTAAAAGAGATATGGTTATCACTCATTAGTTAGTGGATGGATATCGTTGAGAATTATCTACAAACGATTAAGATATATCGCAAGTGGTTACCAAATAAAATAGGACAATCTACCAACAGGATACTACATTCTCCCACTTGGTCCATATATTTTATTTTAATCCATAATTCTCAACACTGAACAAGAAACCAAATACATGAATCATCGCGATATGTCCTCTATAATTGAGTATTATCTTCCATGTATTACAATGCATTCAATTTCTTTACCACTATTCCAAATGCGACAACATAACATAATGAATAAACTCTATGTTTATTCAGATTCCAAAAGAAAATTTTTTCATTTCTCAAAAGTCAAATAATGTGTACGCCTGAATGAGAAATAAACAAATAACTGAAATAAGAGTTTCTTTGTACAAATAGCTATTCATGCAATTATATCATGGAACCAACTCCCATTCGTACCACATGATCCTTAAAATTCTTAATTGGCATGCCTTTAGTCAAAGGATCAGCTATCATCAATTTAGTGCTAACGTGTTCTATGACCACTTTGTTTTCTTTAACACGTTCTCTTATGGCTAAATACTTAATATCGATATGTTTACTTCGACTACCATTCTTGTGGTTTTTAGCCAAAAATACAGTAGCTGAATTATCAAAGTACAATTTAATTGGCCTAACAATAGAATCAACAATTCTAAGCCCTGAGATAAAACTCTTTAACCATACACCTTGCGATGTAGCCTCAAAATAAGCAACGAACTCCGCTTCCATAGTAGAAGTAGAAGTCAAAGTATGCTTTGCACTCCTCCATGATATGACTCCATCAGCTAACATAAATATAAATCCTGATGTTGATTTCTGAGAATCAATGCAGCCAGCAAAGTCTGAATCTGAGTAAGTCTCTATCTTCAAATGATCAGTTCGTCTATACATGAGTATGTAGTCCTTGGTCCCTTGAAGCTACCTCATGACCTTTTTAGCAGCTCTCCAGTGGTCTAAACCTGGATTACTCTGATATCCTCCCAACATTCCTATTACAAATGCAATGTCAGGTCTTGTGCAAACCTGAGCATATATTAAGCTTCCAACAGCTGAAGCATATGGAATGTTATGCATCTGTTTCCGTTCAAGTTCATTTTTAGGGCACTGGTTCAAAGCGAACTTGTTACTCTTCACTATAGGTGCAACACTTTGTGAATACTTTTCATCTAAAATCTCTCTAAGACTTTATTGATATAAGTTTTTGAGACAATCCTAAAATGCCTCGAGATCTTTCTCTATGGATCTTAATGCCAATGGCATAAGATGCCTCACTCATATCTTTCATATCAAAATTCTTGGAGAGAAATTGTTTTACCTCATGCAGCAACCCTTTATCATTGGTTGCAAGTAAAATATCATCCACATATAGGACTAAGAAACAAATTTTGCTCTCACTAACCTTCTGGTATATGCATTGATCCATGATGTTCTCTTCAAAACCAAAGGAAGAGATCACATCATGAAATTTTAAATACCATTGATATGAGGCTTGTTTCAATTCATATATGGATTTCTTAACCTTGCAAACTAAATGCTCACTATCACCAGAGGAAAATCCTTCAGGCTATTTCATGTAAACCTCTTCCTCTAAATCTCCATTAAGAAATGCAGTTTTCACATCCATTTGATGTAACTCAAAATCAAAATGAGCTACCAATGCCATAATTATTCGGAGAGAATCTTTCTTGGATACAGGAGAAAATGTCTCCATGTAGTTGATTTCTTCCCTCTGAGTGAACCCTTTGGCAACGAGTCTTGCTTTATATCTCTCAATGTTGCCTTGTGAGTCTTTCTTTATTTAAAGACCCATTTACATCCAATGGCTTTTACACCATCAGGCAACTCAACAAGATCCCAGATTCGATTAGATGCCATAGATTCCATCTCGTTCTTCATGGTATTGTACCACAAGTTTGATTCCTTAGAACTCATGGCTTGTGAAAATGTTTCAGGATCATTTCCGGCTCCAATGTTATAGTCAGATTCATGTAGATACACAATATAATCACTAGGAATTGCTGATTTCTTTATTCTAGTTGATCTTCTTAATGTTGTATCAATGACCTCTTGAGGAGTATCTTGCACAACTGATTGTTGTTGAACAACATGATCTTTTAGATTATGAAATCTCAATGACTGGTTGTTGAGCACTTATTTGAGTTTGAGGAGTGCTATAAATAACAACCAATCCATCACTTGAAGTGGAAGCTGGAATATCTGAATGATCTTTCTTAGAAGAAGCCAAATACTGAGATTGATCACTCCTACTGATCAAGTCATTCTCAAGAAATTTTGCATTTTTTGATTCCACAATCCTAGTGCTGTGAGATGGACAATAAAATCTATAACCCTTGGACTTCTCAGCATATCCAATAAAATATCCACTAATAGTCCTTGGGTCTAATTCTTTTCTTGTGGATTATAAACTCTTACTTCAGATGGGCATCCCCAAACATGAATATGTTGCAAACTTGGTTTTCAATCTTTAAATAACTCAAATGGCATTTTGGAGACAGCCTTGGTTGGAACCTGATTTAATATATACGCAACAGTTTTAAGAACTTCAGTCCACAAGGATTTAGGTAGGCTAGAGCTGATAATCATGCTCCTCACCATGTCCAATAATGTTCGGTTCTTCCTTTCAGCTACACCATTTTGGTCAGGAGACCCCGGCATGATGTATTGTGCAACAATTCCATTTTCTTCAAGAAACCGAGCAAACAGACCAGGTGCTTATCCATTCTTAGTGTATCTATCATAATATTCTCCACCTCTATCTGACCTCACGATCTTAATTTGCTTACCGCATTGTTTCTCTACTTCTTCCTTGAATACCTTAAAGGAATCTAATGCTTCGTTTTTATTATGAAGCAAGTAGAGATACATATATCAATAGTTATCAATAAATGAGATGAAGTAACTCTGATCATATGAGTCCATATCTGGACTACATATATCTGTATGTATGATCTTATAGAAGGTATTATTTTTCAAATTAATTTGGAAAAGATTGTCGGATAATGTACCATTCCCAATAAGCTTAGATTTATAAAATAAATCAACAAATCTTTTATTAAAATTAAAAGAATATCATGTGAGTACAAGTCTTGACACTGAAACCAAATTTCTAGAGAAACTTGGAATATAAAAAAGTCTTTTTCAAATCTAAAACAAAACCAGAATCTAAAATAAGTCTGTACATCCCATTCCAATTGCTTCCACATGTGAACCCATCTTGTTTCCTAAATAGATGCTTTGTTCATTTCTCAATGGTTTCCTTTGATTTAAAAAACCCTGCATGGTATTTAAAACATGGATTGTAGAACCAGAATCAATCCACCACGTATTATGATAAATAACCAAATTGGATTCATAACATACGAATAAGGTTAGCGTACCTTTCTTGTCAAGCCAAGCCTTGAATTTGAGGCAATCCTTTTTTATATGCCCTTTCTTCTTGCAAAAGAAGCACTTGGATTCCTTGTTGTCTTCTGTATGGATGGGACTTTACCCTTTTCTTTGTGTTTGGCTTTAGCAGCTTTAGTCTTTCTCTAAGTAGCTAAATGTACACTTTCTCCAATTTTCAAAATCAGCCTCCCTTCCTTTTGAAGGGACTATACTGATGTGGGAGTGAATTCAAAATAAAGTGCACTAAGAAATATTCTGACATCTCAACCTCTAGGGATTTCAACTGAGCCGTAATGTTCCTCATCTTCATAATGTGCTCACGCACACCTTCAACAGTAGTGAGCTTCATTGATGATAATTTTATCATAAGGGTGCTATCCAATGCATTATTTGAAGACTCAAATTGTGCATCAATAGCCTTCAGAAGTTCCTTGACATTTTTGCACTCAGGAATTGAACCACGTATACTAGCAAAAATCTTAGTACGTATGAACATCATACTGAGGCGATTGGATCGCTCCCATCGTTCATACACAGCAATATCAGCCTGAGTGCTAGTAGATGTAACCGAATGTGGTTCATCCTTCTTGATAGCATAGTCAATATCCATGCACCCTAATGGGAGAAGAATTCTTTCCTTCCATAATTTATAATTATCACCACTTAAATTGGGAACATCGCATTTTATATCAGAAATATTAATAGAAAAAATAGCTGCATAAAAATAAAAATCATGTTCATGTAACTGAATTTGAGGCATATAACTTAATGTCATGTCTTACCGATGTAAACATGCAATAACATAATCATTAACATATAATAACTACATGTGGGATAAGTTATTATACTTAAATAGACTAATTAACTTAATGATGTGACTAAAAAATTATATTCCTTTCTTAATTCCTATGGATAATTAAGAAAATAATTTTTTATCCCATCCTAATTAATTACATCAGTGCAATAAAAATTCCTATGGGATAAGATTCATTGCATTAATATAATTAATCATAATTAATGTCATCTAATCTTTGCAACTCAATATATAATTTTGATTAATTAAAGATGCTGTGGCTACTCCTCAATTAATCAAAATTATATTGATCACATGACATTTGAACTCCATTATAAGCATATAGATTAACCAATTTAGCATGATTATTAGGTAGTGATCTTAATCAACATAAGATTTCCAAATCAAGATCTGAATTAATCAAATTGGCCAGGCCAGTGGAAGAGAGGTGGGTCCCCGTTGCTTTCCTTAAGAGGTAGGGTCCCCGTTGCTTTCCTTAAGTTAGTCAACGGAACCAATTAAGTAACTACGATCTCTTCAGTTTTACACCAATCAAACCTTAAAAGGATTTGCACCATCAAATATAATTTTATTTATGCATAATATAAATCTAATATGCAAAACAGAAGATGTGTATTTTAATACAAAAAATTTAAACATAAAAAATAAATGATAAAATAAATCATATCACATGAAATAATAAAACATTAAACATATAATATCATACATTTAAAATTTAACCAAATGGATAAGGTACTATTTTATTCTCTTTTTTAAAATTACGTAAAAAAATCAAAAATCACGTATTCAAATAGGCTAGCCGAGCAGATGTGTTTATCAATCGTCTTTATCATCATAGATATAATAAATTAAATTATATCCTTTTTTTTTTTAATACCGCATGACAGAAAAAAAAAAAAAAAAAGGCACGCCCAAAATAGAAAGAAAAACGGCTTAATTTTTTTTATTGGCATCCTCGTTGCCGGACGCAGAAGACCCTCACCCGTAAACAGGTCCAAGGCGTGGCGTCACCGCATGGCACCGTAATGTCCACGAGAAGCGTCAACGGAAGAAAAACGGCCATCCCCATGACCGCATGGGCACAAGTTTTCGCTGCGTCAACGGAAGAAAAACGGCCATCCCCATCACGGAAAAGAACAAACGGCCAGAGAAAACCGGAAACAAAAATGGGAAAAAGGAAAAAGATTTTCAAAAAAATTGGAACCACAATACACCCCACGTGGTTTGAACATGAGTTGTTAGATTTCAAAGCTAAATCCTTATTTATAATTTTTTATTTAAATCATACCTAAGAATAAAAGAAAATAAATTTCGATAAATAATCTTTTAGATTATCTATTAACTCTCCCGCTGGGTAATTGTATAAAACACATTATATCTCTTTATTTGGTAAGTTCCTAATATCATTCGGTACCACAGATAAATAGAGATCAAGAATTCCTTCTCACAGATAATTAGTTGTTCTAAAAGATTTAATTAGATCCCAAAATAATTAAATCTCAAAATAATAAAATCACATAACAAAACAAGACAGAGATACCAACTAGAAACAGATCAATGTATTACTTGAATCAGGATCGAGTTGAGTGCTTTCAATCAACGAGATTTGCTCTTGATCAGGGACCCAATCTCTTTTTAACTTTTTTTTTAATGATTTTCTCGATATGTTGTGTTGTCGAAAACCTTAAGAACTCTATTTATGAAGATTTTCTTAACTCCTTTCCACTACATTTTAAATTTTAAAAGAGATAATAATTATCACTCATTCGTTAGTGGATGGATATCGTTGAGAATTATATGCAAACTATTAAGATATATCGTAAGTGGTTACCAAATAAAATAGGACCATCTACCTATATATCCTATATCCAAAAGGTATATGGGTATATCAGGATGGGAGCATACTTATCTCATAAGAAAAAATAAAGATAGTCTGATCTTACAAGATTTAAAATCTTGGCCGAAATCATTCATCAGATTTGTTAATACTTCATGCCAAACTAGATTTCAGTGAAGGTGAATCGCGTCTCTTTTCTATATTAGGGCTGAGGGAGTTGGACGTGCTTTGGCGTGTCATTCCTCGTTATATCTTTTAGCTAGATGGAGCACATTCATAATGCTAGACTCGCCTTTTTAGGTTGCAAAGAAGAACGCTACGCTTCTTTACTTTGGCTTCGTTTGTTTCATATCTATACCAAATCCATCCATTTTATAGGTGCTAAACTTATTCAAATCTAAGCCAAGATGTTATAATATTTATACTCAACTCAACTCGGTTCAACTCATCTAAGCTTTTCTCTAACTACATGGGTTCAACTACATCTACTTTCTCAATCTATTCTATTCAGAATTAAGTTGATATTCAAATTACAAATAATTATATATTTTAATTATTTCTATCCAAATTAATTTAGGTTTACTTCTATCTCTATCCTTACCATGGATTGTTAAAAGATCACTCTTTCTAACTGGAGCATTTAAAGGTCTTCATTGTATATGTTCAAACCACTTTAATCGATTTTCTTTTATTTTATCTTCAATTGGGCTACTCTTATTGTTTATGTTATATGTTTATTTATAATTCTATCTTTTAAAGTTTTACCACATATCCATATGCATTTATGTTATACTTAATTTATTTACATGTTATTTATGTATTGCCAAACCCTTTGTTCCGTATAGCATTCTGTATTGTCCAACCCTCTGTTTCCATATAGCATAGTTGGCCTAATGGTGATTTTATAATTTTTTTAATTTTAATGAGATGCATCGATTATACAATATTTCTAAAGCAGTCTTTCACTTAATTCACATATTTATCTAATTTATTTTATTACTAAGTAATTTTTAAATATCTAAATTTTTTGCTTTTTATTATTTCTTGATTTGAAAAATTTATACTTTATTGTAATCAGAGGATTATGCTATCTGATAGAGATTATGCATTTTGATAAATATGTCAACATGGAACTTTGGCTAACTGGAAGGAGCAAGGAAACTGTGAAAAATTAAAACAATCGATGGGAACTGCGGCCTCTTTGGACTTTTCTTGGGCGTTATTGAATAATCTGCTGACTTGACGGTCAAAGCCAATAAAGATGCTGCCGATGATGATGGGATGACAGCATCCTCCGCAGAATTCCACTCCGCTGTAGACCCTAATTTTGTCATTCATTACGAGTAAATTTGGACGCAATTTCAGTCTAGCGGCGAATTCCTCTACAAATTAATTAGACTTGACTTGATTCACATTTGAAAGTCCTCTGGATTAAACCAAATACATAACAAAAAAAAAAAATCTAACGCACTTCGATATCCAGCCTGACATAAAAACTTAAATCTTATAAATTTTTTTTCTTTACTTTAATTATCTTTACTAATTCATTAAATAATTTTTTATTTAAATTAATACATTTTTTTATTTTAATAACAATATTTTTATTATTTTTTACTTAATTAAACTTAAATATTTATATTTTATTATTTATTTTATTAAATTTTTTTCATAACGTCCTCAAATGTAGCAATATATATTAAACATTATAGTTTGTACATTTAAGAATGGCCAATAGCTTAGGTGAAACTAAATTTTAAATAAAAGTTTAAATTCGAATTTGCTCTAAAAAAATTTGCTTAATTTTTAAATAATTTTATATTAATATATTTTAGCTATAACTTGGATGCTTGACTCAAATATAAATTTCACTCAACTCAGATCATACTTGGCCTCGACTTGTTTAGAATAATTCATTGAATCTAAAATTTATTTCACAAATTTAATCTAATTTGACCAGCAAAAGAATCAAATCTCGACTTAAAATTATGACTTAAATATGTAATTAAGTTTCTTTGGTGAGATAAACCTCAACGCATGCACAACATCAACAAACCGCTAATTTAATTGTATCATGACTAAATTTAATAATACCTAGTGCCCATGATTCTACCAATTTGAGGATTCAAATCTTACATCCAACAATCTACTTGCCCACAAGCTGATCTTCTCCCTTTTTTTTTTTTGCAAGGAATCTACAATGACCCCAAAGACCCCATTGGCATCTCATTGCCTCTTGATAACTCACTAACAATTCTATTAACAATAACAAGTAAATATAGTCCACCCTTCAATTGGACTATCAATAATTTTCCCTATTTTTTTTAACAGTGTATCCTCCATTTCACGTTTCATCTTTATTATGCTATTCTTCATTTACAATTGCATCCTTTTTATACCTCTTGGATCTCTGTTACATGTGGTAAGGAACTTGAACATAATATTTAGCTAATTAAATCATGATACCAACACATAATTTGTTTTGCATCTCAAATATCAAGTATTTACCGTAAATCAAAATATCAAGCATCCATGTGTATTGAATCTTAGCAACATGTGACCTCATATAATGTAACCACAAGTATCTATTAAATGCTCGTTTTAATGCTCATAAAAGAATAATGTCAATTAATGAAGTCTGGAGCAGGCAAATTAGACCAAATGCGAGTCTTCCCATGAATGCAATTAGACCTGAGACTGTGATGCTCCAAAGGGAGCCGTTGACATTGTGGTGGTGCACTGCTGCCTAATATTTAGTTCTATTTTTAAATTTCAAATGCAACATATGCTTTAAAATCTAGTTTTTATGACAAGAAAGCCTAAAGTCTACCATCTTAATGATATATGTTCAAAGGGATATTATTTACATGGTGGTGGTGCACTGCTGCCTAATATTTGGTTCCATTTTCAATGCCAGAATGCAGCATGTGCTTCAAAAAATCTAGATTAAGTTGGTTTTCAATTTTTAGCATATCTAAATTATATTATACTATCATTGTAACTTAGAGGTACATTTTTGTACAAAAATGCACAAAACTTGATGTTTGACGTAACAATACATGATGTAATTTTTTTTTGAAGAGATATAATTGCGTTGTAACCAAGAAGATGTATTTACTCACAAGAAATGCTTAAAATAAGACCATTTAATTAACTATTAATTATTCTTTAACATCAAGTATTTGTTAGTTGGAAACATTAATTCTCATATAAAGACAATGAAGGCTCCCTTGATGCATTGCTTTTCATTTATCATGTGGATGATGTTATTAATAATATGTTTAACTGTTATTAATTTTTTTTTTTTTAACATGTAACAAACACTAATGATGAAAGTATTCCTACGTAATATACACATTAACTATTAAAGCCATTTATTTATTATAATTTATTACATTCTTAAAAAGAAAGAGAAACAAAAATATACCCCTAGCTTACATGGCCAATATTAATGAGGTTTTACACATCAATTTAATTTATACAGATTTTTTCATTCATATTTCTATATCATATTTTAAGAATCATTTCAAAAAAATTTAATCGATAGCATAAAAAATGCGTTTGGTTGGATTGTTTTTGAAAATACTTTTTCGAAATGATTCTAAAAATTTGAATAAATTTAAAAAATATTGAAATAATATTTTCTTCGGATTCATCTCAAACATTTTTAGATTTTATCCTTCATCTCTCAAAACAGTTAAAACTCACGGATTTACTTTCTTTCTTCTCTATGTGATCTTTTTTCGTGTGATTCATTGCTGTGTTTCTCAAAATAATTTTTAAAAACATCAAGCATTTTTTAAATATTAAAAATTAATATAATATAATTTAAATTTTTAAAAATAATTTTTTAAATTTCAAACTAAACAGGGCTTATATTCCCATCATCATGTAGGCATATGCCATGCTAGTGATCACTGCCGACAAAATCTTTGGCCATGGGTTTTAAGGAGGGAGTAAGGGCAAAGCGAAAGGCGTCCAGGATAAAAATCTAAAGAGACCAAGCCTGAGATTCCCCGTGCACAGTACCGGACGATTCCAAGAGCTCAAGCCTGCGCCCGTGATCGAGCCAGCCAGCCAGCCTTCGAGTGCGGAGCCACCGACCAAAGTGCTGGCGCCCTCAAAAAAGCCTCCCATTTCCCACGCCCTCCCTCGCAGGGACTCTCGTCAGTGACGACATCCAACCCTTGGTCATCGCAAAACAATCTCCCTTCAACTCCAGCGGCCACGGCGAACATCTGAACGCAAAAGCCTAAGCAAAACCCTAGCGATCTAAACGGGCTTCCAAAAACCCTAAAATAACAAGAAAATGGAGAGATCCCGGTCGAAGAGGAGCTACCATTGCACTCAGGACTCCAACTCCCAGAGCCCTCCACACCGCTCCAAGCCCCGCTACGACGGCGGAGGCGGCCACCACCGCCGAGGAAACCACCACCGCCGGGGCGGTGACCGCCGCGTCCCGCCCCCTCCGCCTCCCCCTCCCCCCGCGCCGCCGGCGCTCCCCTCCTCATCCTCCGGTTCCTCTCCCAAGATCCAGGACGGGGCGGCGCCGCCCAGCGCGGTCACCACCTTTTTCCGCATTCTCTGCCCCGACTCCAAGATCGGCGGCGTCATCGGCAAGTCCGGAAGCATCATCAAGACTTTCCGCCAGGAGACCGGCGCGTGGATCAACGTCCACCAGCTGGTCCACGGCGACGATGAGCGGATCATCGAGACGGCAGACAACCGCCGCCGGGAGCATGACGGCCGCCCGCCGCAGTACTCCCCCGCACAGGAGGCTCTGCTGCTGATCCACGAGCGGATCGTGGACGCGGAGTTCGAGTACAGTGGCGGCGATGAGGAGGACGAGTACGGCGGCGGCGGAGGAAGAAGATGGGGTGGTGGAGGAGGGGAGAGGCGGAGGGATAGGGGGCGGATGACGACGAGACTGGTGGTGCCGCGGACCCACGTCGGGTGCTTGCTGGGTAAGGGGGGGAAGATCATTGAGCAGATGAGGATCGAGACCAAGACCCACATCCGAATCTTACCGCGGGATCAGTACACCCCTCAGTGTGTATCCACTTCAGAGGAAGTCGTTCAGGTAGCACCAATGCCTTCTGTTGCTTGTTGGTTGCTGCGAGCTATTTTCACTACTCTCCTTCTCGGAAAAAGCGGATGGGGAAGTTTCCCAAAATTGAGAAATTTTAACATGCCCTTTCTTGGAGTAAGATATTGATTTCTGAACATGATCAATCATAACTATTGCATTATATTCTCTGTCAAAATACATTGGACCGTTTGAATCCTGATTGATTGGCATGCAAGCAGGTGAATAAGTCTTTTGTGCGGATGATGCTTGTTGACATAAGGAAATCATTAGTCTTACTGTCTAACCTCAACTTCCACCGAAAGTCACTGTCCTCTTAATTAAACAGTGTTCAACATTGTGATTTCTCTTTGATACTTTATGAGATTGTGGGATGATGCTGAAGTATAATTAAAAGGGGAACTCCTTGGTGGATATTTGCTTGCTTGGAATTAATTTAACAGAGGACATGCTGTAGATTAGTGATTTGCTACGGTTCCTGGCATGCTGGCACGGGCAACCCCTCTGACCACAGCAAATATTGTATACTTTATTTTGCTTGTATATTTCTGAATTGATAAACTGTTTCTTTGACTGTCCTAAAATAGATTGCAGAAATTTGTCAGTAACCATTCACAATTTCTTTTTGTTTGTGATCAACATATTAACCATATTCTAAGTTTATATTTTTGTGGTACCATAGCTCACATGTAATTGTTCATTCATCATGACATCAATCTTTGTCTATTGCTACACTTTCTTTACAGGTTGTTGGAGAAGGTAATTGTGTGAAGAAAGCTGTTGAAATCATCTCATCTCGTTTAAAGGAGAGCTTGCATCGTGATCGTGGAGCTTTTCGTGGGCGTTTACATTCACCGGACCGTTATATTTCCCCCGATGATGAGTTTGCCAACAGTACACAACATCTATTGGCACAGGAAGAATCTGATTTTGGATCACGATCTTCTGTGGACAAAATAGAGTCAGAAACAATTCCTATAGTTCAGAACCATCTGGATATCCATTTGATTCTGATGGCAATGCTCTGAATGACCACTCACAGTCATTGTCCTATGAGGACCTTGTATTTCGAATTCTTTGCCCCAATGATAAAGTTGAGAATGTCATGGGAGTATCAAATGGAATCATTAAAATGCTCCAAGCTGATATAGGCGTGGATGTGCAGGTTACCAATCCTGTTCCAGGCTCAGATGAAAGAATCATTATTGTCACTTCTGAAGAGGTAGCGGTTTCTGGCAACTTTCCTTCATTTTGACCAATTGCCCACTTTATGCATAGTTTCTTCTAAACCCACATTGTAAGGTGATGTTTTGTATTTAGCAAGTTCATATTATTTCAAGGTTTCTAATAGTCTGTTCTTGCAAATTGGATACCTTGGGGTTTTTCCTGTTTTATAAGGTTTTCAGATATCAAATTGAAAGAAATTTACTTTCTACATATTAAAAGATTATAACTAGACCTACGTCAAGAATACCAATCAATTATTTATGCCCACGGACTATTTTTTGTCTGTTTAAGGCAAACCAGTTCTTTCTGGTGCTTTTAGTAATTTCTTTTACAAGTTTTCCTATATCTGCCTTGTAGTTTTGTGCACCAGACGGATTACATAGCCTACTATTTAGATGTGGATTTTGGTCTTGTTTTATTAGGGATGAAGTCAGATGTTACATAATTATATCTCTAAATTAATGATAAACTGTTATTGACTTATATTCTTGCGAAATGTGTTCTTTGTACCCTAGGTTCCCAACCCAAATCCAAATCTGAACCTGTGGGTCAGGTTCAAGTCTTTAGTTACCCAAAAGCTTGACCAACTTGAACTTAATATTGTAGAGAAAGTAGCTTGGTGTATGAAGTGCTTAATGTGTTTCACTTGCCAGATTCTAGTGTCAATTTGTAATTGCCAGCTAAAACGGAGGCTTCTGAGTGAAAATTCTGCCCTTTTCTCCATTTTATTTTGTTTAGAATTCTCTTTGCCAGTTATTGGAAAAATGAGGATTCCTTTAACCATCCTTTCAATTCATCTCTTAGCAACCAAATTGGCCTTAATAATATTGGTATGAAATAAATCGAACACATCATGCTCCTATACAATTAATGGGATATATTTAGCTTTAAAATCTGTGCTCATCAGATATACGAGTTACGTCCTACTTAAACAACAATTCTACGCATGTTATCAAGAAAGAAAGGATGAGCTGCTCTGATAACAAAATTAATATTAGTTTTTTTGTTGTGTAAATAATATTATAGATTTTTCCTTTCATATCATTTAAAATTTACCTTCCTTTAATGTTACTTTAATTCTCTGATATTTAGTGTTGAGCATGTTTGTGTCTGTGCAATAGGGTCCAGATGATGATCTTTTTCCAGCTCAGGAGGCTTTGTTGCATATTCAAACTCACATTGTAGACCTTGGTCCTGATATGGATAACATCATAACAACAAGGCTTCTTGTTCCAGCAACTGAAATTGAATGTTTGGAGGGGAAAGATGGATCATTATCTGATATACAACGATTGACTAATGCCAATGTACAGATCTTACCGAAAGAAGACCTTCCCCCTTGTGCATCAGAGGCTGATGAACTTGTGCAGGTTTGTGCCCAGTGACCTTAAAGAAGCATGCTTGCTGTTGGCTGAGATGTACATAGAAACTGAATTTAATTACCTATTTGGTCTTCAGATGACCAGGCTAATGCTAATTTAAATTCTGATACGATGGTATGATGTATATAACACTGATGAGTACTTACAGATTGTAGGGGAGATAAGAGAAGCTCGAAATGCGCTTGTCCAGGTTACTGCAAAGTTGCGCAGTTATCTGTATCGTGACGTCTCTGTATTGAAGGATATGCTTCCACCATCTATCTCTGCCCCAAGCCGTGTTGGTAGCATTGCTGGACATGAATCCATCTCTCCTATCAAAGCTTCAACTCGTGAAGGTTTTCCAGGAAGTGATCCTCCCGTGGCAATCCATCAAAATATGCATACTGCAACAACTTCATGGCAATCAAAGGTGATACTAACTGATATTTGTGCTATGTTTTGGCGTTGACTTGTCAGTTTGCTTCTCTATTTTGCTCACAACCATACAATATGTGTGTGTGTGTGGCGTGCATGCGTGCTTATTTTAACCTTTTCTTTGTGCAGACTTTTCTAGCCATAATCGCAAAGATCAGTTCAGTTAGTTTGATTAGATGGTTGTGAGCTAAACTCCTTGGCACTAAGAAACATTTCCTAAAGAAAATGCTTGTTTGCACTTTTGGAAGCCTGCTTTATTGTTTTACCTCTAAAACCTACTGACATTACTTTAGTCCAGCAATCCCGTGCAATTAGTTATGCCTTTGGAATGCAAATATAAAAAATGAGAAATAATCAAATAATGAAAAGAAACAATGGTTGGTTTATGCAACAAATAACAATGCTGCCTATTTTACAACTAAGCCTTTTTAACAACTAATTTGACTTTATGCAAAGATAGTCAACCACTGGCGCTACTTTGCCTAACTGCAAACTCAAATATTGAGCTTCCATTGTATTTTTCCCTTGAAACTCTTGTCCACTATGTGTCTTCTTATGTAATCTACCATGCCCAACATGACCATGTATCTCTCTGTCTTATGGAATTTCTTACAAAAATACTATCCACTTCAATGATTACTTTTTTTATTCTTTCCCGAAATCCTACTTGTGGTGCATATGTGTTAGTTGTATCATATATTTCTTCCCTTATACCATTTTATGATTTACACTGATGTGCATTTTTTCTTTAATACAAGACTTAATCCTGAATTCTGATGGTTACCTAGATTATGTGTGAAAGCACACAATTAGTGAGTTATTTCTTTTGCAGTCCAAGATATATTTTGTGATAAGGAAGAGGGCTCTTCATTTTTTTTTTTTTTTACTTCTGAATTTGCAGTCTTGGAGTTTGAGACATTTGTTCTGTTTTGTTGCCCTGTTATTAAATGCTTATAGATCATTCTAAATAAATGTACAATTTTGGATGCCAGGACGCTGGAGGATGTGCAAGTGGATCATTTGACCAGGAAGAGAGCAATGTTAATGATGAAGGGAGGCCGAGTGGTGTGAAAAGGTATCTACAACCTAACGAGATTTTATTTGTTTGCATGTTTGCTCATATTTTTGTTTTGCCATCAGATTCAATGTACCATTAGTCACCAGAAGCACACTGGAAGTTATGATACCAAGATATGCAGTCCCAAGCCTAATATTGAGATCAGGAAGCAAGCTGGCTCAGATCAGTGAGGTGATTTTAGTCCTGATATTGTTCTCTTACTGAAAAGTACAATGAGATTCTGTGGCTTCTAAATTCTTCTCTGGAATTGTCATTGAATTGTTCCAGATGTCTGGAGCGACTGTCACCCTTATTGAAGATAGAACTGAATTTTCTGAAAAGGTGGTTCAAATATCAGGAAGTCCAGAACAGGCTGAGAGAGCCCAGAGCCTGCTCCAGGGATTTATACTAAGTAGTAAGCTCTCTCTCTCTCTCTCTCTCTCTCTCATGCTCGTGTTCACGAGCTTGCTTACTCTTGTTCATCTCTATTACTTCACAGCTCCTTTGATTGTTATGCTTTAGAAACTTATTTCCTGGTATTATGAATTTAACTTTTTCTTTTTATTTCCAAAAATCCGCACTAGATGACATCACTTCAAGGTAAGCTAGAGTACCGATATCCCTTTAAGCTCTCTCTCTCTCTCTCTCTCTCTCTCTCTCTCTCTCTCTGCATGTGCGTCTGCTCACTTGCTCTCATTTCATCTCTATTACTTCGTAGCTCCTTTGGTCCGTACACCTTTGAGACTTATTTCCTGGCATCATGAATATAACTTTTTCTTTTATTTCCAAAATCAGCACAAGATGACGTTCCTACAAGCTAATCTACGGTACTGCCATGCCGAAGCTCACTGCCTGCAGAACAACAATCCCTTTTTTTGGTACTCCTCACTGTTAAGTTGTCTTCTGGACCACTGAAAGAATGAATCGAATGTTTTCCAAGACTTGTATAAAGGTATGGGGGGCTTTATTATAGTTTCAAGCTATGAAAATTGATTTCTCTGGCTACTTTTAAATGTGAAGCATGCAAGTTAATACATGTATTTATGCCTCAGTACATTTACTATTTCTTGAAAATTTAGTACCTTTTATTTTCCATCTTTCCAAACTTGAGATATGGTTAGACTTTGACAGTTGTCTGAACTCCAATTTCATCTACAAGATAGCCATAATTGCAGCTGTTCTCTGTGATGTATCCCTAAGCTTGTGTTCCTTTTATTGCAGTGGCCAGACAGATGTGGATCATGATATATCCTTTAGAGTAGTTACTATAATTTTTTATAATTGTTGGACTTATGTGGATCATCATGTATCCTTTAGAGTAGTTACCATTATTTTTTATAGTTGTTGGGCTTATGTCTTTGCTAAACTAAGGTCCTGTTTGGATTAGCTACTGGAGCACTTTTAAGTGGCTTTTGGCAGCTGTTGGCCAACAGCTAATCCAAACAGACCTAACCCAAGCAACCAACCCTTGAGGAAAACAGTAATTGTGGCTACGACGGAGTCTCATGCACGGTTGGTTTTCAAAGGGTAATCTACAATTCTTTGAAAAGCTCTTCCATGAAGCCATAGGCCCAAAAACTTAAGACGACATCTAAAACTGAAAGTACTTTAGTTTTTACTATTTTGTTGGGAAAGTGAAATGAACCACTACTTTTGTGATAGACAATTTGTAGAGACCAGTATTCTGTTCCAATAGTACGTTAATTATGGGGTTGTTAACATCTGAGATGATTCTTTTGATGGATTGATGTTATCATGCGATTCAACTAGGTTATATTAGAAAAGGAAGTTCAAGCTTATAATGTTTTCTTTTGTGTAACAATGCTCAATTTTGTTGCACTAAGGTAGTGTTTGATACAAAAACACTATCCCCTGGATAAGTGTACGGGATAATGTTTGTCCAGGGGATATCCTTTCCCCTGGCTATCCCATGAATCGTGTCAAACAGAAAAAGAAAAATTTCTGGAATAACTTTTTGTTATCCCCTATATTTGTATTTGATTGGAGGGATAGAAGAAGATATCCCTCAACAATTCTTGATTAAACCCCAAACTACCCTCAGCCCTTGTCCTTCTCATCCCTGTCAGGCTGATCCTCCGGCCCTTCTTCTCTTCCTTGGCGGATGATGAACGATCGTTGCCGAGGTGGTCGGCGAGGGCACCCAGCTTCTGGGAGGAGGGCCAGAGGTTGGTGGCGGAGGGGCATCTGAGACAGATTTGTGGCGAGGAAAATGCGAGAAAGAGAGAGAGAGAGAGCGAGCTGTGGTGCGGTGGGTCTTTTGCCTGTGATTGATGCTTATTAATTCCTTCGATTTCATTTCACTCTTTGGGCTCTTGATGGAAATCTATATCGATGAGGCCTGAGGTTGATATGATTGGTGTTCTTATAATAATGCTTGTGATGGTATTGGGTGCAGATGAGATCCAAAAATTGTTTTCCAACTCTTTGGCCAGCCCTTGGTATCGCTGGTGCTGACAGGCACCGCTGCGTTGGAGATGGCCGAGAGTCTTGGCGTGGTGCTCTCTGGAGGATAGGCTCCCGGTGGGCACAATGTCCTCTCCGGGATCTTTGGCGAGCGCTTCTTTTTAGTTGGGCATAGGTTGTTGAAGACGGGGGCTTACGGTTGGTTTCTTGAAGACGGCCTAGGATGATGCAGGGATGCCATGGGAGATCCCATGCCGCATTTTGGAAATTTTTTTTTTTTCATTGGAACAAATTAAAATCATTGTTTAACAGACAATTTTAGAATGATTTTTGTTTGCAAAATAGCTCGTGAGAGGGTTTTTGGGCAGATGATTTCAAGATTATCTGGTTGATATATGATTTTAACATTTGCAATTTAGCCTCTCAATGATTTTGAATTTGTTTGTTTAATTGATGATTTTATTGTAAAAAGGCAAAAAAAAAAAGAAAGAAAAATAATGATGCCACGTGTCCGTTACATTATTTGAGGAATATGTTCCAACTGAACATTATTCTCAGCTTCCAATATCATGACTATCCAGTGCCATGGTTAATTTGGTCAAGCCTGCCTGCTGGACCATTCGGCTCCAAGACTATTCGTTCTTCTACAGCACCACTGATAAAAGGAAAATGATGAAAATATCAACATATAAGAGGAGAAGAAGGAAATTGTAGCATCAAGCTTCACGAGGTCTAGTGATAGCATATACATATGTCTGTTAAAAGCCGTAAGAAATTAAGGAAAGGATAGGAAACAAGAACAAGGAAAAGAATGGCTTTATGGTTAGTGTTTCTGAGCATTCTGTTATTGAATGCATTGCTTGGAGAAGCGCAACGGGACTTGCTGGTTGTGAGACTCAATGCGGAGGTATCGACATTCCATATCCGTTTGGAATGAAATCAGGTTGTTACCTTGGAGAAAGTTACCGAATAGTTTGCCAGTGCAGCGACCCTAGCAGTGCTGTCAAAGCTTTCATAAATCGCACTGATTTGCTGCTGGAGGTGATGGAAATTTCAGTCGAAGAAGCACTTGTTCAGGTCAGATTTCCAATTGCAAATACCTGTGAGCGTGGAAAAGATAACATAATTGTCGACTTGTATGGAACCCCTTTCGTTCTCTCTTTAGCTCATAATAAACTCATTGCAGAGATTCCACTTTCCATATCAGATATTGTATAATGATCAACTAATCATTGTTAAACAAAACTTTGAAACACTTCTAGAGTTGCTAACAGGGCATATTGTTGCTTCTTGCGTTACCATCTCAACTACAATATTAGGTAACAAACCATGAGAAAATTTCAAACATCATTGTCTCAGTCTTCAAGTTATAACTGCAGCCTAGGTTTACCATGTGCATAATTTCAGATGCTGCAGGAGTTGCGAGCCAGCAAACCAGCAACATGAAGGCAGTGATAACAGCATATCGTTATAATAGGACATAACCAAGCATCCTGCAAAGCTAATCAAAAAAGAATATAAGGTTAAAAATATGTTAACAGTAGGTCTGAACTTTAGCTAACAGGCAGGTCTTTTCATGTGAGAACGATACAGCTGACTGAACGCCTTATCGGACCATCTTAGCGGCATAATCCTTTTGCTTGTGCCACTGTAACTAACAAATAACATCTGCCGTAGCAAAACAGAGATTGAAAGATGATATAAGAAGAAAGAGAGCTGTACAAGTAACTGAAGCCATTATAGGGACAAATTGAGTTGGCTCAGATAGACATGCTTTACAACGGTTGCATTTAGAAATGCCATCAAAGTCATGATTTCATAGCCCACATATTCAGCGTCAAAACAAATTTGATGTCCCTATCATCATTGCCAAATTGAATTGATTAGGCTCAAATATTTCTAAGTTGGTATCCGGCAATACATGGCAACATGTTGGTATCGGTTGCCCACAATACATGGCAACATGGGCAACCTGCATATAGAATTTGCGTCAGCAAACAAGCAAAACAGGCTTGTATGATAAAACATTGAAGGCATCAGAGTCAGGAAATAGTAAGAAAATGCCTAACATCATGGCCCTTGGCTCAGATAGGGTGTCACACATATGCTTCACAACGGTTGCATTTAGAAATGCCCTCCAAGTCATGATAGCATAGCACGTAAATTGAGCGTCAAAACAAATAAGAATTCCCTATCATCATTGCCGAATTGAATTGAGTAGGTTCAAAACTAATCATAGCCCACACAAGCAAAATTTTTTTAAATCATATGAACAAGGCAACATTGGTAGAACGGTATCGGTTGCCCCCGATACTTGGCAACATATTGGTATCTGGGGGGCCCATGATACATGGCAACATTGGCAACGTGCATATAGAATTTGCATCATATTATATAGTTGGATGCATTAAGTCATCACATGAAAATATTTAAGATCATAACAATGACATAAAAATGTGTACTTATCATATATGACATACGAGTGCAAACAACAAGTAAAAATTTTCACTTCATCAAATGACAGAGAGCAAATCCAATAAGAAATCCTGAAATGAAAAGGAAGTTCCCATATAGGACCATTGACATAGTCCTAATTTCATCCTTATTTTCAATTAATTGGTGGAACTTGCTGCACTAGCTGCATTCTTGCTGGATAGTCGCTCGGCATGTCATTAGGGATTTCTTAAACTTCAAGTGTAAGGCATCGTTGGAGAAAAGCGGTCTGGGCTTCATGCCATGTATTGTACCTTTTGTATTCATTATTCGGAAAGCCATCGATCAATGCCTTGCAATCATCCCACTCCCTAACGATTCCTCTTTTGCGTCCAGCGAATACAACATAGAATGACATTATGAAGAAAGGCAGCAAACAAAAGTAATCCTTCACTAGGACCTCCATCCCTTGTGGATAATCCTGCACAGGATAGAATGATCGTAAATTATCATATATAGCATGCAATCATATCATCGAAATAGTATGACAATTACGACTTATTGAAACAATCGTACATCTAGATGTAAATTGATGCCACATTGCATTTGCAATACAATCCCTCTTAACCTCACCCCTCCTTGATTCATCTTGACTAATGGGGTTGAAAATTAATTGCTCACTATCATTCGGGGAGTCATCGATATCATTGGCATTGAAATACTTATTGTTGTCTTGAGTTCGTCGGATGAAATTATGTATGATGCAGCAAGTCAAAATGATTTTTTTTGAACTTCGAATCGGTAAGGTAGTGGCGATCGAAGAATCTTGAATCGTTTCTTTATGATCCCAAAAGCCTTTTCCATGCAGTTACGTAGTTATGCATGCCGATGGTTGTAAAAATCCTTATGGTTCTCATAATTTCGCTGCCCAGAAGCGGATGTATGAAAGGTACTAAGATAATACCTAGTACCTCGATATGGTGACAAAAATTGATATGTATTCGTGTACCCTAAGTCAACCAAGTAAAACTTTTCTGCATAAATTGAAAGAGCATGCATAAACAAATATAAAACTTTTCGACAATGTGGTTATATTTTGAAAACCTTACTTTCAGGGACGGTAAATCCTCCATGGTCACAACACCACCTCAACTCTCATGTCCGTTGCCGATCCTTCCCATCCAATGCACACAAACATAAACATATAGTCGAAAGATACAACAGCCTTTACATTCTGAGATATAGTGTTCTTTTGATTGCGAAATCGAGGTTGATCTTTCTTTGATAGTATGACCTATATATGCGTGCCATCTATGGCACCAATTGCATCCTATAGTCAAGAAAATGTTTCAGCAAGGCATATGAAATGTAATTGATGGTACATGTCATGGTAAATGTTCGACCGTTACCTTAAAGAATAGATAAAAACATCGATTATCTCTTATTTTTGGATGAACCGATGAATCATTTGATGGGAGTTGAATGAACTCATCCTGCAAATGCAATATAGCATCCAGAGCCTTATGAAAGGACCTACTTATCGTCTATCCCGAGTGCTGGTAGGTCTCCTAAATAATCCTATTTGATTGACCATGACCTAGACATGACAAAAAGATTGCCAAGTTCTCATCAATTTCCATTGTCCGACCCGATTTTAGCGACCCCATGTCGTTTGGTATTTCTCTACGTTTAACATCATGAATAATTGACGAGTCTCAAAGGATTGACATAAGATGTTAAACATAACTGTAAAGTCGTCCATCGCTAAATGTAAGCTAAAAAGCTTCGGTATGCACTTGTCCATACTACACGAAGCTTCCTTTTCTGCCTTCTCTAGTTTGACAGCCAACATTTTCCTCGATAGGTGTATGGCTTCTTGTGAGAACTCCAAACGCTAGGTGGATTGCTGCCTCAAATCCTTTAATATTTCAACCTTGTCTAACCCTCCAAATCTTCTATGTCGTGTTGTAGGCGTAGTATCGTGACACAACCTCTTGCCTTGAGAGAATGCTGCACCATCAGAGATCGAATCACTAGGATTAACAGTAGGGTTGTCAGATTGATATTATGGGGTTGGTGAAGGTCCAATATCATTCAGCCCATGTCTAGGGGAAGCGAGAGGATCATTGGAGTCTCCTCCTTCCTCAAGATCTACATGGATCACATCATTGTCAGTCTCATTATGTAAATTCGGTTCATTGAAATAGCAGTCATCCGAATGAGTAAATAGAGGAGGGGCACTAGTCCTAAAAATTGGAACGTCTGATAATTGGAGAGCTGGAATTGCTTGTAGAGGAGTTGTATCAATGCGTGCGCAATCTTTACACCAGTAGCAACTTGCTTTCCATACCATATGAGCATATCCTCATATGGTGCGAAAGGCTTGTTCCTACAGTGTATCAGTTCCTTATTGATTTAGTAGATGCCTAAATATACAATTAGCTTCAATTTATTTAAAGTAAATGCAAATCTAAGAAACATCGACTCATTTGCTTACCGATGTCATACTATCCCACTGTTCATCAGTATTGGCAGGGATTTGTCTCTCTGGATCCTAACCCCAACCAGACAAAGTCACCAAGTAATAATACTGGTGAAATATTTTTCTCAAATTTTTCATTCTATTTTGCATATTCTGAATGGTGTACTTAGTTTTAGCCTCCATATTGAACCGTTCAAGAACCGAAGGAGTCCAGGCTTGGTAAATGTGTTTCCGATTGTACCATCGTCGAGAAACTCCTCCTTCAGCAATCTTGACAAGATTTTATCCTCTTCATCGGTTCAGTTAGTTACCTTAGCACGGGATGATCCTGTTTCATCGCTCTTCGAAGTGCCGGCCATGGTTCTTCTTTTGTGGGCCTAACTATTCGATGAGATACAAGAAAAGGATAATTAATGATAAATTCAAAGATAGACCTCCATTTTAGTTCCAAGTCAATCAGATATTCAATTATGTAAAGGAGTAATTTAGAAATAAAATAACATATTTATTAAGGATTCTAACAACAAACAAGCTTAGGCACACAGAATTATCAAGAAGTGGTTTTATTTTCTTTTTCTGTTTTTGTATTCTTGCTCTCCTTCACCCTTTTTTTTTTCTCTTTTGTTATCAAGAACTTCTTGATGACTAATTGTTGGATTCTTGATGACTGCTTGTTGGTTTAATTTTCTCTTTGAGGACAAGGTGATTTGGTTCTACCAAATTTTGATATCCTTTGATCAAAAATCAGACAATGAAGATAAGTAATAATAAACCTTGCAGTACTCAGATTTGTGAGAGAAATAGAATGTACTATAGAGGAAGAGAGGCAACTAAAGAACTTGTTTGAAATAGTTATTAGCCAATAGTTACTTATTTCTCATTGTTGCTGAGAATCTGTCACTCAAAGGAAACCTAGCAACTAATTCAAATACAATTTTATGTAGTCCAACGAAAATACGTAAATATGCAAGTTCTTATGTTACATAGGAAAGACTTATATTCTCATTATGGTCACCTCAACCTTATTTCCAGAATTTCAAAGAGAGAGTAAGAGAGAGGAAAAAAAAAACAAAAAACAAAAAACAAAGCGACCGTTTGGTATTTCTCATCGAAACGTTTCTATTTATTACCAGAACCAGAACTGAGCAGAAGCTCCAACCACATTGCTCTAATCGAATTCCAGTCCTCGACACAATCTCAATCAATGTTGTGTTTCTCTCGATGATTTTAATTCTTCTATTAGCACAAATTTGGAAAAAAAATCATCGGATAAAAGCTATCAATCACAGGAGTAGACCAGAGGAATTTCAATCCGACACATGCATTATCTCAACGAACTGATTGTCTACAAACATTCCATCAAAAAAATCCCTAAAAATCTCATGCTCAGAATAAATTCACAGAAGAACGAAAAATGTGGGGAGTGATAGCCATCTGGGTTGAGGCTCGGGATGAACACGGGAAGAAGGGTTTAAAGAGTACGAAGTACGAAAAAATATACAAAAAAATTATACGAAGAGAGTGGAACGATATACCTTCGATTATGTGACCCTCCGTCTTTCTTCTCTCTTTCAATTTCGTCTCCCCTTCTAGATCGCAGTTGTCTGAGAGTTTTGAGTTCTGATTCAAACCTTAGATTTGTCCTCCTTTAAGCGACTTGGGCCAACTACCGGAAACTGAACAAAGATAAGGGACAAGAAAAAGAAAAGAACGAACCAAGAGAAAACACAGGAGAGACGCAGGAGGCCACTGAGCGAGAAGACAACATAAAACGTAGTAAGGCTTGCAGGAGGGGTCACGGCCACAAAGGGTTGAAGAGAAGAGGAGAAAGAGCAAAGCGTACCTTGGCCAGATTTATGAGAGACGAGAGCAGGAGATCGGGACTGGGAGATTGAGAGACGAGAGCGGTAGATCTAGAGCGGGAGACGGGAGCAGGAGATCGCGAGATCGGGACGAGGGCCACTCGGACAAGAGGAACAAGCGGAAAGGACATGACCAAGGGCAGAAAAAAAACTTGTTAAATTGGCAAATATGCCTTCAAGGAATAGTTGGAGGGATAACCAGTTATTTCTAGGGTTCCTAGGGAATAAGTTCAGGGGATAACCCATAGTTAAACATGGGTTATCTCCTCTGGTTAACCTTTTTTAGAGATATCCCCTTTTATCCCCTATTTCAAACATAGCTTAAAGAATGATGGGTTATCTCTTCTGGTTAACCTTTTTTAGAGATATCCCCTTTTATCCCCTATTTCAAACACAGCCTAAAGAATGATGTTGAACTAGAAATAGATTTTGAAGCTGGAGTAGACCGGCCGACATTTGACAAATATGGCTGTTTAGTTCATCTTTTGAGAATATAAGTTGGATGGCTTTCAATATCCGCTCATAAGGTTGTCAACCTAATTACCTAATATAGATTGGCAACCATGGTGAGGAGGATAAGAACTGATAAAACATATGTATATGTAACATCCCTCTTGATCTTATGTTGGGTAGTATGCTGGAAGCTTACTAGGTAAGAATTTGAGCATGGGACTTGATGTTTCTTGATTCTTTATCCTTTAAAAATATGTAAAATAAATAAATTTACCATGTTTTGTGATGGTGGTGACATAAGTGATATTCAATCTGCATGTATTTGGTTCACTTGTGAAAGAATGGATTGCTGGCAATTTAGATAAAATTCTGGTTACTGGCGTTGGTTTAATGTGGCAGCGAGCACCTTAAAATTCACATAAAGCCACAGTTTGAAGCCAAAGGACTTTAGTAGCAGCCAAGACAATTGTAACAATGCTCAACATTAGCTTTTGAGTCGCAATTAATATCTTGACACTCCTAACAATGAAGGCTGCCACTTATTAAACAAAAAGCAAACAATGATCACTGTGCAAATGATGATTTGCAACATGATTGAAGCACTCAGCATCAAAAGACTTTCATCATTGAAATGAGGTGGAATGAAGAAGCGGTGCACCCAAATTTGGACCTAGAATAGCAAAGGTTCTCAGTTCATGACAAGTGCGGCAACAACACATTGGTCAACAATGTGCAATATGTAGGCGACATTAGCATGGATGGTTAGATATTGAGGGTTCCAACAAACTCTTAATGATAGGTGACTGCATGCAACAACTCACCACTTTCTAATTGAAACTTAAGTTGAAGTTAAATAAAAGAGTCCATTCATTAATCATGCAAGTGCAAGAAATAAAATTAATAGAGTACGTCAGAGAAAGAATTTATTGTGCCGACTATAGCAACCTTAAGTGCTTGTTTGGTATTTTCCTGAGAAAAGATTCCTTAGATCCATTTTTTTAAGAAAAATTTTGTAGGAAAAAATAAATTTTACGATATTTAGTTGATAAGAAATTTGTATGAAAAAATAACTTTGAAAATATTTTTCTATATTTGGTTGGGGATAATTTTACATGCAAAATGCCAATTTGACTATAATACCCCTAGAATAAAGATTGCATGGGAATTCTACACAACTCAACTCATTTAAGCCTTTTCTCAACTATATGAGGTCGGCTACATGAATCTACTTTTTTCACTCTGCTCTATTCAGGACTAAGTTAACTCAACTCATCTAAGCCTTTTCTCAACTACATGGGGTCGCTATGTTCAGGACTAAGTTGATCTTCAAATCACAAATGGTTATATCTTTTTTAATTATTTCTATCTATGTTAGTTTAGGTCTACCTCTATCTCTATTCTTATCATGGATTGTTAAAATATCACTCTTTTTAACTGGAGCATCTAAAGGTCTTCGTTACCATGAAATTAATACTATATTATATATATATAATAATATTAAATGATATTATATTAACAATATATATATAATATATGGTATAATATGATATTATTATATTATATATATTATATATATATAATATATAGTATTCGTTTACATATTATATTATTTAATATTTAAGTAATATAATATAAATACAATAAGGGCAAGTTTGAACTTTTGATGCTAAATTTTTTTTTTAGTAAGATGCGAAAAGATAAAATATCACCTCTTCCATGGAAAAACTTTTTGGTGGAGCATGAAAAAATGGTATGGGACTCACTGGCCATTTTCCTTTCTTTTATCAACCAAATATAGAAAAATAAGGGCGTAAAAATCTTTCACCCTTATTTCCCTCCAACCAAACAGCCCCTAAGAGTGAGAAATTAAAGGGATAAAACGGTCCTCTTACCTAGTTGTTGAAATGTTGTTTCATGGTAAAAATTATGTAATTTGCATATTGCAGTGAGTAAAACATCAGTGCTAAGGCAGACAATTGCGTCGGCCTGTCAGATTGGACATGGGCCAATGCAGTCGAGTTAATGCATTTTATATAACATAGCCTAAACCTAAAACCCTAACATTAACTTAATCTAACCTTAATTGTACCTAATCCTTGTCTCCTCCTATGCTCTCTCGACTTATCTTGGACATTCTTATTTGCTTGCCTGTACCACTAATATGAGTTGCCAACTGTGAGCTTGGCTTGCCACATGCTGGTTATAAGCTTATCTGGTGGCTAGCATTATGATCTGAATATGTGTATTTGCTCATATGAATTCCACGAGTCATAGAAATCGTGCCTCTTACCACTTTTGACATGCACGTTTGCTTGCATTGAAGCACAATTGTGCATAGATAGATGGACAGACATCCTGTAAGCATGTTACATCAAGTTATGGAGGTTGATTCTTTCACTGGCATGAGTCAGTTAAAATGATTAGGGGTCAGTAACACTGACTTGCTTTGGCCAACTTGATCTGACCTGTTGCTACCCATCTTTCGCTTTGGACTATTCTCAAATAGAGTTGATCGCTAGGGCTTACACATCCAAAATTACATATTTTTATTATTGTTGAACCCTAGTTTACTCCTGCCCTGCTACTCATAACACCTGTACTAGCTCTGGAAGTGGTTGTTTTTGTCAGTACTGCAGGTTCACTACTTATTATATGCTGCTCATCTGCCAATATTGTTATGTCATTTCACTCATTTGATTAATGCTGATGATCCTTCTTCCACCTCCAATGTCATTATAATGCAGTAGATGCTTGACTGAGCCAATTAAAGGTGCTTCCTCTAACCTAAATCTGCCAAGCACAGTTAGTTTGTGGCTGCACCAAATATGTATTGAATAGTGATATGCCTTGATTCGACCTGATTGTGTGGATATTTGGTGTGAGTTTCCTTTTTTCCTTTTTCTTTAATGGTATAGTACATGACAGATGTTGTTTATATACCTTCTGGATACATTTTTGATACTATTGGGGACTTCTGGATACATTTTTGATACTATTGGGGATGGACAAATTATATGTCAAGCTGGATTAAAACCAGGAACTATGGTCAGAAAATAAAAAGTGTACTCTGCCTCCATGCACCCTATGTGCCCAGGAGAGGGGAAGACTGAGAATTATTGATTTTTTAGTAAACTAAAGATGAAAATTTTGGTTCAACAACATGGTGGTATATGCACATACGGTATACTTATTCATTACTGTGACCCTGCTGTATCTGTTTCATATTTTTCAAAGATTTGTTGTATCATGTTGTGTCCTTATTCTTTCACAACTATGCTGCTGGTTGTGGTCAGATCATAATGTTTGATGCATTTTCATTATTATTGTACCTTTGATGACTTTATTCAAGTTATCACTAATCTAGGCACTCAAGCCCACCTTTCTATTTAATATTCTTTAAACTATCTTAATTTCGTTTTCCTAAGTTCCCAGTGAACAATTTTCTTTTATTGTTCAGCTATTACTAGTGCTATCACCACTACTGGTCACTACCAAACCATCTGACATTTTTTTTACATTTTTTTTGAAGTGAAACATCACATATAGCATGCTTGGAACTAGATCAATCATAAGCTTGGTGGACTCTTTGAACCTTTGTGTATTTATCCTTATTTAGCATTTGTGGCTCCATTATTTTTTCCCAGTTGGTTCATGGCACCGAATGATATGTCTTCTTCTAGTTGTAGGCTTGGTTATTTGATCAGCACTCAGTTCTTTAATATTTTGTATTTGTTTAGCCTTTAGGTCAGTTAAAATCTGATCCTTGATTGTTAAATTATTACTTACAGCACCCCCTTTCATTCAGCACTCTGATGTATGATTACATCAACCTTCAAAAGTTTGTAAACAATAATATTTTATTTCTTCAGTGGTCTGTCTTGTGTAGAGGTTGAATATGAGAAACCCACATAAAAGCAATATTGCCTAAATTCCCACCATGAAATAAACAAAAATACTAATTTAACATGTAATTACTCAATACAGTCTGCGAAGAACTACTGGCTGAAGAAATTCCATGAAAGTGCTTTTCTAAAGGGTCTTTAGCAAAAGCAAAAGCAGGTGCTGTAAGAGGATACCTGTTGGAAGATGGAGAGATGGATGACTGATTAGGATGATCTGGTTTATTTATTTGAGCTTAGACACCTTCATAATGAGGAGGTGGGGAGTGGACTTAGATACTAAGTTGAGGACTTGAAATGGGAAGGGAAGACAAAAGCAGGGGATATCAAAGAGCAAGTCTGATGGAAGGTGGGTTCTTATGTAGGAACAAATGGTATGTCTGGATAATGAAGTTGACTTCAACAGGGGTACTATAGTAATGATAATGGAGGACATCCGATATGTAAATGCAAGGTAATTTTTTCACTAAATCCGTTATTTGTAGGGTGCCATGAGGTCATGTCTTTTTGTGGAGGTGTCTTGTGATATCCTTTTCCCATCTTTTCTATTTTTTTCTTCACTAACTTTTTGCATTAGAGTGCATTATCCATTTCTGGTTTCCTTACTAGGTACCGCTGCACTCTCTAACACTTGTAATCCTGTCTTACTACGAACAATTTGCCATCATGGTTCCAGTTTATTTACTCCAGTGCCCACTTAAATACAGTTATCTTTTGTCGCACTTGTCAGTGTTTTTATTACATGTCGGTGACATGTTTTTCTTTGATTTTCATGAAAAATTACTCATTTTGCCCATTGCAGTAGTCACTTTTCATGTCAGCAACCATCTTGTTATAGATGGAAGCCTAAATATTGAATGCTTGAGATTTGGTTAAATGGCCCCAATGATTTGTCCAATAAGCTCTTTGAGAAAATTGAGTTTATTGTAGATGCCTACATAAAATATACCTGCTGGAGATATTTTTTGTACATGAAATAGAATTCCTGATCTCAACAGTCTTAAACTTGCACCTGCCTGTACTTTATTTGTGATCTTTTCTCTCGTGCTCTTCCTTCCCCTTTACTGTTGATAGCTGAGAGCATATATTAGACATCTTTTCTATTGAAGAATGGATGAAGCACTATGCTCAATGAAATAGATGAAACCAACCTGTCTTGGCCTTTACCAGAGCACATAAAGGCTGGTGGCTACATACTTGTGATTGAAGCCAAATCAGGTATTTGTGACATTCAAGCAACTTTCATCACTTGCATCAAATGCGCACACACCACTGTGCCCTTCCATATCTGGTTTTTGTAGGGAATATTCAAGGCATCCTTCATATTCGACATTGCACATGACATCAATTAAATGCTTCATGTTGACTGCGATACAGTTTTAAAATATATCAGTTGCCTCTACATCATCATACCATGCGCAAGAGTTGATCCACTAGTTTAGCTTCTTGTACCTCTGTAAGGTAAATCGATCTGTAGACTGTCTCCATGTTCAGCGTCCATCTTCCTAAGATTGGACACGGAAGTATTCTCTTTAGATATATGCAATGCACGTATTGGTAAGACTTATTATGTATTTGGTAAGGTTCTTCATCTATGATGGCGATGAGAATGACAATGTCCATAGCGTTATGTTGAGCAATCCTTGAAATGTTCACATACTTTGATTGACCTAATAATTCTTGCTATCATGTTATTTACAAATTATTTTTAGTTGATGAATGCCATGAGAAGTCATTAATGTGATACCCCAAATTTAGTCTCATATTGGATGGGAAAGAGATGTGTTATATGCCTATAACTCAGTTCATTTGCTACCCATTAACTTTCGCTTGAGTTTTTGGATCACGTGGTTTTGACCGCTAATGAAGTAAGTTGGACTAGTAGGCGGGCTTGAGGTGTTACAAATGGTATAAGAGCCGACCCGAGTGTGCGAAAATTGATGAGCATGAGGAAAGGGCTAACCCATGGAACGGTGGTGGAATCCCGCCGTGATGTGGAGCCACCCTTACAGCACCAACGATCCGACTCAGGGTAGATTCTGGCTATCTTGTGGTGTGCAATGAGGATGTTGCATTATAAGGTGGAAAGATTGTGATACCTCAAATTTAGTTCATATTGGATGAAAAAGAGATGTATTATGTGCCTATAACTCAAGTCCATTTGCTACCTATTAACTTTCATTTGAGTTTTTGGGCCACGTGGTTTTGGCCGGCTAACGAAGTTAATTGGACTAGTGGGTGGGCTTTCTTCTGCATGGTTGACTTGTATATAATCTTTTTTTTTTTTAATCTCTGCTATCATACTATTTGCAAATTATTTTGTAAATTGATGAATACCATGATAAGTCATAAATTATTTATCAGTTGTGACATATGCATGTGATTGAAATGTTATATTGTTGATTCTGCATCACCATTCCTTTTTTTCTGCATAGCGGACATGTATATAGCATTTTTTAAATTGTTTTTTAATCTAGTATAATACTGAAGCACAGTTTCTAAATGTATCAAGTATATTCAAACTATTGATGAATTTTCTGCTTCTTTTTTCTTGAAATACTCAGTTTCATCAAATCTTAGTTGTATAGTTGTACATCAACAGAAATTCCGGAAAAAAATCCATGATAGAAGGATTCATATATTTGGGTGGCAATCATAATTACAATTTTATCATGACTGTTAGGAACTTTTCAAATTATTTATGCATCTCCAAATTATTTCTGAATACTTAAACTATTTATGAATGATTCAATAATTTACAAGTTTCACGACCATCCCATGAACTATTCATTACTTAAAAAACTACTGGCTGGGTTATTTCTTATTTACTGACGTATACTTGTTAAAGTGCTCACTTCATTGGTGCTGCCTTTTTTATCTCATAATTATTTCTTTATTATTTGATTTTGTAAATGCTTTATGAAAGATCAAGTTTTTTTTGGTGTGCTTTCCTCAGATTGTGCACTGTGAATTCGCGAGGGGCTGCCTGCCTAAAAAATTGCGGACCATTTGTTTTCTCAAAGCCAAATCAATCCCAAACAACGATGGCTTCCAACATGCATAGAGACTCCAGATGTGAGCAGAGAGAGCAGCGTCTCCTAAGAATTCTGAAATGAACCAGTGGATGCTATTCCTCGCTTCATTCATGAATGTGATGAAAAGGTTCTCGGATGTAACAAAAGGGTGCATGCGTCACCATCCATTCTATGAGGTGGGGGCATCAGTAAAAAGTGACACATGGTAATGTGGTGCTTTAGAATCCTGAGTGGCAACGTATATTTCTCTCGCTTTGTCATCTTGAATGAGCCATTTATAATCATCGCTCGTCATGGGGAGCTTCTTGGTGTATCATTTGCTTTTTTTTTTTTTTAGACCTCATCTGCATTGCATGGTAGGTAGGTAGGTAGGGGAGCAGAAAACGTTTGGTTCAATTGAGTCGTAAACATGGAGGAACAAAAAGCGTCACGCCCTTGTCACAAGGCACGTGCTGAAGAATGTTTTGTACGTGCTGGGTTAAGTTTCGCATCATTATAATTAACAAATATTTTGTGATATAATTTTACAAAACTAATCAATTGAGAACAACTGAAAGATAATGAGTGCATTATAAAATCTTTTAACGTTTACAATAATTAAATCAAAATAACTAAAAAGGTTCTCTAAGCCAAAAGGCTAAATTTATTCTTCTAAAGTTAATCTTGCATTAAGTTCATGGTCCAACTTCTATGTATATCTAGAGTTCTGAAAATAAATAAATAAATAAATAAAAAATAAAAGGAGTGCGAGCTGAGCCTGAAAGGTCAAAATCATAGGCAATAAGTATTTTTAATTGGATGTGAATGCATAATATAAACTTACATCATTCTAAAATCCATGTATGGCATATTAATGTTGTCAAACAAGAATTTTATAGATATAATAAATACACATAATTTTGTATAATTCAATGCCAATCATTTCATTTCCATTACTCGCTGATCACGGCTGCCCTTGCGCTTAACCATTGCATGCAGGTGCATTGCTAGCGCTAGTTCTTTATGCAAGCTTGCAGGTTTTGTCCCTAAAAATAGTTTTCTTAGGTTTCAAGCAAATGCCGCGTCATTCTTCGCCCTCCACTGTGGATAATGTAAGGTAGAGATCAAAAGAGAGATCATATGGGCGCAGAAAGACCAATACACGAAGAAGGAAAAGAACAGGAATCTTCCACCAGACCACCACTTGAGGTTGCTTGCACAATCTGTACTTTTGTCCCTACGCACCATCAAAAGCCGCAACAAAAAAATTTCTTCTGAAAAAAAAAAAAAGATTTTTAACCATATTTGCAAGAGTAATTTATCCAGGCATCATGCCCTTTAGATTTTGTCTAATGTTTATACTATTAATTCATTATGCAATGTGATGCCGACTGAAGTATTCTACTACTAACCTTCCATGTGATTTATGACACAATCTAAGGTGGATGGGAAAAGTCTAATGTTTATACACTTTTTGGCTACCCTCCTCGCTTCCTTTTCTGCATTCAGCGTGTTTTATCTTTCAAAATTTATTTCGATTAGAATCTCAAAATTAAGAGCATGGAAATTGGCATTTAATATGACATCAGCACAAAAACTTTCATAATCCCTTACTTGCAGTTTTCACTCATATTTGAAAGCAATAGTTAATCTTTGCTTGAAAATCTTTAAAAATTTGGTATGCAATTTAGAAAAAAAGCAATCTGTTTCATTTTTTTCCTTTGATTTTTTAAAATAAAAACGACTTAAATAGTTTATTTTAAAAAATCTCTATCAAGAGTTAAAACCCAAGTGCCATGATAACTACTACCTCATAACTCTACAAACTCCATTACAAAGTTTGTGTTATCCTAAACAATAATCATTTAGTGTTTAATATCATTGTATTAGATCCACGTTGAGATTGCCATGTAAATAAAAGCCTCGAGTAATTGGAATCGGTCACATGACTTCAAAGAGATGTCTCATGAGCGAAATAAATGCCGTGCTCCTTGACGTACATTAACAATACATCAACTTTGTCAATGTGATTAATAAAGGCTATAGAGGGAGAGTTATCGTCTATGGCAGTGGCAGTAATGGGGATGACATTAACAACAACGGATGCTTCGACCGAGGTTCAAAATCTAACTTGTCATTTTATCTTAAGCTATTGTTGGGTAGAACTTATTTAATTACCACATGTCTCACAAATCAAGTTTATCAATGAATGTAATTAGATGAAAGCCATGACATTACTCACATTGAGTAGTCAAAGTCTATCCAAAAATAACTTCTTTATCCCGCACAAAAAATAGCCCAGCACGCATTACCGGTGAAGGCGGCTGTTTTGCGACGCAACATTGTTGAATTTAGAGAGAACTTTTTCGTTTTGAATTCTCTTGGCTAAACATCCATTTTATGAGTTGACGTCATACGTTTCCAACTCTCGTCAACCTTTTCCACTCTCTTCCATTTTTTCTTCGATAGAAACGGCAATGGATATGTACTCCCACGACCTGAGAAATTAATAGTAGGCAGACGACAGGCACTCGTCACGGCAGGAAGGCAAAAATATTATGAAAAGGAATAAAATTTATAGGTTTTTGCCAGTGCCATTGTCATCCTCCTCTGCTTCTTCCTTGCTCAACGTTGCAGCTATACCCATGTCCAGCAGCTGATCAAATATCTTGTGCCAGCTAAGTTCACAACCTGAGATAGGATTAGATAAATGAGAGGCCAGCCCACATCCTCTTTGTAACAACCCAATTACCTCCCTGAAGTCACCTCCATATTGAAGGCGACAGGGCCTCTTCATACTTAACAACAGCTTATCAATTTATTAATTTTATCTTATTTTTTTCCCTTTCTTCCTGCATGGATGCATATCTTATTCTTTCTTTTTAATTAAATACTGATCACGAAATAACTCCAGGCACCACATGGTAGGGGCTAACTCACCTCTACGATCAAGACATATCCAGATGAATTTTGATGGCTTGATTCATGTAATTCAGCTGATGCTAGGTTTGTAATTCACGAGTATTCAGGTCGAGTTATAATTAAAGCCATATCAGTATCATTGTCTATTACTTGATCAGTTCCTATTGCTAAATCAACAACACAGCATTGTTTAGTCTCAGAGCAATTTTGAAAAAAAAAAAAAGCTTCACCATTTTTTTGATAAATATTATTTTTAGATTATTTTAAGTTACATGTGATCCGTTCTAATCTAATCTAATCTAATCCTAAAACTTTTAGATCATTTCAAATTTGAAACAGAAAAAATAAAACTCTGACTCTATTTTTTACAAATAATTTTAGACTGAATCGATAGAAATTAGATATTTGCTCCTCCTATTCATAGTTATAAATTTCACAATCAACTTTTTATATTTATCCCGTAATGGCTTGTGGAATCGATGGGATCTCCTTGCGGTTAGTAATTTCATTTCGTCCCCTTCTTTACATTGAAATAATAATAAAAAAAAATCATTAGTATGAGGAGGAAACCTTGTTTTCTTAAAAAAATAAAAAGAATCTAAGAAACAACCTGAAAAACCAGGTGCGCCGCCGCCGCCTTTTCAAAAAAAAGATTTTATTTTTAAATCTAAAATTATATGAGAAAACATCTTTCCACCCTACCTCTTGGACCCTTCTTCGGTCATCGTCATCCATCAAGCCTCCTCGGTTTCCACTGCATCTCCAAACCCCAAACACAAAGAAAGAAATATTAATTTAAAAATTATATAATGTAAATATATATACATATGTAACAAAAGAGAAGCATAGATTTTTTTATCCCAAGCCTCTCATTTTAAAAGTCATTTAATGTAGCGGCATAAAAAAAATGGTTTCCTAATTATTAATCCTCTAATCTTTACATTATATACTCTAAATTGTCTTGCATGGCTCCTCAATTAACTTATTTCACTTGCAAGATGATGTGCCGCCATTATGAATCTTATTAAGTTCAGGAGATCTTATGAGACTATAAATAAATCTACATGTATCAAACTGTTCTGTCGGTCACGGAGGGTTGAATTGCCTTAAAAGAGCGAGGTGCCTTAGCTCGGTAAGATTCATCAATAAATTTTTTATTTTTTTAATAACGTCAACAAAATATGAATCTACTAAATCAAACTGTACAACTATAAAGGGCTAGAAAGTCGCGTTGCATCTGCTTTCGAATGTTTCAAAATATAGGTAAGAAGCGCTGTATCGGTACAGCACTCGAGTACAGTGATAAGTGAGCAAGAATTCCTACATTACGTCCGAATGTGGATAATGTGATTAGGAAAAAAGTAAATATAATACGCTTACAAGAGACTAAATGGGTAGGTGAAAGATCTAAAAAAATAGAGAATATAGAATATAAATTATATTATACTAAAAACATAAAAATAGAAATGAAGTAGAAAAATTGTAGACAAGAATTTTAAGAAATATGTTGTTAAGGTAACTAGGAAAAGAGATCGGATTATATAACTAAAACTTATAATTGAGAATAATATAATTAACATAATTAGTGCATATGCACCACAAGTAGGATTAGATCAACAAACTAAGATATAATTTTGGAAAGACATAGATGAAGTAATGCAAGGAATACCACAAGAAGAAATGATATATTTGGAAGAAGATTTTAATGGACATGTAGGTAAACAGAGGGATGGATATGAAATGGTATATGAAGGATATAGATTTGGAGATAGAAATGAAGCTGGCATGAGCTTATTAGATTTTGCAGTGGCATATGATCTAACAATAGCAAACACTTATTTCAAAAAGAGAGATGAATATTCAATAACATTTAAAAGTGGATCTAATAAAAGCAAAATAGACTTTTTCTTAACTAAAAAGATAGATAAAATAACATGCAAAACTGTAAAGTTATTTCAGAAGAAAGTTTAACTTCACAACATAGGATAATGGTAGTAGACATATGATAAAAAAAAAATAGAGTAAATGTAAAACTATTAATCCAAAAATTAAATGATGAAATTTGAAACGAGAAAAACTAGAATTATTTAAAGAAAAGTTAGTAAGAGAAATGACTATGAATATAAATGATCCCAATTTAATGTAAAAAAATTAACTAAATGCATAAAAAATATAGCAAAAAAAGTTTTAGGAGAATCAAAAGGAGTAGGACTAGTAGGAAAGAAACTTAATGGTGAAACGAGAAAGTTTAAGCCACCATTAAGCTTAAAAGGATAAAGTATAAAATTTGGCAAGAGGCTAGGATGAAGAGTATAGGCTAAAAAAGTGGTAAGTAATGCCAAACTTAAAGCCTATGATGATTTATATAGGGATGATAATTTTTTCGTTTGGTCGTTTACCCGGCCGGTACCGTTTTTAACGGGTCATGGAATCCTCGGTCTAAACGGCTTAACGGGTAACGGGGATTTTTCGTAATGGCTAAACGGGTAAACGGCCCGGGGATGGTCTCCACCCCATCCCTGTCCTCATAACTTTAATAATATTTAAATATATATATAATATATTAAAAATTAAAAAAAATAAATATTTATAATCGTAATTCTTGCTCTTTCTTATTTCACATAGCCGTCTCTTGCTCTTTCTTTTTTCACGCAACTAATCTGAAGTTCTGAACTGGTATACTCATCTCTTTAGAAAGATATCTCTTTATTTATTTCTTTAAAATTTGAAGTATTTTTTACGGTTGTTATGTTGGAAATCTTCGTTTTCTATTTTTTTTCTTATTAGTTGTTTTCTTCCTCACTTTTCTTTTTCTTCTTCCCTATCTCAGAGTTGAAGAATCTCTTATATATCAATATCATCATCTCGATTAGTGTCCATCTTATCTAAACGGATAAACGGGTACCCAGTGGGGTACCTGTTTACCCGTTCGGATATCCCATTCCCTGTTCCATTAATTATAACGGTTAACGGGATGAAAATGGGAATATTTTTTCTAACGGAATGGGGATCGGTATAGACCACCACGGACCATCTTCGGGCCATTGCCATCCCTAGATTTATATAATAGACTAGATATGAAAAAAAGATGAAAAGACTATATAAACTAGCAAAACTAAAAGAAAATAAAATAAAAGATCTTGACGTATTAAATGTATTAAGAATGAAAATCAAAGAGTCTTAGTAAAAGAAGAAGAGATAAAAGAATAATAAAAAATTTTAAAAAATTATTAAATAAAAATAATTTAGTAAATTTAAGGGTAAAGGATGTGATAATCTAGGAGTAACAAATAACCATAAATTTTTTCATAGATTTAGCATGCTTGAGGTTAAAAAGGCTTTGAGTAAAATAAAAATGCAAAGGCATTAGGTCCAGATGTGATCCCTATTGAGTTGCGAAAGGCTTAGGAGAAATTGGAGTCATATGGTTAACCAATTTATTTAACAGATTGTAGCAACTAAAAGAATGCCGGATGATTGAAGAAAAAATATTAATACCCATATAAAAAATAAAGAAGATATTCAAAACTGTGCAAATTATAAAGGGATTAAGTAATGAGTCATACAATAAAATTATGGAGAGAGTAATAGAAATTAAATAAGAGCTGAAACTTTGGTGTCAAATAATCAATTTGGATTTATGCCTAAAGATCGACCATGAAAGCTATTTATTTATTAAGAAGATTGATGAGAGATATAGAAAAAGAAAAAAAGATCTTCATATGGTCTTTATTGATTTAGAGAAAGCATATGATAGAGTACCTAAAGAAATAATATGATGGATTTTAGAGAAAAAAGAGTTACCAAAAGGTACATAGAATTGATAAAAGATACGTATGATAGAGCAATAACTATTGTTAAAACAATAATAGAAGAAACTAGTGAGTTTAATTACTGTAGGTTTACATCAAGGATCTGCCTTAAGTCCGTATCTTTTTGTATTAGTTATGAATGAATTAACCAAACATATTCAAAATGATATCCCATGTGTATGTTATTTGCAAATGATATAGTGTTGATTGATAAAACTAAATCTGGAGTAAATGCTAAGTAGAGATTTGAAGAGAGGCTTTAGAATCTAAAGATTTTAAAATTAGTAGAACTAAAACTGAATACATAAATATAATTTTAGTGAAAGTAGAAATACAAATGAAGAAACAGTGAAGATTGCAAGCCAAGAGATATCAAGAAGTAAAAAATTTAGGTATTTGGGATCAATTATCCAGCAAGAAGGTGAAATAGGTGAAGATGTGAATCATAGAGTTAAAGCAGGATGGATTAAGTGGAAGAGAGCTTTGAGTATTATATGATCGGCACATCCATTAAAATTAAAAGAAAAATTTTATAAAACCGCTATTAGGCTAGCTATGCTATATGGAATAGAGTGTTGGGCAATATTGAAATAACATGTGAATAAATTAAGTGTAACAGAAATGCGTATGTTAAGATGGATGTGTGTTAAAACTTTAAAAGATAGAATTAAAATAACATATAAGAGAAATAATAGAAGCAGCACCAATTGAAGATAAAATGAGAGAAAATCGATTACGGTGGTTTGGACATATACAACGTAGACTTTTAGATGCTCCAATTAGAAAGAGTGATTTTTTAACAATTCATGATAAGGATAGAGGTAAAGGTAGACCTAAACTAATATGCACAAAATAATTAAAAAAGATATAACTATTTATAATTTGAATGTGAACTTGGTCCTGAATATAGTAGAGTGGAGGAAGTAGATTCATGTAGCCGATCCCATGTAGTTGGGAAAAGGTTTAGATGAGTTGAGTTGAGTTGAGTTAATCACATCAACATTTTCTTGTCTAGATCTTTCACCCAACTGAGCTTGGTTTCCTCCGAGCCATCAGGGTCGTGGTTGGGATCGTAGGTGGGCCGAGTTGATTTATTTTTCACATAGCAGCAGATTATTTCTTTTACTGTTCGGATAATGTGATTCTTAGATGGCTTCATGCTTGACTTCCCATCCTAGACCTCACTATTTCAATGTGCTCATGTCTTGATTCCAGTCACTGGGACACATCATATTTGTTTCCTTTTCATATGCAATAAAGTTGATTTCAGTTTCATTTCTTCACAAAAATGATACCATGATGCCTTGTCCTCGAGAATTAGGAAATAACATCTGTTCTCCATTCATTTCAGATTTTCTCTTGTAATGTTGCTTGTTCTTTGTCACGTTATTGAGATGTATAAACTAGCCATTGTTTTTTTTCTTTTTTCAATTGGTCTTACATATATGGTAGAGGTTATTTCATTGCAAGACTGACTTGGATTTCTCTTTGAGCCAACTTTTGCTGGACTTTTGTTAGAATATGAAAGAAGGAAGGGTTCGGTGGAGGAATTCTCTCCATAGGAAAGTCTTGCTGCACCGAGAGCGGAGCAGCAATGCATCGCTTGCACATGTGCATGCTTGGAGCAAAAGCATCTTTTCCTACTTTGGCATGCGTGCGCCAATCATCGGGCGCGGTGCAGCTTGCTGCACTGCCCTTGATGCAGTAAAACTTTTCCTTCTCTCCATTCCCACACCTAGCCACCCTCCTCAACTGCATGATGGGGGTTGTGTATGGGTTGCCCATGGTGCACCCCCATAGCATCCCTGTTGTCACTATCAAATGGGTCTAAATTTCCCCATTTACCATGGCGTGTTAGTCTGATATGATAAGTTGCATGTAGTATCCCATAGGTGATGGTTCTATTTTTATTTTATTTTATCTAGTAATCACTTACAGATAACTCACAACCTCTTGAAGATAACTTTCAAAATATCCATCCTCTAGTTAAGGAAGTGATAATCATATCTTTTAAAAATAAAAAATAAAAAGGGCCTATTTTGATGGGAATAGATGAGATAAGGAAGTTGAGATTTCTTTATAAATTAAAATATTTTTCTAAAGGTTTTTCATACATCAAAAAAACATAGGGAAGCCAGAGAAAGATTGGATCCCTAATCAAGAGCAAATCCTAAATGCATACACTATCATTATGTGATTGCTCATTGATCAGAAGCACTCAATCGAGAAGTTACCAAAGGTAAATTATAGACAAAGTTCAATGGTTGAAGGTAATTCATTGATCTTAGCATTTAATATATTTGATCTATACAACATGCTTGTATGTATGCATAGATTTATTTCTTACAATTGGTATTAGAGCCTTTATGCCTCTTCTTTAATTTGTTTGGGTTTTGAACAAGAGTGCTATTTTATATCTATAAATAAAAGGGAAAGGATATCAAATATGGTGCACTCCTAACATTTAATTTCATCTGAGAAAGCATTTTTATTAAGGAGAAGTACCAGCGAGATCTGTGCTATACTGGATGCACCCAACCCAAGGTTCTCTCTCCCTTATGCTTGTCACCCTCTTGGAGAAGCCTTCTTCTACTCTCGGGTATGATTATTTTAAAAAAAAAGGAAGAAGAGAATAAGAGATGGTGGCGTGGTTGGTTAGTTTTCATGTTGAGAGACTTGAGGTCTCACGCTCATAGTCCAAGAGGGGAGGCTATGGTAGTATGACTATTTGACCCAAGGGGCAACTACCTACGTCCAACTACCTACGTACCGGAAGAGTTGCCCAGATTATAGTTATTGTGCATAAAGACTCTGGATCACACAAATAAAAAAAAATGATTGATTTATTATGGTTCTAGCATGATTTGAATTATTATATATCATATATTTTTTCTCCTTAAGTTTAAATTTTTTTTACATTAAAATACGCCTCGTAAACCTTTATGCTTGTAGAGTCTTGCATAGATTGGCCCAATGGATTAATAAGCTACGGCTAGATGCATTCTAATTGATAAAAAATTTTATTTAAGATAATAATTTTAAAATTGCATTGAATATATGCTTGGCATAATATTGCTCCTGTTATGCATATTAGATTTATATGCTTCATGAAAGGTGTGTAGTCATAGTGTGAAAGAATTATAATGCAAATCCTTTTAGGGTTTAATTGATCAATTGATGTTTTAAAAAGTAGTTCTTTTTAAAAAGTGTGTAGTCGCATTCTTTCTATTCCTCTTATTCTGGGTCACACTCTCGACATTAGGGTTTGGAGAATATCCTATTTGGCCCATGCTCCTATCAGGGACCTCCTCAGGGTTTACAGACCATAGACATAGCAGTCGTTGGATGTGGCTTGGATCTGGCACCTTTCCATTCATCTAGGGTCCATCTTTTTGTTTGGAAGCTTGCACGGAATTGTCTTCCTACCTGTTTTGTGCTCTCTATGTGAGGTTTGGACATCCCACCTACGTGCCCACTATATGGTACTGAGGAGGAGACAATCGACCACGCTATTTTACCTGCTCTAGAGCTAGATAGATCTGACGGATTACTGGCGACCGGTCTTGGGATGTTGGTGCTGCTTCTTATTGTCTCTCCTTCCTCGGCTTGATCAGACTGGACTTGGAAAGGGGCATCCTTCAGAAGGCTACGACGAGGGCTTACATTGCTTATCAAGTCTGGTTATCCCGGAACCGGCTTGTGTTTACTAATGAGTCTGCTCTTTCATATAGGGTTATAAGGATAGCCTTCTCCTTATCAATTGAGTATATTTTTCGTCGGACTATTCTTGATTCTGATAGCCCTGGCCTCTGGGATTCCCATGCTGCCTTAGCAGAGCACCGGCGTACGGTCTTGATTTCTTGGAAGCCCCCACCTCTAGGGTCTATCAAAATCAACTTTGATAGAAGTATTCATGGTAGAGCTGCTGGCTCAGGTTTTGTAATTCGAGGGTTGGATGGTGCAATGCTTGAAGATAGTGGATTCAGCCATATTGACTCCTCGGTGCCTTTAGCGGAGCTGTATGCTGCTTGGACTGGTATTTCCTCTGTCATTTGCAGCCTTGGCGCTCGTTGTCTTATTATTGATGGAGACACTATTACAGTAATTCGCTGGCTTCGCTAGGATCACTACGATCATGTGCCTACCAATCCCTTGATCTATGATATTCATTCTTTCATGCAGGGCATTCACTGCATCCAGATTCGGCATTTCTAAAGGAAAGCCAACACTGCAACAAACTTTCTTGATTTAAGTGGTGACAATTATAAGTGTGGAAAGAAGAATTCTTCTTTAGTTAGGATGAACATTGACTATTCCATCAAGAAGGATGAACTACCTACAGTTACACCTACTAAAATTCAGGCTGAGATTGTTGCATATAAACGGTGAGAGCGATCTAATTGCCTCAGTATGATGTTCATACTAACTAAGATTTCTGCTAGTATGTGTGGTTCAATTTCTGAGTGTAAAGATGTCAAGAAACTTCTGAAGGCTATTGATGCACGGTTTGAGTCTTCAGATAGTTCATTAGCCAGCACTCTAATGGCAAAATTATCATTAATAAAGCTCACTACTGTCAAAGGTGTGCTGAGCACATGATGAAGATTAGGAACATTGTGGCTCAATTAAATTTCCTAGAGGTTGAGATATCGGAATATTTCTTGGTGCATTTTATTTTAAATTCACTCTCATAGCAATATAGTCCTTTCAAAATATCCTATAACATATATAAGGATAAATGATCTATTAATAAATTAGCTAATCTGTATGCATATAATGGAGTTTGAATGTCATTTGGTCAATATGATTTTGATTAATTAAGGAGTAGTCATCTTTAATTAATCAAAATTATATATTGGGTTGCAAGATCACATAAAGTTAGATGACATTAATGGTAATTAATTATATTTAATGCAATAAATCTTATCCCATAAAAATTTTTATTGCATTTATTACAATTAATTAAGATGGTATAACAATTATTTTCTTAATTTACTCACAAAAATTAAAAAGAAAATATAATTTGTTAGTCACATATTAAGCTAATAAATCTATTTAAGTATAATAACTTAGCCCATAGGTAGTTATTATATGTTATTGATTAATATTGTTGCATGCTTATGTTGCTAAGACATGACATTAATTTGTATGCCTCAATTTTAATTACATGAGCATAATTGTTTATTTACTTTATGCAGTTATTTTACCTATGAATATATTTGATATGAAATGTAAAATTCTTGATTTAAGTGATGATAATTACAAAGTATGGAAAGAAAGAATTCTTCTTTAGTTAGGATGAACATTGACTATTCCATCAAGAAGGATGAACTATCTACAGTTACACCTACTAGAACTCAGGCTGAGATTGTTGCATATAAATGGTGGGAGCGATCTAATTGCCTCAGTATGATGTTCATACTAACTAATATTTCTGCTAGTATGTGTGGTTCAATTTCTGAGTGTAAAGATGTCAAGGAACTTATGAAGGCTATTGATGCACGGTTTGAGTCTTCAGATAGTTCATTAGCCAGCACTCTAATGGCAAAATTATCATTAATGAAGCTCACTACTTTCAAAGGTGTGCTGAGCACATGATGAAGATGAGGGACATTGTGGCTCAGTTAAATTCCTAGAGGTTGAGATATCGGAATATTTCTTAGTGCATTTTATTTTAAATTCACTCTCATAGCAGTATAGTCCTTTCAAAATATCCTATAACACATATAAGGATAAATGATCTATTAATAAAATTCTGACCATGTGTATTCAAGAGAAAGGCAGGCTAAATGTAGAAATGAAAAAAAAAAATGCATTTATCTACTCAAAGAAAGAATAAAGCTAATCAAGCTAAATGTAAGGGAAAGGGTAAAATACCTATTCATATAAAAGTCAAGAAGGAATTCAAGTACTTTTTTTGCAAAAAGAAAGGACATATGAAGAAGGGTTGCCTTAAATAAAAGGCTTGGCTTGATAAGAAAGATATTTTAACCTCATTTGTTTGTTATGAATCCAATATGGTTGGTGTTTATCATAACACATGGTAGATTATTTCTAGTTATATAATCCATGTTTTAAATACCTTGTATGGTTTTTGTAATCAAAGGAAACCACTGAAAAGTGAATAATCATCTATTTAGAAAATAAGATGAGTTCATATGTAGAAGCAATTGGGATGTGCAGGCTTATTTTAGACTATAGCTTTGCTTTAGATTTGAAAAAGACTTTTTATATTTTAAGTTTTTTAAGAAACTTAATTCCTGTGCCAAGACTTGTATCCTTATTTCTTTTTTTTTTTCTGAAAACTTTGTTGGTTTATTTTATAAATCCAAACTTATTAGGAATGGTACATTATCTGATAATTTTTTTTCAAATCAATTTGCAAAATAATGCCCGTTATAATATAATGCACACCCAAACAACACAGGTATTAAAAGATTTGTTGTAATAAGAATTTTTTTATTTTGTGGCATCGATGATTGAGTCATATTTCTATTGAGAGAATCAAAAGATTAGTAAATGATGGAGTATTTAATACTCTTGATTTTACTGATTTTGAAACTTTTGTTGATTGCATAAAGGGAAAGCAGACCAATAAGTCTAAGAAAGGTACCAAGAGGAGTTCAAAAATATTAAAGATCATATATACAGAAATCTGTAGTCCAAATATAGACTCGTATGGTTAGAGATACTTCATCTCATTTATTGATGACTATTCATGATATTTATCTCTACTTGCTTCATAATAAGAACGAAGCATTATATGCTTTTAAGGTGTTCAAGGCAGAAGTAGAGAAGCAATGTGGCAAGCAAATTAAGATCGTGAGGTTAGATAGAGACAGAGAATACTATGGTAGATACACTAAGGATGGATAAACACCTAATCTGTTTGCTCTATTTCTTGAAAAAAATAGAATTATTGCATAATACACCATACTAGGGTCTTAAGATCAAAATAGTATAGCTGAAAGAAGAAACCGAAAACTATTGGACATAGTGAGGGGTATGCTTAGCAGCTTTAAGCTTCCTAAATTCTTGTGAACTGAAACTTTTAAAACAACCATATATATATTAAACTGGATTCCAACGAAGGCTATTTTCAAAATATTATTGAGATTTAATTGCTAAAAATCAAGTTTGCGATATATACGTGTTTAAAGATGCTCATGTGCATATGTGAAAAGCCTCCTTGAGTTGGTGTAAATGAAAGACCTTGGAATGAAGCGAGTGCTATGATGTATTTACGTGCATTTACATGGTTGGCGACTTTGGTTGGCAGAATATTGTGATGTACAGACAAAGGGAGTGGAATTCATGCCTTTCTTTTATTAGAGTTTTAAGAACGAGAAAACTCAAAATTTTTCTTTTTCAAATGGATTTTTTCTTTTTTTTTTCTATTATTTTTTTATTTTTCATTCTTTCAATCTTATCAAATTATCAAATAACCATGTCGCTCCATCAGTAGCCATCGAAATCATCATCACTTCTCTCCTCAAAACAGAAGGCTTTTCTGTTGTGAAATAAACTACCGTGAAACTCATGGAACGGAAATAAGAATTAATCTAAATGCAGAAAATAAGAAGAAAAGAGCAATCAAACACAAGACACAAGATTTACATGGTTCGACAATTTACCTACGTTCATGGGAGGTTTCTGGTTCTTTTTCTTTATTGAGAGAAAGGCATTAACGGCTACAGAAATCTATTAGGGGTTTTATCTCTGCGTGCCAAACTTGCCTGCCTGCCATCCTTGGATCGAGCTATCAATCTATACGCGTCATCCTTAGCTCGGCTGTCAAATCTATGCGTGCTATCCTTAGCTTAGGCTGCCAAATCTATGCGCGCCCGTGCTCCCACTTGTTACTCCTGGAATGGGTTGCCAAATTTACTGCATGCCTGGATCTGCCTAGATCTGCAGGCTTCTACTTGCCGCTCCTGGCATGGGTTGCCAAATTTACTGTACACCCGGATCCATCTAGATCCGTCCTCTCATAATAGCTACCAAACCTGCGTGCTACTTCCAATTTTTGCTTGGTGTTTCCTTGTTCGCCTCACCCTAGGTGCAGAGCTCAAAGGATTATAAGCCATTGTTTAACAATCTCCATCTTGGCGAATAATCACTCCCTTAGAAGACCCACTTAACCTTGAGGACCCATATCTCCACCTGGATCCCCAACATTCTCACAGTGTCAGTTTGTGACTTGGAGCAAGTCCAAACACTGTTTGAACTTCTCTAAAGGAAGCATCTTTATCAACATATATGCTGCATTATCCCTTGTATGTACCTTCAATAACAGAATCTCACCTAAAGTAAGCAACTCTCTAATCTTATGATACCTCATATCAACGTGCTTTGTTCTGGTAGGATACATTTGATTCTTGGACAATTCAATGGCACTTGATTGTCGCAGTATATACCTAGAGCTTGCTGCTCAAAACCAATCTCTAAGACAAACACTTTTAACCACAACGCTTCCTTGGTTGCATCTGTTATAGCCATGTATTTTGCCTCTGTGATGGATAAAGCAATCATACTTTGCAAGGCTGACCTCCAACTAGTTGAACCACTTGCAAGTGCGAACACATAGCCTATAGTAGACTTTCTATCATCCACATCTCCAGCATAATCTGAGTCAACATACCCAATAATAGAAACTGAATCATCCTTTGTACCAAAACAAATACCATAATCAGACGTACCTCTCAAGTATCGAAGAATCCACTTTACAGCCTGCCAATGCTCCTTGCTTGGGTTAGCCATAAACCTGCTAACCATACTGACTGCTTGGGCCAAGTCTGGTCTTGTGCAAACCATTGCATACATCAAACTTTCTACTGCACTAGCATAAGGAACCTTTGACATGTACTGCACTTCATCCTCTATCCAGGACACTGGTAGCTAGACAACTTGAAGTAATTAGCCAGTAGAGTAGTAATTGGCTTTATCTTGTCCATACCAAACCTTTCCAATACTTTCTCAATGTACTTTTTCTGTGAGAGCCATAACTTTCTATTCTTTCTATCTCTGTCAATTTTCATGCCTAGGATTTTCTTTGCAGCACCTAGGTCTTTCATATCAAATTCTCTACTCAACAAAGATTTTAGGTCACACACATCTTTCAAATTTTTTGCAGCAATTAGCATATCATTAATATAAATCAATAAATGAAAGAAGCATCCTTTAGAGACTTAAAGTATAAACAACAGTTATACTTACAATGGATAAAGCCAATACTCAATATGTAGGAGTCAAACCGCTTATACCACTGCCTTGGCTACTTCAACCCATAAGGAGACTTCTTGAGCTTGCACACTAGGTGTTCCTTTTCCAGCTCCTTAAATCCCTATGGTTGTTCTATGAAAATCTGCTCCTTCAATTCATCATGAAGAAAGTTGTCTTGACATCTAATTGCTCCAACTTCAAATCTAGCTGAGCTGTTAAGGCCAATAACACCCTAATAGTGTATGCCTAACCATCGGTAAGAATACTTCATTGTAGTCAATTCCTTGCTTTTGTAAGTACCCCTTAGCAACCAATCGTACTTTATATCTCATACTTTCTTTCTCTAAGGCTCATTTCTTCTTTCTGTAGACTCACTTGCACCCAACTGCCCTTTTACCCTTAGGGAGTTCTGCCAACTCCTATGTTCGATTCTTATGCAGTGACTCCATCTCTTCAGCCATAGCCTTTAACCACTTTTCTTTTCTGAAACTGATACTGCTTCCTGAAAAGAACTAGGTTCTCCATCACTAGTTAGTAAAGCAAAAGAAGCTGAGTCATTGTCTGTACGATACCTAGCTGGGAGTCTAATTATACGTCTGGGTCTATTTATGATGGTACTGTGTTCTTGTTGATGTTGCTGCCTTTCTGTACTCTTTGAATCATCATCACTGCCTTCTGTTTCTATTGCTTGCTTAACTGAACTTAAAGGACTGTCTGGTCTAAGTTTCACATTTACCTTAGAACTTGAACCCATAGTTTCTACTTGAGATGATTCCTGCTTGTTTACCATAGCCTGCTCATCAAAGACTACATCCCTGCTAACTATCACCTTCTGCACCTTAGGATCCCAAAGTCTATATCCCTTTACTCCTTTTCCATACCCGACAAAGATGCATTTTCTAGACTTTAAATCTAGTTTTGTTCTCTCATCACTAGGGATTAAGGCATAAGCTGGACACCCAAAAACCTTAGTACAAAATAGTCAACATCCTTATCTGTCTAGACCTATTCTGTAGACTTTTCTCTAACCACACTGAAGGTGATCTGTTAACAATAAACAAGTTGTATTCACTGCTTCTGCTCAAAATTGCTTGGGCAAACCTACCTGTAATCTCATAGCTCTAGCTCTCTCTAACAGTGTTCTGTTCATCCTTTCTGTAACCCCATTTTGCTGAGATGTCTTAGAAACTGTGAAATGCCTCTCAATTCCCTCTTTCTTATAGAAACTTGTGAATTCATTAGATGTGTACTCACCCCCATTATCAAACCTTAAGCACTTCACGCTCTTTCCTATCTATTTCTCAACACTAGCTTTTCACTCCTTGAACCTAGAGAATACATCACTCTTCTCCCTCATAAAGTACAACCAAAGCTTTCAAGAGAAATCATCAATAAATATCACAAAATACCTGGCTTCACCTTTTGCTACAATCTATGCTAGATCCTAGACATCTGAGTGAACATACTCTAATACCTGCTTGCTTCTCTGTGAGGAGGACTTGAACTAAACCCTGTTCTGTTTACCATAAACATAGAATTTACAAAACTCAACTTGACACCATGTAATTCCATCCAACAGTTTTTTTTTCTTCTGTAGTTCTTGCAAACCCTGCTCACTGATATGCCCTAACCGCATATGCCAGAGTTTAGAGGTATTCGAGCTATTCTCTATTGATGAACATGCAAACCCATTACCAATAGTTGTACTACCCAATAGCTTATATAATTATTTTCTATCCACTTTTCCTTCATCATAGTCATAGCGCCTATAGAAATATTAAGAATTCTACTACCTGGAGCTGCTAAAAAATCACAAAGTTGCATCTCTAACTGTCCTAGAGAAATCAAGTTCTTTTTCAATTCAGGGGTATGTTTTACATTCTCCAATGTCCTGATTATATTATCAAACATCTTAATTCTAACATTACCAATCCCATAGCCTTGCAAGAATAATTATCACCCCATGTCACACTGCCAGCATCACAGGCCTTATAACTATGGAACCAATTCCTATGTGACATATAATGTGATTAGTATACAGAATCCAATGTCCATGTGTCAAATAGTGAGTCATTACCTTTCGATGAGGCTACCAAAAGATCCTCCTCCTCCTTTGAAGCATCTGTAGCAACACTAGCTGAACTTGAAGCTGCATCTTTCTTCTAGTGACCCTTCTAGTACATTTGAAACACTCCTGCTTTGACACCCTTGACTTGGATCTGCCCCTAGACTTTCCTCTCTTCTGGTCCCTATTCCTTTCTCTGCCCTTGCCATGTTCTGAACTGACTGACAAACCCTTAGCCTGTGAGTTTCTGTCTTCAACTTTTGCATTGACATATGGGACCTAAGAGCTTGCACTACCTCATCATAGTCTAGCGTCTTTTCTCCATATAACAATGTTGTGTTAAATTGGTTAAATGATGGCGAAAAATAACATATAAGCATTAGAGTCTTATCCTCCTCATCAATTTTCACGTCCACGCATAATAAATCACTAACCTTTTGGTTGAACTGGATTATGTGATCCCTAGGTCTCCACCTTCTTCCATTTGAAAACTGAATAGATTGCGCTTCAGGAATAGCTTATTGATGACATTCTTAGACATAACAAGGTCTCCAGTTTTGTCCTTAAACCCTTTGCTGTCTTCTCATTGATTACATCATATACTACTGAATCCGCCAAACACATTCGGATTGTACTAAAGGCGATTGACTTCATGTCCTGCCAATCATCTTCTTCCATGTTAGTGAGCTTCTGTCCCCTTACAGCTTTGTGAACCTTCATCTGAGTCAACAGATCATTCACCCTCATCTACTATAGAGAAAAAATTTTCTTGCCATTGAACTTGTTGAACTTGGCGTGCACTCCCAATCCACTCATCTTAGCCTATGCTCTAATACCAATTGTTGTACAATAAACTACCATGAAACTCGTGGAATGCAAATAAGAATTAATCTAAATGCAAAAAATAAAGGAGAAAAGAGCAATCAAATACAAGACACAAAGATTTACATAGTTCGATAATTTGCCTATGTCCACGGGAGGTTTCTGGTTCTTCTTCTTTATTGAGAAAAAGGCCTTAACGGCTACATAAGTCTATTAAGGTTTTTATCTCTATGCATCATACTTGTCCGCCTACCATCCTTGATTCGGGCTATCAAATTTATGCGCGCCATCCTTAGCTCGGGCTATCAAATCTATGCGTACCATCTTTGGCTCGGACTACCAAATCTATGCGCACCAGTGCGTTTGGCAGGCTCCCACTTGCCGCTCATGGAATGGGTTATCAAATTTACTGTGCGTCCAGTTCTGTTCAGATCCTTAGACTCCCACTTGCTGCTCCTGGCATTAGTTGCCAAATTTACTACGTACCCAGATCTGCCTAGATCCATCTACTCATGACAGCTACCAAACCTGCGTGTTACTTTTAATTTTTGCTTGCTGTTTCTTGTTTGCCTCACCCCAGATGTAGAGCTGAAAGGATTATGAGCCATTGTTTAACATTTTTTATTATCTTTTGCTTCTTTTTTGAGAAGCAAAAGCTTCTCCTTATTACGATCTATTTAAAATTATGAAGATTAATATTTTGATATATGGAGCAATTAGAAATCGCTTATCCCTTGAGGCTAAGGCTCTACCACATGTGCACTGACCCATGATTGAGTCCAGTTTTATTGAAAGAGAGAGAAAATAGAAATGAAAGAAGTAGAAGAAGAGAGAGAAAGAAAGAAAGAAAGAGAGATAAAGAAGAAAAGAGAAGAGAGATAAAGAAGATTAAAAAAAATAGAGAAGGAGAAAACGGGAAAGAAAGGCTTTACCCATGGTTTGCCATCGATCATCCATAGCCCATCGACACCCATTAAGGTAAAAAAGATTAAAAAAAAATTTGTGCATTGCATCCGGTGCAGAAAGAAGCATAATGGTGCAAAAAGGATGAAAATATTTTTGGCACATGCGCATAGTGCGCGTTTTCTGCACTGTGTGTGGTATACAAAGACTTTTTCAAAAGATTGAGAGAAAGAAAGAGAAAAAGAAAAAATAAAATTCTCACGGAAAAGTCTATGCATTGAGCGTAGTGCTGGTTGTGCATGTCGTGCACGGTGGTTGACTGCGCATGCATGGAGCCATGTATGCCAAGAATAATTTCGTTATTTCATGTATCATTCGTATGGTCTATATGTACTTGTGATCAATCAGCACGAGCGATATGCTTACTCCTGCACTGGTGCAGAAAGACTTTTTCAAATCTCACTGGTGGTGATGGATCGTTGCCTAAATAGAGAGTAGGATGAAGAAAAAAAAAAAAACTCACCAACAATCCAATCCACCTTCTTCAAGTCTGCTATGGAAACAAACCCATTTCTTGCCAAGACTCATTTTTGTCCCGTTGAGTCGACGTGGCTGAGTTTGCTAAGTTGTCTTCACATCAATTCACGTGATTTTTTGTTTTTAATTTAAATATAGGCTGACTCAAGAGATCGGGCCATTGTCTAAGGTGGGCTGGTCCAAAAGGGCTAGGCCTCCTAAGACGTGATGCGAGAATTGAGCTACTATCTCACTTAAATGATGGAAAGGCTTTGTGATTATCTGGGTATGTTAAATCAACCAGAAGGGAGAGTTTGCACTCAAAATTTGGTTTCTGCTATGTTCCTCGTCAAGATATATAGTTTATGATTCCAGACATTGGTCCAATACATTTGTTATCCGAGTCGAGACAAGTTCATAAAAAAAAAAAAGGAAAAAACTCAGACCTAGCTAGACTTTTTGGTTGAGTTAGCATTAAGCATGCATTGAGCCTAACCTTAAGGTAGTGTTTGATAGGAAAAATATTATCCATGGATAAGTGTACGGGATAGAGTTTATCCCCTGGCTATCCCTAGGGATATTCCTTGGCTATCCCATTGATCATATCAAATGCAAAAAGGTAAATCCATAGGATAACTTTTTTTTGCTCTTATTTGAAGGGATAACCAGCTATTCCTACATTTTCTAGGAAATAAATTGAGGGGATATCCCATGGTTAACCATGGATTATCCCTTTGGTTAACTTTATTACCAACTATCCCTTATAGTTATGACTTTTGAAAATAAGAGAGGATATCCTCTGAATATCCCCTCTTATCCCCTATTTCAAACACTACCTAAGGTAGAAAAAATATTATCCATGGATAAGTGTACGGGATAGAGTTTGTTCCTTGGCTATCCTTAGAGATATCCCTTGGCTATCACATTGATCATATCAATGCAAAAAGGTAAATCCATAGGATAACTTTTTTTTACTCTTATTTGGAGGGATAACCAGCTATTCCTACATTTTCTAGGAAATAAATTGAGGGAATATCTCATGGTTAACCATGCCATAGATTATCCCTTTGGTTAACTTCATTCCCAGCTATCCCTTATAGTTTATGGCTTTTGAGAATAAGAGGGGATATCCCCTGGATATCTCTTCTTATTTCCTATTTTAAACACTATCTAGATATTTATATTTAAAATAAAGAGAAGATTTATATGATTCTGATTTTTAAGTCCGATTGAATTAATTAGATTGGAATCAGATCAATTTTTTTATTAATCTAAATAACACTTAATTAAATGATATAAAAACTAAATCTAATTAATTAGAAAATATGATTCTAAACCTAATCCTAAATTTAGATCGTGCCTATTCAAGACAGGTCCTGCGTTGACCTATAGCACTAATGGATACGGTGCTATTATTATAAAGTATTTACCCAATTATATATTGGCCTCATCAATGATATGATGTTGACATGCATCAATGGTGTTGAATATTGGCATACTATTTATTTCTCTCATTCTTCAATCTTCATCATGCATCCAACAATATTGTAGTGGGTGTTAACAACTCTCTAGTTTTGTCCATAAACCCTTTGCTGTCTTTTTATTGATTACATCATATACTACTGAATCCATCAAACACATCTGGATTGTAATGAAGGCGATTGACTTCATGTTTTGCCAATCATCTTCTTTCATGTTAGCGGGCTTCTATCTCCTTAAAGCCTTGTGAACCTTCATCTGAGTCAATAGATCGTTCACCCTCATATGCCATAAAGAAAAATTTCCCTTGCCATCCAACTTATCGAACTTGGCGTGCGCTCCCAATCCACTCATCTTAGCCTGAGCTCTTATACCAATTGTTGTGTAATAAACTACCGTGGAACTTGTGGAACGCGAATAAGAATTAATCTGAATGCAGAAAAGAAAGGAGAAAAGAGCAATCAAACACAAGACACAAAAATTTACGTGGTTCGGCAATTTGCCTACGTCCACGGAAGGTTTCTAGTTCTTCTTCTTTATTAAAAGAAATGCTTTTTAGCTACAAAAATCTATTAGGGTTTCTATCTCTGCGCATCACACTCGCCCGCCTGCCATTCTTGGCTCAAGCTGTCAAATCTATGCGCGCCATCCTTGGCTCGGGCTGTCAAATATATGCGTGCCATCCTTAGATCGGGTTGTCAAATCTATGCGTGCCATCCTTGGCTCGGGCTGCCAAATCTATGCGCACCCGTGCGTTTGGCAAGCTCCCACTTGCAGCTCCTGGCATGGATTGCCAAATTTGCTGTGCGTCCGAATTCGTTCAGATCCGTAGGCTCCCACTTGCCTCTTCTGGCATGGGTTGCTAAATTTGTTGTACGTCCGGATTCGCCCAGATCCGCCCGCTCATGATAGCTGCCAAACCTACGTGCCACTTTCAATTTTTTGCTTGCCGTTTCTAGAAGGATTATGAGCCATTGTTTAACAAACAAAGATTCTAAAAAAGAATTTAAAGTAGCTAATGTTGATAGGGGCTTCCACTGCTTGATTGGACTGAATAGCTGGAAGGAGGGCCAACTTTTCTAGGGTGCATTAAATAAGCTGCTTCAAAAAATGATGACATAAATATGTTTTCATGACGGTGTCTTCTATTTATCAAAGATCAGCAGCTGTGCATCGCTTTTTGTACATGCAATGATAGTGGAAGTAAAATTAATATCAGTGTTGTTTTTACTTGTTGTTACATGTATGTTGCTGCTATATTATCCCATAAACTGCTTACAATCTATATGTTATCTTTCTGCATGTTGCACATGGAAAATACATAACAAAGCCTGAGGAACAATTGTTATAATGTACAATATTGACTACTAGGGAATAACAATCTAATATATGAAGAAGTTGTAGACTTCATTCGTGATAAGGCTCCTTAATGTGGGCACTACTGCTAGATTGTGAAATGTTGGTACATTGATGAAGCAACATATAGTTCTTTAATTTTGTTTTTCTGTTAAATTGAGGAAGTCATCTTATGGTTCCTTTTGTCAATTCATGTCTTTTGGACTGATGCATAGATCTCTATGCCTTGTATGGATTTGCCATGATCTTTCCCTTTACATGTATGAAGTTGCATTTTGGGCAATGCTACGTAGGAATGGTGCCACTCATGAGTAGGTGGAAATGCTTTATTATGGAAATGCTAGTGGCTGACGCAGAGCCAAATAGAAATTTTCTTGTGCATGAGTGGAACTGTGGAAATGGCATTGCCCTTTGATGTGGGTTGTGATGCCCTTCTCAATAGTCCCACATTGAGAAATTGGGAGTTGGTTGTATGGTTTATAACCAGTTAAAAAAGATGGACAAGTACCAATTGGATCCCTTTTGGGCTGTGGTAGCCCAAGTTGGTGTGGACCTTGTCCGTTTTGCTTTCATGTAACGAAACTGGCTCGTGAGTGCTGCGAGCCCGAGGCCCGGGTCGTTACATGGGTGCACATATCTTCTCCCCCTGTTTCTCATTTCACTTAATTTTCTTCCTATTCTCTTCTTTGTGGTTTCTTCATTCCCCTTCTCTATCATCTTTTAACAAAGGTATGGGACCCCCAAATAATTGGATAACCTCTGAAATCTTGTCTTTATCTTCTGAAACAAATATTCTCATTCTGTCAAAACCAAATGTTATATGTATAAGAAAAATGACTAATTTTCTCCTTTAGGTGCATTGCGTTTGAAAAGTTTTCTTCATTCATCATTACATTATCTTTTGTACCACATATTTTATATTTCCATGTTAACATTTTTTTTGAGTATTTACCAGAAGCACACCAAATTATGGAGTTGCAACTCTGGATGAGTATATTTTAATTTCTGCTTTCTATTTTGGATGAAACTGATGTATACTTTATGTTCTCTGTCCTTAAGGTCATCTTGGCTAGCAACTGTCATGGTGATCGTAAAAGCCCCTTCTTTCTAAACTGCTGATCTAATAAGTTTTATGTTCTTCTGATACCATTTATCCATTCTTATATTATCAACCTTTATTGTGTTTTGATTTGTCGATTTTCATTTATGTTTTTAGGTCAGATGAAAGCAGACAACCATTGTCAAGGAAGCTACCCATTGCTTCTAGTAAGATAAGCCCTTACAGGATTATAATTTTGTTGAGGCTTGTCATACTTGGCTTCTTTTTCCACTATAGACTTCAGCATCCAGTTCCAGATGCTTATGGATTGTGGCTGACATCAGTTATATGTGAAATATGGTTCGCAATTTCATGGATTTTGGATCAGTTCCCGAAATGGTACCCTATAGAACGAGAGACGTATTTGGATCGTCTATCACTGAGGTATCATACATTCATCCAGCTGCATGTTGTCTTGTATTTTATTCATTATATAGTGGATTTGTATTATGATTTTTGTAACTCTGTTCTCAGGTATGAGAAAGAAGGAAAACCATCTGGACTAGCAGATATTGATATCTTCGTAAGCACAGTTGATCCTATGAAAGAACCTCCACTTATCACAGCAAATACGGTTTTATCCATTCTAGCTGTGGATTATCCTGTGGATAAAGTTTCATGCTATGTCTCAGATGATGGTGCTGCCATGCTTACCTTTGAAGCGCTTTCTGAAACTTCTGAATTTGCTAAGAAATGGGTCCCATTTTGCAAAAAGTTCAACATTGAGCCTCGTGCTCCTGAATGGTACTTTGCTCAGAAAATTGACTATCTGAAAGATAAAGTTCATCCAGATTTTGTGAGGGAACGGCGTGCAATGAAGGTTTGTTTCATTACAAAAATACTTTGCTGTTATGATGCTTTTTCTAGAACTGAATATTTGCACTCTGTCATATATTTTAAATGCGATCTCATTGAGTATACCTGGTTATACGGTTTATCCGATTTATACAAAACTATGTTATGGTATTAACAATGTTTGCTGGCCAAATTCATGATGTAGTTATTCAAATATTCTCTACATTTTTAACATCATAGATGCTGATGGGTAAGCTATCTAATCTCTTTGTTTTGTGCATGCAGAGAGAATACGAGGAATTTAAGGTTTGCATCAATGCATTAGTGGCCATGGCACAAAAGGTTCCTGACGAAGGCTGGACAATGCAGGATGGAACTCCATGGCCTGGAAACAATGTTCGGGACCATCCAGGAATGATTCAGGTAATTATTACACTCTCATCGATTCTTACCATTTTCTATGGAGAAGCTGTCGATCTTCCTGATAATTAGGTCCTAAAGGGACCACAGTTCACTTGTTTATCCTTTGAAGTTTGAGCTGCCGATGCGAAAGAAAATTAAGGTAGTCCAATATATTTTTGGAAGAAACTGGTTGAGAAAATAGATTGCTTTCTTGGTTGTTGCTTATTAATTCACTAGTACTGCTAGAACCATTTCCGACCTTACATTGTCATGTTTAGCTGCAGATTAGTGAAATGATTTGATCAAGTGATTTCTGTGAAGGCAGAAAATTCAAGTTTCAAGTTTGTAATTTGGAAGTCAACTGGCAAATTAAATGAACAATACTGAACATGCAAAACCCATTATTCATCATGAGGAACTTTTGTGTTATTTGAACCTTGAAGCATTGATGTATACATTACACTATCACTATCATGGTTTTAAATCTTGATACGACATCCTGTGAAATACTGGGATGGTTTGCCATCCCAAGTTCTAGGATGGGACCATCTTGCCATTGTTCTAGCATCCCAATTGGCGTGTCTTAGGACATCCCTTGTCCAGAGCGTTAGGATGGAGTGGGTAATGGCATGCCCCATTCTATGAAAAAACTGGGATGGTCCCATCTCACAGGATGTAAAACTTTGATCGCTATGCTTATCCATTTGGGGTGGGTTGCCAATTCCCTTTGAAGACTTGTTTCTAATCTATAAATTTTGGCTGCTTTACTTGCTCACTAGCTTTTGTTAGATGTGAGCTTTTGCCCTAGTCTTTCCATGAGTTCATTTTTCATCCCCATCTTTGGGCGTACTCCAATTTTATTGTAATTGCCTAAACTGAAAAATGAAAAACTAATCCTGCCATCGTATTACCATCCAAAATCTGATTGGTACTGAACTTGGAGAGATGACTTGGGCAAACAAACTTGACCACCGCTGGGGCTTTTCTTAGTCCATGAATTCGAGTGTCTACCACAGTGTTTTCTCTTAGTTTCATGCAATTCCTGGACTGCATAAATTGATTTCATTGAACTAATTTCTTATAACAATTTACTCATAGTCACCTTGGTGTGGCATCTATCTGACATCACTCTGATATGGGCATCTGATATTTGGGTTTATATTTGGTAAGAAAATCAATAATAAGTAAAGAGAAGCTGTCTTCATGCTTTGCTTCATGATGCAATTGATCATAGATGGACTTTCTGGGTCCATTACTTGCGGTCCAAGATGTTTTATATTTGTGTATGTGTGTGTGATCATTTTAGAATAACTCAGTAAAAGGCACTCATTTCAACATTCATAATATGACATTTAAATGATACATAAGCACCCTGAATAGTTCAAGTTAATAAAAGTTGTTTATCGATACCTTGGTCAGGTCATCCAATAACATAATTCAATGGAGCAGGTCGCCTCTTAATTTCTGCAGTGAAAAATGCAATTACAAGAAAAACTCTCATTTGATATGGCACGTTATCATTCTCTTATATCATTTTGATCTTTCTCTAACAGGTCTTTCTGGGGCATGATGGTGTGCTTGATGAGGCAGGAAATGAGCTCCCACGTTTGGTCTATGTTTCTCGTGAGAAAAGACCAGGATATAATCACCACAAAAAAGCTGGTGCCATGAATGCTTTGGTAGTGCATGTTGTTTGACAACAGATTTCATTCAGTTTTTCCCTATATTCTGTCACTGAAGACAAAATTTTGGATTGCTATCGGCTAGTTTCTTTCAAATTTTTATTTTATTAATCAGTTAATGTAATTTTAGGTGCGAGTGTCCGCTGTTCTCTCAAATGCCCCTTACATTTTGAATGTTGACTGCGATCATTATATAAACAATAGCAAGGCCCTAAGAGAAGCCATGTGCTTTATGATGGATCCAATATCAGGAAAGAAAGTTTGCTATGTGCAATTTCCTCAGAGATTTGATGGTATTGATCAGCATGACAGATATTCAAACCGAAATGTTGTGTTTTTTGATGTACGTATTCATGTTTCTGGACTTGCCAGAGGGTCTTTTCTTTGATTTCTAATTTATTGTCTATCTACGCTTTGTCATGTTAAATAATCAAATCTTGTTGCCTTCTCTGGAATATTCAGATCAACATGAAAGGCCTTGATGGGATCCAGGGACCAATCTATGTTGGGACAGGATGTGTTTTCAGAAGGCAAGCTCTATATGGATTTGATGCTCCTGTTAAGGAAAAGCCCCCAGGAAAAACTTGCAATTGTTGGCCTAAATGGTGCTGTGGTTGCTGTGGACCTAAAAGGAAGAATAGAAAAGGGAAACAAAAGCAGGAGATGATGAAGAAGAAAAAGACAAAGCACAGAGAAGCATCTCCTCAGGTGCATGCACTCGAGACTATTAAAGAGGAGGCTAAAGGTGAGTTGAAAACTTGGCTTGTTTACTGACTTTGCGCCAACCATCCCTAATGGAGTCATTAACCATATTATATTTTATACAGGACAAGAAAGTGAAAAATCAGCCTTAGTGCCCCGGGAAAAGCTGGAGAAAAGATTTGGGCAATCATCTGTGTTTTTTGTTGCTTCCACACTTCAAGAAAATGGTGGAATTGCAGAGGGTGTCAGTTTTGCTTCATGTCTAAGTGAGGCCGTGCATGTGATTAGCTGTGGTTACGAAGATAAAACCGAATGGGGAAAGGAGGTATATCCTGCATGCCAATGCCTGTTTGATTTCACATCAACATCTTGCTTTTAGTCCTTAATTTTTAATGTTTGTGCAGGTTGGCTGGATATATGGATCTGTTACAGAGGATATTCTGACAGGTTTCAAGATGCATTGCCATGGCTGGCGGTCTGTTTACTGCATACCCAAGAGACCAGCATTTAAGGGTTCTGCTCCGATTAACCTCTCTGACCGTCTTCATCAAGTCTTGCGGTGGGCCCTTGGATCTGTTGAGATTTTTCTGAGCAAGCACTGCCCTATATGGTATGGCTATAGAGGTGGTTTGAAGTGGTTGGAGCGGTTTTCCTACATTAACTCAGTTGTCTATCCCTGGACATCGATTCCCTTGGTTGCATACTGTACCTTGCCAGCAATCTGTCTTCTCACTGGGAAGTTTATTGTACCTGAGGTACTCAACTAAAACCACTATTTTTTCAGCATTTTTCCTTTCAGAAAGTGTGTCATGGCCCTTTTTGGTAGCTACTGTGTCCAATGATTCTCTCATGTTGTGGAATTTTTCTTGAATATCCTTATTTTATCATATATTTACTTGAGGTGTTCAAGTGGCAAGCTGGCAAAAACAATTAAAACATGTTTTAGAGCAATAACCTGAGTTACATATAAGATTATACAGTAGTCCGCACTGGGGCATGCCAATCTTCATTTAATTTCTTGTTATACTGTTCCCTGTTGCTTAATGTTGATGTCCCACACCTTACTTAAAACTTTTGCATGTTTCCTTTGTTTACAGATCAACGTCTATGCCAGCTTAATATTCATAGCTCTCTTCGTCTCCATTGCTGCAACTGGTATCCTTGAGATGCAATGGGGAGTGGTGAGCATTGATGACTGGTGGAGGAACGAGCAATTCTGGGTTATCGGTGGTGTCTCATCGCACCTCTTCGCCCTCGTCCAGGGTCTCCTAAAGGTTCTAGCTGGAGTTGATACCGACTTCACTGTCACATCCAAAGGAGGAGACAGCGAAGAATTTTCAGAGCTTTATCTCTTCAAGTGGACATCCTTATTGATCCCTCCATTGACACTGCTTATACTCAATGTCATCGGGGTTGTGGCAGGGATCTCCAATGCCATTACCAGTGGCTATGACTCATGGGGTCCACTGTTTGGTAGACTCTTCTTTGCCATCTGGGTCATAATGCATCTCTATCCATTCCTGAAAGGAATGGTGGGGAAACAGGACAGAGTGCCCACAATTGTCATTGTTTGGTCCATTTTACTTGCGTCAATTTGTTCACTTCTATGGGTTCGGGTGAATCCATTCATCAGTAAATATGATGGGCCTGTATTAGAAGTGTGTGGGCTAGTTTGTGATTGAAAACTGTGTTGGAGTTTTATGGTTTTTTCTTTTTTTTTTTGGTCGCTGGGAGTGGCAGAAGGGTTGAAAATTCTGACTATTTTTCCATAGTGACAGTCAGAAAGGAAAATTGAAAGAAAAAAAAAAAAGAAGAAGAAGAAGAAAAGAAGAAACAGAAAGATTGTGGTGTGTGTAGATAAAGGAGATGGAAGCTGACACATTGCTGTTTTGTTATTTCTAATGCTTTATTAATTCATTATTGATGCGATGTATGTTCTTTTGGTTGTTTAAGAGGATGATATGCTTAGGTGTGTAATTCAAGTTTGAGATTTGATATAATTTATTTTAATTTACATTTATTCTGCAATAAGTATTGGCTTCACAGCTCCATAATGCCTGTTTTCCAACAAAAAGCTTGGTAAGGATTTTGTTCTTAATTTTTCGAGGCCCCTCACTTTCATGGTAAGCTTCAAGCTGAAGCAGCTCCAAGAGCCAATATGGTGTGCCTGGAGCAATGGTTGGAAGAATATGCTGCAGTGGCAGGACTTCTTCAGATGTATTTTGTTTGTGCACTGCTTTGAGCTATTGCTGGTTGCTTTATGCCTTGGATTCCAAGTCCATGTGCAGCTTCTTGTTTGCTTTCTGCCATTATCCTTTTGTGATGAAGATAAAGAGGTCTCATTTCTCACAAGGAATTTGTGCTGCAAAAGATGGTTGTTTTTTTTTTTTTTTTTTTTGGTACAAACGGGAATCACACCACTCTAGAGTGACTCAATCCCACATTATCAGAATACAAAAGATGGTTATTTGTGCGCATTCTTTTTAATTGCCTTTTACTACTAGTTTTAGAGGGGAAGTATCCTATGCTCCAAACTGAACAGGCAGCGTACCATCAAGCATATCATATCCAAAGTGCTGCCTGGTTAAAAATCAACATCCTTCTAAATAGCCCAATGGCCCAATCTGATCCAATGGTTATTGATGTGACTGATCTGGCACCGTTAGAGTTAACAGTGGAAAAAACTGATGGAGCTCCGTTTCAGTCTCGCAGGGCGACTTCGGCCTCCGAGGTCCCCTTGGCCTTCGAGGTCCCTCCGAGGTCCCCTTGGCCTTCGAGGTCCCTTCGGCCTTCAAGGTCCCCTCGCCCTCGGCTTCGGACCTGACATTCCCCCGAGCTGCCGCTTCGGCCTCGAGCCTCCGCCTCGGCCTTGGGCCTCAAGCCTGACAACCTACTACTTCGAGTCATCTGACATCCACGTGGCCCACCAACCGCCTGCCACACCTACGTGGCCCATCAACCGCCCGCTGCGGCCACGTGCTCCGTCACTCGACTGCAACAGCGCGTGGCCATGCCTCGTAACGGCGCACGCCTGGCACGATCAGGACCACCTGCCATCCGTAGCGCCGCACTTGGCAGGTGACAGGCGAAGCAGGACACCTCTGACATGCCTAGTGTCGGTTGTGACCCGTCACAGTCAACCTTGCCTTCCGCCCGTTACCGGACAACGACACCTCGAAATCAGTAACCTTATGGAAGCAAGGAAAGAGACCTTCGAACAGGTATAAAAGCCCACACTCATGACAAGGGAAGGATCCCGAACTCAAGTTCTCTAGCTCTTTCTGCTAATTTACTCTTGTCTGTTCCCAAGTTGCTAACTTGAGCATCGGAGGGTCCCCATCGGAGCATCTGGTCTTAAGGGACTTCCTTGCAGGAGTACTTCGAGGAGGAGGATCTTCGTTCCCCGGCGTTGAAGGAGAGTGACTTGGCGTCAATAGATTGGCGCGCCAGGTAGGGGGGAGATAAAAAGCTTCGAACCAGTCAGCGACACTCTCTCTTTCCCCAAGCTCTCAAGCCATGGTGATGACTCGTGCGCAAGAGGTCTCCACTAGCCATACTGGGGGGGCAACGCCTGGGAGATGACCTGCAGGCGGCCGATCTTTCTGCTCCCAGGCCAGCATCCCTGCACCACCATCACCACCACCGCAGCAGCTTCAAGAAGATCGACTCGCCACCCTCACCGTGCAAGTTCAGTCGCTAGTGGCGGTGGTCCAAGTTCTGCAGCAGCAGCCGAGGCCACCCATGTCACTCCCAGGGGTGGTCCAGCCCAGTCAGCATTCTTTCCGGGGGAGATCTCCCGTCCGAGGAGTCCGTCACCACCGCGCTTTGCCCATGCGTCTGTTAGGGTTTAGACCTGTGATTAATAGCAATGGGATTCCCTGTTGAACAAGAACTAGAACTAAGGATTCCTAATCCTGTTAGGTTTAGACCTTGATGAATAGCAATGGGATTCCCCGTTCAACAAGAACTAGAACTAAGGATTCCCAATCCTGTTAGGTTTAGACCTTGATGAATAGCAATGGGATTCCCCGTTCAACAAGAACTAGAACTAAGGATTTCTAATCCTGTTAGGTTTACTTCTTGAAAAAGGAGGAAGATGGGGAGGAGAAAGAAAGGGCTGCCGTCCTGCAATGAGAGAAGGGAATTTTTGGGAGAAAAGAATCTGTTCTCTCTTCCATCCAAACCCTAGAGACTAGAGTTTAAATACATCCATGAAGTGGGCCAGACCCAGACTCAACAAAAACTCCCATGGACTAACCCAATGAGATTAAACTAATCCCCAAGCCCGTGTACACCCGTGACTTGATTTAATCTCAACCCTTGGACTCAAACCCAGCCCAATACAAGTTAGCCCACCTGGGCCTTGATAGCACCACACCAGGCCCAACAATCTCCACCTTGGTGCTTTCAAGGCCTCAGCACGTCCACTGTGTCCATCAGCTTTAACAACGAAATACACTTTTAAAAACTGTCCCGTGGAAGAACCTTAGTCAGTGCATCTGCTGGATTTTCTTTGGTGTATACCTTCACCAGCTCCACCTCACCATCTTCCACCAGCTCTCTGATCCTGTGGTATCTGAGGTCAATGTGCTTCGTCCTGGCATGATAGACTGCATTCTGCGCAAGCATCAGAGCACTCTGGCTGTCACTATGCACCTGGACAACCTTCTGATCAAGTCCCATCTCCAGCATCAAGCCCTTCAGCCAAAGAGCTTCCTTTGCTGCCTCTGTGATACCTATGTATTCTGCCTCCGTGGTAGATAAGGCTGTGATGGGCTGCAGACATGATCTCCACGATACTGGACCACCAAACAGGCTGAACACAAAGCCTGTTGTGGATCTCCTAGTGTCCACATCTCCACCAAAGTCTGCATCCACATACCCATATAACTGCCCACGAGCCTCCTTGGATAAGTTGGATCTCTCAGCACCTTCTTGTTGTCCATAGCAAATACCAACCCCAACTGTACCTACCAAGTACCTGAAGATTCCCTTTAGTGCTCGCCAGTGCTCCCTACCAGGCTGCGCCATGAACCTGCTCACCTGGCTCACTGCATGGGCTATGTCTGGCCTACAACATACCATGGCATACATAAGGCTCCCAACACCAGAAGCATATGGTACCTTCTCCATCTCCTGAGCCTCCACCTCAGTCTGTGGTGACATGGTCTTCGATAAGGAAAAATGTGCTGCCAAAGGTAGTGCTGTCGGTTTGGCATCCTTCATCCCATATCGCTCCAGAATCTTTTTAATGTAGCCACCCTGACTCAGATGCAGCACACCTTTGGATCTATCTCTGATGATTTCCATCCCTAGGATCTTCCTGGCTGGCCCCAGATCCTTCATCTCAAACTCCCGAGACAAAGCTATCTTCAGTTCCTGTACAGCCTTCTCACTCTTGCATGCTATCAGCATGTCATCTACATACAAGAGTAAGTACATCCTAGACCCATCATCCAGAGATTTAACATACACACAAGAATCATACTCACACCTGGAAAGTCCAATGCTCCTAACATAAGTGTCAAATCTCTTGTACCACTGCCTCGGTGACTGCTTCAGCCCATACAGAGATTTCTTCAGCAAACAGACTTTTCCATCTGATCTTGGTTCTCTAAACCCTGGTGGCTGCTCCATGTAGATGCTCTCCTCCAAATGACCATGGAGGAATGCTGTCTTCACATCCATCTGCTCCAGCTCCAAGTCCTGAGCTGCTACAATACTCAATAATAGTCTGATGGAAGTGTGCCTGACAACTGGAGAAAATATCTCACCATAATCGATGCCTTCTTTCTGAGAGTATCCTTTGGCCACTAGTCTTGCCTTATACCTGATACCCTCTTGTTCTGAAGCTCCTTCCTTGCACTGATAAACCCATTTACAACCAATGGGTTTCTTTCCTTGTGGCAGCTGGACCACCTGCCACGTATTATTGCTGTGAAGAGACTGCATTTCCTCTGCCATAGCATGGATCCACCTATCTCTATCCTGACTTTCCATAGCCTCCTCATAGGTGAAAGGGTCTCCATTCGCTGTCACCAGGGCATATGACAACGAATCCTCAAAGTCGTATCGAACTGGTGGTCGCACGTTCCTCCTGGGCCTTTGCTGTGCGATCCCAGTATCAGTCCCCTGTCCAGCTGCATCCTGCTGAACTCCCTGGCTTCTACCCCCTCTGTCAGTCCTCTCCACCTGAATCTCAAATCCTCCTGGTCCACTAGCAAATGGCACAACTGTATAGGAGGTTGTCTGACTAGTGTTACCGTGTTCTACCTCCTGTAGTCCCTGCTGTGCATCCATGCCACTTCTGTTCTGGAGGATTGAGCTCTCATCAAAGGTTACATCTCTGCTGATGACAACCTTCTTCTCCAAGGGGTCCCATAGCCGATACCCCTTGACTCCTCGCGGGTAGCCTAGGAACACCATCTTCTTAGACCTGGCATCCAACTTACTCCGCTCCCCAGCTCCAACATGCACATATGCTGTGCATCCTAACACCCTTAGATGGTTTAGGCTTGTCTTCCTTCCAGACCATATCTCCTCTGGAATGTCTCCATCTAACCTGGTGTGCGGTGACCGATTGACCAAGTAGCTAGCTGCATCTACTGCGTCAACCCAGAACATCTTTGGAAGCCCTGCCTGCAGCCTTAAGCATCTTGCCTTTTCCAATAGTGTTCTGTTCATCCTCTCAGCCACCCCATTCTGTTGAGGAGTTCCCATCACCGAGAAGTGCCTTCTGATGCCCCACTCCTCACAAAAAATCTGGAACTCCCTGCTGGTGTATTCCCCGCCATTATCAGACCTCAGACACTTCACACTTTTACCCTGCTCCTTCTCCACCTCAGCCTTCTAGATTTTGAACTTGGTGAAGACCTCTGATTTCTCCTTCATAAAGTAGATCCACAGCTTCCTTGAGAAATCATCTATCAGGGTCATAAAGTATCTAGCCCCATTCCTTGCAGAAACTGGGGCTGGTCCCCAGACATCTGTGTGTACTAACTCCAGGGGTTCAACACTCCTAGCTGTGCTGACTGAGAACTGTACTCTCCTCTGCTTTCCCATCTGACAAGGCTCACAGATCTCCATATCTCCGCTACTCAAGTCTGGAAGCAGACCTCTCTTGCTCAGTTCTTTCATCCCCTTGTCTCCCATGTGGCCCAGACGGTAATGCCACATCCTGTACACATCCCGAGGATCTTGCTCCACAGCTGCCACCTCAGATTTCACAGTCATCACAGAGCCCTCCATCTTGTATAGATTATTTTCCAGCCTCCTCCCTCTCATCACCACCATGGCTCCATTGGATATGTTCAGAACTCCACTCCTGGCACGACTGCTGAAGCTGTATCCAGTCCGCTCCAAGTACCCCAGTGATACCAGATTCTTCTTGAGTTCTGGGACATGCTTCACACTGGTAAGAGTGCGCACTATACCATCAAACATCCTCACCCTCACTGTGCCAATACCTGCCACCTTGCAAGGGTGATTATCTCCAAGAGTCACATTCCCCTCCTCAACCTCTATGTAAGTACTGAACCACGACCGGTTGGGAGTGTAATGATGAGAACAGGCTGAATCCAAGGTCCACATCTATGTGCTGTGCCTGTGATCATCTGATACAACCAAGAGATCATCCTCCACCTCCTGATCTGCAACTGTACTCACAGACTCAGATCCTCCTTTTTCTCCCTTCTGATTTTTCCACTTAGGACAATTCTTCTTAAAATGTCCTACCTCTCCACACTTATAGCACTTCAGCTCTCTCTTGCCTTTCCTGGACTTTGATCGTCCTCCAGACTTACTTCTGTCCCTGCCCCTACCTCTGCCTGTCCTTTCCCCAACTGATAGACCCTCATGGGGAACAGCTTCCTTGGTCATCTTCTCCCTCTGCTCATTCGTTCGAAGCACCGAGACAATATCTTCATAAATTAATGTCTCCTTCCCATAGAGCAGTGTTGTGACCAATGAGTCATAAGACGTGGGCATTGAACATAAAAGCAGAAGTGCTTTATCTTCTTCCTCCATCTTGACCCCGACATTCAGAAGTTCATTGCTCATCTGGTCGAATATCTGGATGTGACCGAGCACATCTCCACCTTCTGACATCCGAAGGCTGTAGAGGCGCTTCTTCAACATCAACTTGTTGCACATATTCTTTCCCATATAGAGGGTGTGCAACTTCGTCCAGAGTCCCTTCGGGGTCTTCTCCTCCAGCATTGAATAGAGGACTGAATCCGCCAGACAGCCCTTGATCATTGAACATGTCTTCTTCTCCAATGAAATCCACTGCTTGTCTGTCATCCCATCTGGCCTTTCCTCCAAAGCCAAATCTAAACCCTGCTGCACAAGGAGGTCCTCTACCCGGACTTTCCACATGGAGAAACTTCCCTTCCCATCAAACTTCTCAACCTCTATTTTTATGCTACTCCCCATGGCCAATTCCAAAAAATAGCACAAAAATAAATTTTATAAAATAGAGAAGTACCTTGACGAGATTCTGTTGAAATTATTTCAACTCCTTGAAGGCCTCCAGATTACTCCTTGAACTTGGCTCTGATACCACTTGTTAGGGTTTAGACCTGTGATTAATAGCAATGGGATTCCCTGTTGAACAAGAACTAGAACTAAGGATTCCTAATCCTGTTAGGTTTAGACCTTGATGAATAGCAATGGGATTCCCCGTTCAACAAGAACTAGAACTAAGGATTCCCAATCCTGTTAGGTTTAGACCTTGATGAATAGCAATGGGATTCCCCGTTCAACAAGAACTAGAACTAAGGATTTCTAATCCTGTTAGGTTTACTTCTTGAAAAAGGAGGAAGATGGGGAGGAGAAAGAAAGGGCTGCCGTCCTGCAATAAGAGAAGGGAATTTTTGGGAGAAAAGAATCTGTTCTCTCTTCCATCCAAACCCTAGAGACTAGAGTTTAAATACATCCACGAAGTGGGCCAGACCCAGACTCAACAAAAACTCCCATGGACTAACCCAATGAGATTAAACTAATCCCCAAGCCCGTGTACACCCGTGACTTGATTTAATCTCAACCCTTGGACTCAAACCCAGCCCAATACAAGTTAGCCCACCTGGGCCTTGATAGCACCACACCAGGCCCAACAGCGTCACCACCGGGAGACCTCCAAGAGGTCCCGGTCTCCTTCCCTTCATGCCAGTGCTTCCCCAAAGCGGCGGCGCGGAAGGGAGGCAGAGCACACCCGTCTTCACCACCATCGCTCCTCCCCCTCTTCAAAGTCTTCAAGGGGGTCCTTCGATGGCCGGATAGATTGCCGGGCCGAGTGCCAGTTTGATGAGTACAACCAGCGCCTGGAGGAGCTCAGCCGCTGGATCACCAGCCTGCAGGAGGCGGACTATGACAGCCGGCTACCGCTGTCCCGCCGCATCATGGATGAACCGATCTCAACCCAGTTCCATCTCCCTCAGTTGGACCCGTACGATGGGACCACTGATCCCCTGGACCACCTGGAGAGTTATAAAATCCTCATGCAGGTCAAGGGGGCAATCAACTCTCTTCTCTGCGTTGCCTTCCCCACTACTTTGAGGAAGGCGGCCCAGGCTTGGTACTCCCGCCTGCCGCCGCGGAGTATCCACTCCTTCCGCCAGTTGGAGAGGGCCTTCTTGGCCCATTTTGACGCCTGCCAGAAGATACCCAGAGTGGCGGACAGTCTCTTCTCCATCCAACAGAAGAGTGGCGAGTCCCTGCGGGACTACGTCGCTCGATTCAAAGAAGCTGCCCTCGAGGTCTACAACCTCGAGGATTCTGTGGCCACCCTAGCCTTGAAGCGAGGGCTCCGCCCCTCCCATTTTACGTATTCCCTCGATAAGAAGCCGCCCAGCTCCTACACCGAACTCATGAGCCGGGCCCAAAAATACATCCGCGTTGACGAGGCTGACTCCTTTTGGCGCGAGGCCAACGGAGACACCATCAAGAAGCCGGCTCGTCCTGAGCCTGCTGAAGTTCATCCCAGGAGGCCCGAGCCTCCCCACTGACCAAACAATCGACCTCGAGCTCTTGCACCGAGGGACGGTCCATTCACCCCCTTGCTCGTCCCAATATCTCACATCCTGCTTGAAATCGAGGGCGAGCTGTACCTTTGGCACCCTCCTCCACTGAGCTCGAAGACCCCTCGTGACAAGAGCTTTTACTGCCGCTTCCACCGGGACCACGGCCATGACACCGATAACTGTTGCCAACTGAAGAAGGCGATAGAGGACCTCATCCAACGTGGCCATCTGGGAAAGTTCATTCAGAGGAATAACCCGGGTGCGCCTGGCCCGTCAGCGCCTCCGCCACCAATGATCAACAATGCTCCGACTGAGAAGACGGTGGCGATGATATCCTGGGGGGCAGGCGGCCCACCCAAGAGGCCAAGGGGGGAGGAGGGGTTAGATTCTGTAATTTCCTTTTCTAAAAGGGACTTAGAGGGGGTGGTCAGCAAAAATGATGACAACGTCGTCGTGTCCATGACGATCACTAAGCATCCTGTAAAAAGAATTCTAGTTGACGAACTTGTCTCCCGACTCACTTCGGCCTGTCACCACACCCTTGATGGGGTTCACCGGAGACTCCGTAAGAGTCAAGGGAGAGATCACTCTCCCTGTCACGGCCGGGATGCCCCCGTGTCAGAGTACAGTCTTCATGAGCTTCCTTGTGGTCCGGGTGCCCCTTGCCTACAACGCCATACTCGAAAGGCCCGGACTTAACCTTCTGGACGCTGTTATCTCCACCAAAAGGCTCTTGGTGAGGTTCCCAACCAGTGAGGGAGTTGGGGAAATGCGGGGGGAGCAAAACCCGTTGCCACTTTGCTATCACATGGCCCCTAGCCCACAGGGGCAGTACTTGCACCTGCACCAGAGGTGCTCGACCCCCGAGACTCGGAGAGGAGAGGGGAGCCCGTTGAGCACCTGCTGACCTTCCCTCTAGGGAAGGACCTAACGAGGATGGTCCAGGTCGGAGCCCTACTCCCGGAGGAGGCTCACGACCAGCTCCTCGCCTTCCTGTGAGCCAATGCTGACATCTTCGCATGGTCGGCGTCTGACATGCTAGGCATCCCGAAGGAAGTGATTACCCACCAGCTTAACATCAAGCCAGAGTGTCGACCCGTCCGGCAGAAGAAAAGAAGCTTCGCCCCCGACAGACAGAAGGCCATAGATGAGGAGGTGCATAAGTTGGTGGCTGCCGGCCACATTCGCGAGGTGTACTACCCCGACTGGCTAGCGAATGCCATGATGGTCCGTAAGGCCAGTGGGAGTTGAAGGATGTGTGTGAACTTCACCAACCTCAATAAGGCGTGCCCCAAGGATAGCTTCCCATTGCCTCGGATGGACCAGTTAGTAGACGCTACGTCCGGCCATGAGACCCTCAGCTTCATGGACGCCTTCTCAGGATACAACCAGATTAAGATGGACCCGGCTGATGAAGAGGCCACCTATCAAAGGTTAATGAATAAGGTCTTTGAGGACCAGATCAGACAAAACATGGAGGTGTACGTGGACGATATGCTGACCAAGAGTGTCTGTGCTGCCGACCATGTCGCCGACCTCACGGAGACCTTTGGCAATCTCCGCCGGTATCAGATGAGGCTGAACCCCCGTAAGTGTGCCTTCGGGGTTACAACGAGCAAGTTTCTGGGCTTCATGGTGACGCAGCGAGGGATCGAGGCCAACCCCGATAAGATCCAAGCTATTCTGGACATGAGGCCCCTGGCTAACAAGAAGGAGGTGCAGCGCCTGATCGGGAGGGTGGCAGCCTTGAGCCACTTCCTGTCAAAGTCGGCAGAGAGGTGTCTGCCTTTCTTCAAGGTGCTGCGCAAGGTCAACGGATTTGAGTGGACAAAGGAGTGCCAGGACGCCTTCGAGGAGTTAAAGAAGTTTCTATCCACTCCGCCACTGCTGTCCAAGCCGAGGGGCGGGGAGGAGCTCTTTCTGTATCTTGCAGCCTCCCCCGAGGCCGTCAGCTCCGTGCTTGTTCGCATGGACGCCGACGGAGCGCAGAAGCCGGTCTACTACACCAGCAAAGTACTTCACGATGCTGAGACAAGATATTCCAAGACCGAGAAGATCATCTTTGCCCTAATTATCTCTGCTCAGTGCTTCCGACCTTACTTCCAAGCCCATCCAATCGTGGTGCTCACGGACCAACCCCTTCGGACTATCTTGTCCCGTCCTGATACCTCCGGTCGATTGGCAAAGTGGGCCATCAAACCGGAAGAGTTCGACCTATCCATCCGCTCGAGGTCCGCAATGAAGTCCCAGGTGTTGGCCGATTTTTTGGTCGAGTGCACCTGGGTCGAGGAGCATCCAGAGGAGTCGCACCCGGAGATGCGCATGGAGTCCCCCATGGCTGAGGAGGCAGGAGAGGAAGGCTGGATCCTCCATGTTGACGGTGCATCGAATTCCCAAGGGAGCGGGGCTGGACTCATTCTTGCAAGCCCTGAGGGGGAGGTGGTAGAGTATGCCCTCTGATTCCTCTTCCTAGCCACCAACAATTAAGCGGAGTATGAAGCCTTGCTGGCAGGGATGAAGCTGGCCAGGGAGCTCGGTGCGAAGCGTCTGAGGGCCTTCACAGACTCTCAGCTCATCTCGGGCAAGTTGCTGGGGAGTACGAGGCCAGAGACCTGACTGATGGTTATCTCAGAATGATTCTTGAGATGTTTGCGGAAGCGAGATAAGGATCAAATCACTTATCTTAGCGAAACAAGATAAGGATCAAATCACATATCTTAAAATTTTAAGTTAGCACGATCTATACCCGTATTAATTTAATAACAAGAATAATAAGGAGATTAAGAAATCGACCTTTTGTTCTTCACGAACACTACCTTGGAATCACCAAATCCTTTGATCACCACGGATCTTTCCAAACATTCTCCAGATTATGATGAACACGAACGAGTGGGCGTTCCTTTTGATTTGGGTTGAGATTACACAACTGAATTTAATTCACTTTATATTCTCAACTCATGAGATAAAGTGAAGTTGAAGGAAGAACTCTCTGTGGTTGATCATTGTTCTCGATGTCCTTCTCTGTCTCTCGTGAATCTTATATTCACAGAGAATAACAACTATCAACCTCTTTATTAATTAATCAATTAATTAATATTTAAAGATCACTTCCAACTCTTGGAATTACTTTAACGTATATCAATCCAACAACCAATTGTTGGTTAGATATATTTATCATGGGATGTTACAGGAGAGAAGGAAAGGCTCTCTCACGATCCCATATTTATTTCTCCAACAACTAAATAATTTCCAAATAGACTTTCTCGTGGAATATGCTACGATGTTTCCCTAGCACACCGTATAATAGAAATTAATCTAATTAATTTTTATATAAAAATAATTTAGAATTCTCAATTCCAAATTAATAACTCAACCCAACATATCATAAAGTTCACATAATTTAATGGAGCCGTCCAGAGGAACTATGGACATTATAATTCTAAGCTCCAATAATTTTGACATTCAATTAACACCTTAATTAAAATATCAAAATTATTAATTCCAAATTACTCCACTAAAAATTTGGAACTGCACTCTTAAAATTATAAAATTAATTATATTCAAAAGGATTTGAATCGTCCATTGATATAGTCACCACATATAAATCAATCATCCATAGACGGTTCATGATTAAAGCTAGGCATTTTCCGTTAACCTCTTTAATCACATCTTTATCCATAAGTACCATTGATTCTATAATGAATAATATATTTATGATCCAATCATAAATTAAGCGTCCCGAATCAACACTTATGGGAACCGTCCATCTGACTTCTTTAGAAGGAATGGATTTCATCTTGTATATTAATATTCCTGCTACTTATGTTATTATATTTCCAATATACCAAGAATTTGACACTATGTTCTGTGTCATTACCGGTAAGTCAAAAAATATAATAAATAAATAGGAGTCTATTAATTACTCAGAATTAAGATTGATTCACATATGACCATCATTGATTAATTTTGAATCCTCTATTTTAACAACAAAATTTATTAGAGATTCATAATTAATCATGTTCCAGTCCTATATAATCAAATTATATAAAGCACTTTCATTCCGATAATCTCATTATCAACAATCCGGATAAGATCGTTTCATTCAGAATGTAATGAACCGCGCTAGTAATTTTAAATTAAAGATCCCGATTGCAACTTTAATTTATAATTACGACAAATTTAGATTATTTTACTTTAAATATTATCCTCTGTATATAACACTTATATACAATATTTAAAGTCACATTTAAATAATCCAGGGATTTTTGATATTTATAAAGCATCATAACATGCATGCAAGTATAATATTAAAAATTTCTTAAATATTCAGCAAAATAATAAATGTCATTTGTTTATGGGCACATATCCCAACAATCTCCCACTTGCCCTAAAGCAAATGCGACATGTCTCTAAGTCCCATCCCATCAAGATGTAGCTCAAAACCTCGAGCCGGTAATGTCTTAGTAAACGATCAGCTATATTGATCGCAGATGCGATCTTCTCAACTGAAACGTCTCCTCTACTGACAATCTCTCTCACAAGGTGAAATTTTCTCTCTATATGCTTTCCTCTACGGTGGTTTCTGGGTTCCTTGGCATTGGCTACTGCGCCACTGTTGTCACAGTAGAGTCTAACTGGTTCATGCATATCTGGAACAACTTCTAGATCTTTCAAGAATTCCGAAGCCAGACTGCCTCCTTAGCTGCTTCACAAGCCGCTACATATTCAGCCTCCATGGTTGAGTCAGCAATGCAGGTTTGCTTGACGCTTCTCCATATAATGGCTCCTCCTCCCAAAGTGAACACCGCTCCAGAAGTAGACTTCCTAGAGTCTCTATCTGATTGAAAATCAGAATCTGTATATCCAACAGGAATCAAATCCCTACTGGAATATACCAGCATATAGTTTCTCGTACGCCTCAGATATTTCAGAATATGCTTGACTGCAACCCAGTGATCCAATCCTGGGTTTGACTGGTATCGGCTAACCACTCCCACTGCAAAGCAGATGTCGGGTCTTGTACACAACATTGCATACATCAAACTACCAACTACCGAAGCATAGGGAATCTCTCATATCTTCCTCCTCTTGCGGTGTTTTAGGACACTGCTCTTTAGAAAGATGAACTCCATGTCGAGTAGGTAAATTACCTTTCTTAGAGTTTTGCATCGCAAATCTAACAAGCACCTTGTCAATATACGATGCCTGAGACAACGCCAAAAGCCTATTCTTGCGATCCCGTATAATTTGGATGCCAAGAATGTAGCTTGCTTCTCCCAAATCCTTCATTTGGAATTGGCTGGCTAGCCAGTTCTTTATTTTGGACAGAGATCCTACATCATTCCCAATGAGTAAAATGTCATCCACATAAAGAACTAAGAAGACCACTTTATTTCCTTCCTTTTGCTTATAGACACAAGGTTCACCTAAATTTTGTTCAAAACCATAACATTTTATGGCTTCATTAAATCTGATGTTCCAAGATCTAGAAGCTTGCTTAAGCCCATAAATGGACCTTTGCAATTTGCAGACTTTCTGCTCTTGGCCTTTAACCACAAAACCCTCTGGTTGGACCATATGAATAGTCTCTTCAAGATGGCCGTTCAAAAATGCCGTCTTGACATCCATTTGCCATATCTCATAATCATAATGAGCAGCAATGGACAAGAGAATCCGAATGGATTTTAGCATGGCTACTGGCGAAAAAGTATCCTCATAGTCTACTCCTTCCTTTTGGGTAAAACCCTTTGCCACTAACCTAGCCTTGAAAGTCTCTACTTTTCCATCGGCTCCTCTTTTTCTCTTATAGATCCATTTGCATCCAATAGGCTTTACGCCTTCTGGTAGATCTACAAGCTTCCAGACTGAATTAGAATACATTGATTCCATTTCGAGTTTCATGGCTTCCTGCCATTTCTCTTGATCAACATCCTCCATTGCCATCTTGTATGTCAATGGATCATCATCACTGCCATCGGTGACTGCAACTTGTGCTTCTCCATCCTGACCATAGCGGATGGGTAATCTTATTTCCCTCCCACTACGTCATGGTGGTGGTGGTATTTGATCTTGAGTAGTGGTCTCAACTTTTGTCGTTCAACAACTTTTGTTGGTGTGGGGCTGATCTCATCAGCTAGCAACTCTTCCAGAACTACTTTACTTCTAGGTTTGAATTCTGTCATATAATTGTACTCAAGAAACGTTGCATTTGTCGACACAAAAACTTTGTTATCTTGAGCATTATAAAACAGTCCTCTCTGTTCCATTAGGGTACCCAACAAACATGCATACTTCTGAACGAGGTTCCAACTTCTCAGTCTTTCCCTTCAGCACATGGGCTGGACATCCCCATATGCGGATGTGTCTCAAACTAGGCTTGCGACCATTCCATAACTCTAAGGGAGTCTTAGGGATTGACTTAGATGGAACTAAGTTTAGAATGTATACAGCTGTTTGTAATGCATATCCCCAAAATGAGTTAGGCAAAGAAGAATAGCTTAACATTGATCTTATCATATCAAGCAAAGTGTGATTCCTTCTTTCAGCTACACCATTTTGCTGTGGTGTCGCAGGTGCCGTGAGCTGTGATAATATTCCATTCTCAATCAAGTGGTCCTGAAATTCATAATCCAAGTACTCTCCTCCTCGATCAGATCGAAGAGTTTTGATTGATTTACTGAGTTATTTTTCTACTTCAGCATGGAATTCTTTGAACTTTTCAAAGGCCTCGGATTTTCTTTGCATCAGATATGCATATCCATATCTAGAATAATCATCAATGAATGTGATGAAATATTCATAGCCCCCTCTAGCTTTGACATTCAAAGGCCCACATACATCAGTATGTATGATCTCTAAAGGTGCTTTTGCTCTTTCACCTTTTGCTGAAAAAGGTCTTTTGGTCATTTTTCCTTCTAGACAGGATTCAGACTGGTAGAGTGCCAACCTTAGCTCTCTTAAAGGACCATCCTTCACTAGTCTTTCTATTCTGTCTATATTAATATGACCAAGCCTCAAATGCCATAAATACGTGTCATTGTCATTATTCGCAACTTTTCTTCTTTTAGGAGTTGGTTCAGCGACTTTAAACATTTCGGTTGAAGCAAGTTGTGGAATTTGGTTTAACAAAATATAACCATTTTCAACATACCCAGAACAAATATTTATTCCATTCTTATAAATTGAAACAGAGTCAATACTAAAAGACAGAAATAAATTGTTCATGCAACTTTGACACCGAAATCAAATTCCGTTTGAAATCCGAATATAATAAACATTGTCCAAAAGCAAATATTTATTATCAGCAAACGATAGTCGAACTATCCCTACTGCTGTCGCTGACACTTTTTCCCACTGCCTACTCTCATCGTGAAATCTCCCACTTGAAGATCCCGGGCAGACTCAAGCATCTGCAAAGAAACACAGACATGGTTAGATGCTCCTGAATCAATAATCCAGCTTGAGAAATCATTCTCAACTAAGCATGTTTCCATGACTAGTAAATCTAATTTACCTTGTTTCTTTTTCTGTTTCAGCTCATCAAGGTACTTTTTACAGTTCCTTTTCCAATGGCCATCTTGATGACAGTGGAAACACTTTCCTTTAGGTTTAGGCTGAGCAGCAGCCTTTCCTTTCTTCTTCTGGATCTTCTTCTTGTTATCCTTTTTCTTTCCCACATAATTCTTCTTCTTTTTCTTCGAAGAAGAAGGCTTTGCCTCAGCTGCGTTGGCTTCAGCAACAATTGCCTTACCACCCTTATCATCTATAAGAGTCTCATATATTTGCAGCTCATTCAGGAGTTCAGTCAGATTACACTTTTTATGATTCATAATGTAATTAGTCCTGAATTGAGAAAAGCGGGAGATAGTGTCTCCAGAATCATGCCAACCTGAGTCTTTTCATCAATTTTAGCTCCATTGATCTCAGCCTCATTGAAATGATTGACCATTTTGAGGATGTGCTCACGAACAGAAGAACCATTCTCCATTTTGCCATTCATAATGGCTTTTACTGATCAGATGGGCATCCAAACATCTGCTGCAGAGATTCCATAATCTCTCTTGCAGTTTCAAAGGCCTCGTGCTTAGTTCTAAGCACCTCATTCATTGCTGCTAACAAGTAGCAGCGGGCTTTGTTGTTTGCAACAACCCAACGGTTGTACTCTTCAGTAGCAACCTTGGAGGCATTGGTTGGAGGCACTGGAGGACAATCCTCCTTAAGGACATAGTGGTAGTTTTCATTAATGAGAAGGATATTCATGTTGCTTTTCCACTTAACAAAATTTTCACTAGTTAATACTTGAGAGGCGAGAAGTGAGAAAATCGGGTTTGACATATTTGCTGAAAAATAAGAAAAATTTTAATAAATAATTACATAAATATCATTACATAATTTAAGGCAAAGTAAATAAGATGCATAAAAGCACATGTTAAAATACACAAAAACATGTTTACTTTAAAGGCCTAAGGAATTTTAATCTCCACAACTAAGTGCCGCGTAGGGTAGGTCAAATAGTTGCTAATTAAAATGAGATCTTCTCAATTAATAAGTATCTCCCGAAATATCTCATATTTCTAATACTCATTAATTTCCTTAATTTTGGTCAAGAAAGTAATTAACTAATTTAATTATTTCTTCATGAGTGTGACCCATCGTATCAGACCTTTTGAGACTTAACTTAGAAATTGCACGTAGGGTAGGTCAATTCTAAAATACATCTTAAAAGTCCTATCGCATGGAAGACAACCTTGGTATTGCCATTAGTAGACACCCTCCGTAGGGAGGACGAAATCAAAGCATCACGAGGCGCTACTAATAACTCACGGTGTTGTACTAACGTGGAGACCAAGGGTTTATATTATCATATTACCCCTCCCACTCATTATTTTGCAAAAGTGTATTTTATTTATAAAACAACTTTTGTTTCATAAACTCTTAGTTAATTTAAACAATTTAAATTACTAAGATTTTATAATGTTAAACACTTTAAAATTATAAAATAAGCTAAATGTGATAACTTAAATATAACATTTAAATTTAAAACATCACATTTGGCACATTAATTTTGCAAATCCAATTGCTCAATTAATTTACAAATTTAATCTCATTAAATTTATTGCAAAGTGCATTAAATATAATTTACTAAAAACTTTTTAGTAAAAAATAATAAAATAATAATGCACAGATGCATGACATATAATAATTAGGTAGACACATTTCTATCTAATATGGCATATGCTAGGCATGAAATGTAATTATTATCGTCATAACAAAACATTTCATAAAAACGAAATGAAAAACTTCTAAGAGTAAATGTGATTATTATCAAATAACAAAGACATTTAATAAGAAGCAAAACAAATACATGACTCTTCACGTTTTTGAGACAGAGACTCATCGAATTCCTGGGAACCGATGAGGCTTTTTGAATCACTAAAAACAGTGAGGCTCGAATTCTTGGAAACGATGAGGCTCAGAGCCAAGGGAAGGGATTCCCCACTCAAAACCTCCTATCGGACAGCCTTTGAAAAAATAACAAAACATGACTTTTTAAGTAAGTATAAAAAATTCTAATTGAGAACTTTTCTCAAAACCATGAAGAACCTTTCTTCATCAATATAAAAGGAATCCTATATTCAATTGATCTAATCAAAAGAAAGTTACATAGCTTATTCCATGGAATCAAAAAATAATGCCAATCCATTCACATACATTCATCATCATGAAAATATTAAAAGCATATTATGCATGAGTGCCTACCCAATTATCATATAATCTATTATTAAATTAATAGGGGTATAACCTGCTCTGATACCAATTGATGGTTATCTCAGAACGATTCTTGAGATGTTTGCGGAAGCGAGATAAGGATCAAATCACTTATCTTAGCGGAAACAAGATAAGGATCAAATCACATATCTTAAAAATTGAGTTAGCGCGATCTATACCCGTATTAATTTAATAACAAGAATAATAAGGAGATTAAGAAATCCTTTTGTTCTTCACAACACTACCTTGGAATCACCAAATCCTTTGATCACCACGGATCTTTCCAAACGTTCTCCAGATTATGATGAACACGAACGAGTGGGCGTTCCTTTTGATTTGGGTTGAGATTACACAACTGAATTTAATTCACTTTGTATTCTCAACTCATGAGATAAAGTGAAGTTGAAAGAGGAACTCTGTGGTTGATCATTGTTCTCGATATCCTTCTCTTCTCTCGTGAATCTTATATTCACAGAGAATAACAACTATCAACCTCTTTATTAATTAATCAATTAATTAATATTTAAAGATCACTTCCAACTCTTGGAATTACTTTAACGTATATCAATCCAACAACCAATTGTTGGTTAGATATATTTATCATGGGACGTTACGGAGAGAGAAAGGCTCTCTCACGATCCCATATTTATTTCTCCAACAACTAAATAATTTCCAATAACTTTCTCGTGGAATATGCTACGATGTGTTCCCTAGCACACCGTATAATAGAAATTAATCCAATTAATTTCTATATAAAAAATTTAGAATTCTCAATTCCAAATTAATAACTCAACCCAACATATCATAAAGTTCACATAATTTAATGGAGAGAGGAACTATGGACATTATAATTCTAAGCTCCAATAATTTTGACATTCAATTAACACCTTAATTAAAATATCAAAATTATTAATTCAAATTACTCACTAAAAATTTGGAACTGCACTCTTAAAATTATAAATTAATTATATTCAAAAGGATTTGAATCGTCCATTGATATAGTCACATATAAATCAATCCTCCATAAACGGTTCATGATTAAAGCTAGGCATTTTCCGTTAACCTCTTAATCACATCTTTATCCATAAGTACCATTGATTCTATAATGAATAATATATTTATGATCCAATCATAAATTGAGCGCTCTTATTATTCAAGTCCCGAATCAACACTTATGGAACCGTCGACTTCTTTACAAGGAATGGATTTCATCTTGTATATTAATATTTGGCTACTTATGTTATTATATTTCCAATATACCAAGAATTTGATACTATGTTTTGTGTCATTATCCGATAAGTCAAAAAATATAATACAATAAATAGGAGTCTATTAATTACTCAGAATTAAGATTGATTCATATGACCATCATTGATTAATTTTGAATCCTCTATTTTAACAATGGAATTTATTAGAGATTCATAATTAATCATGTTCCAGTCCTATATAATCAAATTATATAAAGCGCTTTCATTCCGATAATCTCATTATCAACAATCCGATAAGATCGTTTCATTCAGAATGTAATGAACCGTGCTAGTGATTTTAAATTAAAGATCCCGATTGCAACTTTAATTTATAATTACGGACAAATTTAGATTATTTTACTTTAAATATTATCCTCTATATATAACACTTATATACAATATTTAAAGTCACATTTAAATAATCCAGGGATTTTTGATATTTATAAAGCATCATAACATGCATGCAAGTATAATATTAAAAAATTTCTCAAATATTCAGCAAAATAATAAATGTCATTTGTTTATAGGCACATATCCCGACACCAACATGTCTCGTTATAAGCAAGGTGCAATCCCAAGCCTCTCAGTTCATCTATTTTCGTGTCAGCTACATTCCCGGGGGGAGAAAGCCAAGGCCGACGCATTGTCTCGCTTGGCCACCTCGGTCGACGGGACCTTGGAAAGGATGTACGTGGAGCATCTGCAAGCCCCGAGCATTAAAGCCGCAGAGGAGGCTCTGCCAGTCGAGCAGGAGCCCTTTGGATGGATGCCTACATCTGATACTTGACTGATGGCACCCTCCTGAAGACCCAGCCGAGGCGAGACTGCTCAAACGGTGGGCACCGAAGTTTCTGATGATGGACGGAAAGCTCTACCGAAGGTCATTCTCGTACCCGATCCTCAAGTGCATTGGCCTCACGAAGCTGATTACATCCTATGAGAGATTCATGAGGGCATATGCGGAAGTCATCTGGAGGGTAGAGCCTGGCATACAAAGCCCTGCGGCAAGGGTACTACTGGCTGACATGAGGGAGGACGTAGCCGAGATCATCAAGAGGTGCGATAGTTGCCAGTGCCATGCCAACATCTAGTGGCAGCCGATGTCCTAGCTGACCCCCCTGGCGGCACTTTGGCCCTTCGCCCAGTGGGGTATGGACATTCTGAGACCGTTTCCTCTGGCCTCTGGTCAACGCAAATTCATGTTGGTAGCCGTCGACCACTTCATCAAGTGGATCGAGGCCGAGGCACTCGCTAAGATCACCGAGGGCAAGGTGAGATCCTTTTTTGGAAGTCCATAATATGTCGATTTGGGCTACTGCATACCCTCGTCACCGACAACGGCCGGTAGTTTGACAATGCACCCTTCCAAGAATTCTGCATCGAGTTGGATATTCACCAGCGGTTCACCTCTGTTGGGCATCCTCAGACCAACGGTGCAGCTGAGGTGACCAACCGCATCATTCTCTAAGGACTTAGAGCCCGGCTAGATGACTGCAAAGGACGGTGGGTGGAGGAGCTTCCCAATGTGCTGTGGGCATACCACACAATGCCTCGAGCCCCCACCGAAGAGACTCCCTTCAGCCTAGTCTTTGGGTCCAAAGTCATCATTCCCATGGAGATAGGCACCCCGAGCCCTCGATGGAGTCATACAGCAGGAGGACAACCCGAATTAGTTGCGGGCCAACCTTGACCTAGTGGAGGAGATACGGATTGAGCACGACTCCGGATGGCAGCCTACCGACAGCGAACGGCCAAATATTACAATGCCCGCATCCACCCAAAGACATTCTTGCCGAGGGACTTAGTCCTCCAACAGGCAGAAGTTTCGAAACTAACGGAAGGAAGCAAGCTGTCACCGAATTGGGAAGGACCCTACCGAGTCACTAAGGCACTCCATCATGGAGCATATAGAATTGAAGGACTGGATGGAACCCGCTCCGCGGACGTGGAACGCTGACAATCTCCGTTGGTATTATCAGTAGTGTACCCTTTCTTTGCATTGAATTGCACACTTGCATTCCTCTAGGCTCTCGCCCCACACTCTATATTAATAAACATGTGTTCAAGTAACCCAGCTTTTCAGCAAAAAGCCCGAGGCCAACTCGGCACTGCAAGCCTGATGTACCATCAGCACCAAAGACTGGTGTACCACCGGCAAAAAGCCCGAGGCCAGCTCGGCACTGCAAGCCCGATGCACCATCGGCACCAAAGACCAATATACCATTGGCACTGAAGACCGATGTACCATCGGCAAAAAGCCTGAGGCCAGCTCGGCACTGCAAGCCCATGCACCATCGCACCAAAGACCAATATACCATTAGCACTGAAGATCGATGTACCACCGGCAAAAAGCCCGAGGCCAGCTCGGCACTGCAAGCCCGATGCACCATCGGCATCAAAGACCAATGTACCATTGGCACTGAAGACTGGTGTACCATCGACAAAAAGCCCGAGGCCAGCTCAGTACTGCAAGCCCGATGCACCATCGGCACCAAAGACCAATATACCATTGGCACTGAAGACTGGTGTACCACCGGCAAAAAGCCCGAGGCCAGCTCGGCACTGCAAGCCCGATGTACCATCGGCACCAAAGACCAATGTACCATTGGCACTGAAGACCGGTGTACCACCGGAAAAAGCCCAAGGCCAGCTCGGCACTGCAAGCCTGATGTACCATCGGTACCAAAGACCAATGTACCATTGGCACTGAAGACCGTGTACCCACCGGCAAAAAGCTCGAGGCTAGCTCAGCACTGCAAGCCCGATGCACCATCGGCACTAAAGACCAATGTACCATTGGCACTGAAGACTGGTGTACCACTGGCAAAAAGCTCGAGTCAGCTCGGCACTGCAAGCCCAATGCACGATCGGCATCGAAGACCAATGTACCATTGGCACTAAAGGCCGGTGTACCATCAGTAAAAAGCCCTAAGCCAGCTCCGCACTGCAAGCTCGATGTACCGTCGGTACCAAAGACCAATGTACCATTGGCACGAGGTTAGCTCGGTACTACAAGCCCGATGTACCATTAGCACCAAAGACCAATGTACCATTGGCACTGAAGACCGGTGTACCATCAGCAAAAAGCTCGAGGCCAGCTTGGACTGCAAGCCGATGCACCATCGGCACCAAAGACCAATATACCATTAGCACTGAAGATCGGTGTACCATCGGCAAAAAGCCTGAGGCCAACTCGGCACTGCAAGCCGATGCACCATCGACACCAAAGACCAATGTACCATTGGCACTGAAGACCGTGTACCATCGGTAAAAAGCTCGAGGCCAGCTCGGCACTGCAAGCCCGATGCACCATCAGCACCGAAGACCAATGTACCATTGGCACTGAAGATCGGTGTACCACGGCAAAAAGCCCGAGTCCTCCTCGGCGTCCCAAGGCCGATGTTCCATCGGTTCTTAGAAGCCCGAGTCCTCCTCGGCGTCCAAGGCCGATGTTCTATCGGTCCTCAGAAGCCCGAGTCCTCCTCGACATCCCAAGGCCGAAGTTCCATCGGTCCTCAGGACACCGAGTCCTCCTTGGCGTCCCAAGGCCATGTTCCATCAGTCCTCAGAAGCCCGAGTCCTCCTTAGCGTCCCAAGGCCGGTGTTCCATCGGTCCTCAAAGCCCAAGTCCTCATTGGCATCCCAAGGCCAATGTTTCATCGGTCCTCAGAAGCCCGAGTCCTCCTCGGCGTCCCAAGGCCGATGTTCCATCGGTCCTCAGAAGCCGAGCCCTCCTCAGCGTCCTAAGGCCGATGTTCCATCGGTCCACAGGAGCCCGAGTCGACCTCAGCGTCCGAAGGCTGATGTTCCAACGGAAGAGTTGGTCCCATTGGCACCAAGGATCACTGCCCCATCGATGCCTGGTGGCTCGGGGCAGACGTGGTCCCTGGCTCGACCCTAGCTCCCAGGGTCCGTCCCTACATAGCTAAGTCGAAGTGGCTCGTGAATGGGTAGAAACTGCCCCTCAGTGCTGACAAAGCCCCTAGGGGTCCCACGTCGGCAAGCTGAGGATTCGAATGCAACACTTTGATAAAGCAAAATTATTTTCATTAATAGAGGTGCTTACAAAATGCCGACTGAGTCGAACTTTGTACAAAAATCAAAAGTGCAAAATCTAAGGGTTGGCGGCGGCCTCATCGTCAGATGGGGCCCCTCGGATGCTGGGCCTGGTCTATGTCCAAGGCATGGGAGGGTCCAGTACCCGGGCCACCTTTTCTTTGGCATCGCGGAACCCTTGGAGGTAGGCGTCGCGTTGGCTTCGACCAGCTCGTTAGCGAAGCGTTCCGATGTTCTGAACTCTTTCACTTCCACTGCGACTCTGGCCTCAGCGGCAGCCTCTTCTTCTCGGGCCCGCGCCTCCTTCTCTTCTGCCAGGGAGGCTTCCCTCCTCTCATCCTCCTCAGCACGTTTGGCCCTAGCCTCTGCCAATCGGATGATAGAGTCCAGCTCGGCAATGTGCATATTTCTGGCCTCGACAAGGCTCTCGGCCTCTCCGAGCTGATCTAGAGCTGCCCGGAGTCGGTTGGCATCGGCCTCCGCTTGGCTGGCGGCCTCCCTTGCCTTGGCGGCATGGTCGATCCTTGCCGCCTCCAGAGCCCTTTCCGCCGCCTCGGCTCAAGCCTGGGCCTCCTCGACGTCCCGCCGGCCTGGCTAATGAAGGCCTCGCCCTCGTTGATGACCTCCCTTATGGCCGCCAGGAGTTTGCTTCCTGCATTCGAAGTGTCAGTCATGCAAATAGTTGGGTGTCTAAAGCCTATGTCGCAAGATTGCTTACCCGGACGAGAGCCGCGAAGGCCTCTTGGTAGAACGTCGATGCCCCGTTGTGCCTGAGCTCCTCCTGGAACTCCGGCAAAACTATCTGCAGATGAGCCACTCCGCTCAGCGCCCATCGTTCATAAGGGAGAACCTACGGGGGTCGCTCGCCCTGTTTCCTTCGGCCAACCTATCCGGCTCAGCGCGAGGTGTGTGGGATTGCCCGTCGGTATCTCTTTGGGGGTGGGCTCACTGCCCCTGATGGCCCCTCTTCCCAGCTCCGTTCCGCCTCTGCCGGGGCTGGCTCGATGTGGACGGGGGGCTCCGCCGATGCCCTTTCCATTCTCGCCCCCTCCGGGGGGGTGTCTGTTGTTAGATCCACCTCCGGGACAGCCGGAGGCTCTTGGTGCTCGGTGATGGAGAGATTCGCGCCATCGTTGCCTGGAGGCTAGGGCCTGCTGCCCCTCGCTCGGGCCTCCAGGGCCCTCTTCCTCTTGACAGCAGCCTGCCTGAGCTTGATGGTCGAGAGCTTCATTGTTGCACAATATTGGTCGGAGTTAGTTAAAAAAAAGGAAGAAAAAAAAAAGAGAAGAAAGAGAGAGAGAGAGAGAGAAGAAAGAGGCAAAAAATTGGCCAAGTACTGGTTCGGCCGCCACTCACCGCTTTGGGCTGAGACCCCTGCGAGTTGGAGATTGTCCTCCAACAGCAATCGGTTGCACGTGGGGATGTTGGCCGTTAATAGCTGCCCCATCACTTTCTGTCCCCTGGGAGTATGGTGGAATTCATATTGGGCCAAAGGTCGGGTCCCCCCATCCGGGTTTGACTTGTTAATATCAACAAAAAAGAATCGGGATTTCCATCCCTTGACAGAGGAGGGAAGGTGGAGTTTGAGGACTCGGTCGGGTCAGGGTTAAAACAACCACCAGCCCGCTTGCTGCTGGAGGGTATAAAAGCTATGGAAGAGGGATAGTCTGGGGGTGACATGGAGAAGGTGACAAAGGACTATGAAGGCATAGATGGTGCGGAGGGAGTTCGGGACCAATTGAGTAGAAGTCAAAGAATAATAGTCCAAAAGATTGACAAAAAAGGGATGAAAGGGCAGACGGAGGCCCAGCCTTAGGGTAATCTCGTATAGGGCTATCCTACCGGGTTGGGAAGACACTACCTTATCATCTGGGTCGGGAGGAAGAGCCCGATGTCTCGGAAGATTTGGTAATAGGCCCTGATGTTAGCTAGGTCTTGGCCTATTACCGTGGAGGCGGTCCCCACCGGGGATTCTGTCCCCACCCTTGAGAGGTGCCGCGGCCGCCGACGCCTCCGCGTCGGAGCCCTACGGGCAGCTCACCGTGGATGGACTGGGACGTAATCCTCCGGATGGAGGATCACGAGATCGCAGGAGATGAAGAGGCGCGAAGCCTCGAGGGTGAGATTTGGTCTCTGGGGGAGGCGGAAGAGGACCAAGACGGGGAGGAAGCCATGGTAGGGGTTTAGGAGTAAAAAGAGGAGGCTCAGAAGGGGCAGGGGGCTAACCTGTGGAAGAAAATGGCGGAGACTGGTCCTCGGGTTGCAGGAAGGTCGAAGGCTAGAGGAGGACGAAGATAGTCGAAGCAAAGTGACAGAAACCCAGCCTCTCGCCTTGTTTTGTCAATTTCAAATCATCCCGCCTAAACTACCTGGCCACGCGGACTTCAGCTATAGGTTGGGTCGCTTCGGCAGGCGCCCGGCGTGCGGAACGATCGGCTTTTGGCCAATGATGGGACGCCACTGACGTTAGCGTCATGATGGCAATGATGGCAGCAGCTTTTCATAGGCTTCGAGAAGATACCCCCACCTCGAGGCCGATCTCCGCAGATTGGACGGACGAAGAGGCCGCCCCATCGTATCCTCCGGATTGTCCGCGCAAAATTGTCGCCGCACCCAAGGACACGTGCACGTCGGCAGTTGGTAGCAGGCAGGGATCAGCCACTTGGGAGGTGACACCCCTTTCGCCTTGCTGGGGTGGGCCTGCTTCATCTCAGGGGCGAGGGGCATCTGATGTGGCTGATCCGACGCCGTTAGAGTTAACAGTGGAGGAAACTGACGGAGCCCCGCCTCGGTCCCATAGGGCGACTTCGGCCTCCGAGGTCCCTCGGCCTCGACTTCGGACTTGACATTCCCCCGAGCTGCTGCCTCGGCCTCAGCCCCGAGCCGCCGCCTCGGCCTCGGGCCTCGAGCCTGGCAACCTACTACCTCGAGCTACCTGACACCCACGTGGCCCACCAACCGCCTGCCACACCCACGTGGCCCACCAATCATCCGCTGCGATCACGTGCTCCGTTACTCGACTGCAACAGCGAGTGGCCATGCCTTGTAACGGCGCGCGCCTACCACCCATAGTGCCGTGCTTGGCAGGTAACATACGGAGCATGATACATCTGACATGCCCAGTGTTAGTTGTGACTCGTCACCGTTAACCTTGCCTTTCATTTGTTACCGGCAATGGCACCTCGAAATCAGTAATCTTCTGAAAGCAAGCTAAGAGACCTTCGAACAAGTATAAAAGCCCACATTCATGACGAGGAAAGGATCCTGAACTTAAGTTCTTTAGCTCTTTCTGCTAGTTTACTCTTTGTATTTATAAATTGTTAATTTGAGCATCGAAAATTTTCATTAGAATATTTGATCACTAAAAACTTTTTTATAGAAATACTTCAAGAAAAAAATTTTCATTCCTCGATAATAAAAGTGACTTTGCGTCAATAGTTATCATGCAAGGCTCTTTGGGTGACAAACATACTCTTTATCTTTGGAAGTTGGAGAATATGGAGGACACGTTGGATTAGCTGTTAGAGGTCAGGTGGTAGCTGCTGTGTGGCTTAAGGTTATTTGGTAGCTGTTAAGGGTCTAGCTAGTAACCATTGGTCTCTCCAAAGCTGTGCTACTGGAACTAGGTAGTTAAAGTATATATTGGACTCAGCAGCTTTAAAAGTCAAAATAAAAATTATAAAGCTGTGAATCAATTAAATCAAATTTATCTTTTTTTATATTTCCTAAATCATCCACCTTTTGTTATCTTTTCCGCCTCACAAGATAAAATTGCCTTGCTATGCTATATTTTAAATTTGCATGAATTAATTATGCCATTTATATTTACAGATATGATATTATTTATTGATTAGTTAATGTTTTAAATTTTTATTTATATAACTTATTGAGCAAATAAAATGATAAGAAATAATCCATTATACTAAAATATATATATCCTTATAGATCGTTTAACTCTCTAACAACATAACTAGGCACTTTTAAAAAAATAACTAATGGTTGTCAACCATCAGTTAAACAGCTGGTTCAAACAAAATTGAAATCTAAAGTTGTGCTTGGTATCATCCTCACTTCTTTTACCTTTTTAAGAATATATATATATATATATATAAAGAAAAGGACAATGGTGCTAAAAAGAGTCTAAGGCTTCAAACAAAGCTTAAGCTCTATACCCCTAAAATCATAGAGAGAATTATCTAGCATTGTCCTGACTACGAGGGAAAACTCTATTAGGTTGCAAGAAACTTTTGTTAGAAATCTATATTCAATAATTTATGATAAGTTTAAACAAAATAGATGAACGAGAAATAGAACCGTTTTTGGACAGAAGCTTGCTTGATTGCAATGTTTTAAGACAGAAATTTCCACTCCTTCCTTGTGCTTAGAAGATCTGTGAGTGTCTATCTTTCCAGGATTCGACTGTCATAATCCAAATTCTTAGCACTAGAATTTAGACTCTGGCAAACTGAAATTGTTCCCCTCTTTAGTATATGTGCTCTCAAGGATAAAAACGAAACTTCAATGCAAAAAACTCAGATTAAGTATTCAATTTATAGAAAATAGTTTGCCTCTTCAAAGGACATGTCCTTTGACATTCAAATTCAAATTTTTGTGGCTTTTCGAAAAATAGTTATATATAACTACTTGGTAGTTATATTCATGAATCAAGGCCCCAACGGCCCCAAGGCCCAATCTTTGATTATTTAATAATAATATTTATTTATATTCAAGTCCAAGAACCATTAGAACCTACTAGCTTTGGTTCTTCTTCAAAATCAAAGACTTAAGGCTTTGTTACTTTTAAGCTTCTAGTCCCTTTTTGTTTTAACCAATGTGGGACTAAAGGTTTTCTACTCAAAGGACTAAAAGTTTTCTATTCAAATATATTTATTCTAACAACTTTTACAATTAAAGAATATGATAAATTTTTCTTGGCAGTTCAACTCTATTTTGTATTAACTTGTCGTAACACTTAGGTTTAAATGGAAATAAAAACATCTAATATATATATACATATATATACATATATAATCAGATTTTTAATTTAATTATATTCAAATATAATCAAATTTATTTGTGAGAGTGAGAGAGAGAGAGAGAGAGAGAGATATTATGATTCATTTATCCAAGGATAAGCCTTAAAAGAACATTATTTGGCTTCTCTTTTTGTGCCACTTGACCTTCCTAGTTTGATGACACAATGTTTTCTTGCTTTACCTTGCTAGTTTGACAACCCAGCCTTTTTTTTTTTTGTACAAATGGGCGGTCACACTAATCTAGTGCGAGTCAGCCCAGATAGATCAGAGTACAAAATTTGCTGCAAAGGAGCAGGGCAGGGGTCACTCGGCGTCAATATCCAAGGACCAGAAAGCAGAGCCACTGAAGCAGCAATCCAGTCCGCGCCGAGTTGGCTTCGCGATATATATGACGGGTCTGGACGCAATCAATCTCCCGCAGAATAGCCCAAATATCCAACAAAATCGGATTAGAAAGAGCAGGAGGGCAATTCTGCGTCTGAATCCAAGCAATGACCGACATGGAGTCGCCCTCAATACAAATCCTCTGAGCATGAAGAACCCGAGCAGCATAAGAAATACCTGCCCAAGCCGCTCGAAGTTCAGTCATGGGGACAGAGGAGTCGAGAGAACCAAAACCTCCAGCCGCCAAAAGGTCACCATGAGGACCTCGGATAATGAACGCTGACCCAGCAATTCTACCACGGACACTCCCGTCAAAATTGACTTTGACAAACCCTGGAGGGGGGGCTCCCAAGAGATAAAACCGTATGCCGGTTCGCTGCCGAAGCAGCAGGGGATCCCCAGTGGCCAGAGATATCAAACCCAATACGAGCACAGTCCGCCGCCAATAATCTGATCTTCCTAGCATCTTATGAAGAGAGATAGTGTCATCAGAGAAAATAAACTGGTTCCTAGTTAGCCAAATCTGATAAGCAGTGACCGCCCAGAGACCTTTCTTATGCTGAGGGCACCTCCGAAGGTCCAGAAGGAAAGAAGAGTACAGGGAGCCCGAGTCATTCTGTCTGAATAACCCATCATAAACCAGATCCGTCTAGCTCTTGGGCAGATGAAAATAGCATGATCTATAGATTCCTCCTCTAAGCTGCATAACGGGCAGATCGACTGAATAGGGAGACCCCTCCGAGATAGGAGAGCACAGGTAGGAGAGAGCCCCACAGAAGTTTCCAGATAAATAACTGAACTCTGGGGATAGTAGGAAGCTTCCAAATCCACGCAGCATCTTCCAGGCACTGAGGCTGAGGTCTGAACATCATCATCAGATCCCTAGTCGGGGCCTTAGAGAGACAGGAACTCTGCCAGAGTCTAACATCAGAAGAACGACCAGGAAGAAGAGGCATCGATAATATCCGCCGGGCAAGCTCCGCACCAAACAATCTGGTCACCGAGGGGATATGCCAAGCAGGAGGGTCAGAGGAGATCAAGTCCTTGACCCTAAGACTGGAAGGGGTCTCAATGCTGATAAAGGAGGGCCACCGAGAAAGAGGAAGCTCAGAAATCCAGGTATCCTGAATAACACTGACCGAAGAACCATCACCGATCATCCAAGAGAGATTGTCCAAGATAGCCTGACCATAGCGACAGATCTCCTTCCAATAGGAGGAGCTTCCCCGAGGAGGAGAAATAAGCATGGCTGATGTCCATTCTCCATACCTAATGCGCATCAGGGAGCTCCAAAGACACTGTGGCTCAAGAAGAAATCTCGAAGCATGTCTGGCAATAAGGGCTTTTCTTCTAACAATCAAAGACTGGATACCGAGACCACCCTCAGCAATAGGCATACAAACCAAATCCCAGGATAAGAGGTGAATCCCATGACCATCCTGCACAGAAGCCCATAGGAAATCACGAAAGCATCTCTCAATCCTTCTCAGGCAAGTAATTGGAATGGCTGCATTCGACAGGATATGCAGGGGAAGAGAGGAAAGAACTGATCGAATAATAATAACCCTAGCCATCATCGAAAGACCAGTCACCTGCCATCCCTCAATGCGCTGGCGCACCCGCCTCTCAATCTCGGAGAAATCAGAGCAGCGGGGGCTTCGCCCCGTTATAGGGATCCCCAAATAAATAAATCTATCAGTCTGAGTGGTGATACCCGACAATCTGATGATGGCTTCTCTAGTGGATCTAGAGGTCTTCGGCTAAAACAAATAGAAGACTTCAGAAAATTGACCTTCTGACCAGAAGCCTGGCAGTAGCTCTGAATAATAGAATGAAAAGAAGCCGCATTCTCAATAGAAGCATGGCCAAGGAGGATACAGTCATCAGCAAAGAGGAGGTGGGAGACAAAAGGGCCCTCAGGACCAGCCATAACTGGGGCAATCCGCCTGTCCTGCTGAGCCTGGCGTAAAGCCGAGAAAGATCATCTGCAGCCAGGATGAACAGCAAAGGAGATAAGGGGCAACCCTGACGGAGACCAACACTAGAGTGGAAAAAATCAGTCGTGTTTCCATTGATAATTAGAGAAAAAGAGGGCTTATGGATGCAAGCCATAATCCATTCTATAAATAATTCATCAAACCCAAACTCCAGAAGAGAGCGGTACAAAAAAACCCAGCTCAATCGATCATAAGCACGCTCCATATCGAGCTTAACAGCCATAAGACATCGTCTGACCGGGGCTCTATGAAGAACATGCATAAACTCCTGAGCAATAAGAACATTATCAGAAATAGACCTCCCTCTAATGAAAGCCCCCTGCTCCTCCGAAATGAGGCGAGGAATCACCAGACAAAGGCGGCGAGCTAAAAGGCGAGCACAAACTTTATACAAGGTAGAACAGAGGCTAATGGGCCTAAAGTGCTGCGGAGAGAAGCATCCACTCTCTTGGGCACCAAGGTAATGAAAGTCTGATTCCATTCAGAAGGAATATGTCTAGCTCTGAAAACATCCTGAATAGCTTGAACAACCTCCTGACCAACAATATCCCAATAGTGCCGAAAGAAAAAAGGCGGAAACCCATCAGGCCCAGGGGCTTTGTTCGGACCAAGCTCCCACAGGGCCGCCCTAATCTCATCCGCCGAGATCGGCCTGATAAGCATATCGTTATCCAGGGAGGAGACCTTCCTAGAGACGGAACCTGAACAACCGGATCCCCATCACCATTAGAGTCAGCCCATCTGGTCCGGAAGAAATGGAGAAGAAGGTCACTGATAGATTGGAAATCCTCCCTAGTATGCCCTCTTTCATCCACTAACCTCCGAATCCGATTAGCAGCTCTCCGCTTCAGAGTGGCCTGATGGAAGAATCTGGTGTTACGATCCCCATCACAAATCCACTGAGC
>UESW01004778.1:288940-316921 GCA_900491605.1 Calamus simplicifolius
CCACCAATACATCTCCTGCTGCCGTAAAAGGGAGTGGTGCCGAGCCAGCAACTCCCTAAGGAAAGAGAGATCCGAGTCCGCCAAAAAACCTTCCTGATCCTCCTTAGCCTGCATGACTTTAATATCAGCTTCAACCTGCTCAACTTGTCTGACCAGATCCCCCACCTCAATCCTGTTCCATCTGGAAGTATGTGTCTGGCCATCTTAAAATGACGAGATAACCGATAGACAGCATTGCCCCTAACAGGAGTATGCCAGATCTGAGATATAATAGAACGAGCAGCTGAAAGGCCAGTCCAAAACTGCTCAAATCTGAATTGCTTCCGCATAAGCTGATCAGCCTCCGTAGAAATCAATATAGGGCAATGGTCAGAAGCAATCCTAGGAAGATGAGTGACAGTAACCATAGGGAATCTTTGGAGCCACTGGGGAGAAGCCATGGCACGATCAAGTCTCTCCCAGACTCGAGCAGACCCCTGGCGGTTATTGCACCAAGTAAATTGGGATCCCGAATACCCTAAATCCAAAAGCCCAGAGGAGCCAATAAAGGATCTGAATTCATTGATATCAGCTGAGCCAGACACCCGTCTGCCTCCACGTTTTTCATTTGCCTCAGTGATACAATAGAAATCCCCCGCAATGATAGACGGAATACCCTGAGCAAGGAGGGAAAGCAGTTCGGACCAGAGAACCCTTCTCTCCCGGTAGTCCGTGCTGGCATAGACTGCCGAAAGAAACTAGGGGTCAGAAGACCCCTCAGTGATCATAAGACCAATTTGCTGATTGCACTGATGGAAAGCATCAATTCTGACTGCAGAAGTGCGCCATATAGCCAGCATACCCCCCGACATCCCAACTGCCTCCACAGCATAAGAAGACCAAGTACGGGCAATCTGTCTACGAAAACGGAGAAGACTATCCCCCGAAAGTCTAGTCTCCAAGAGGACACATATATCAAAGTGGTGAACTTGCAATAATCTACTGAAGGAGGATCGAAAAGAAGGTTTTCGAGCTCCTCTAACATTCCATAGTAAGATCTTCATTTACAGGATGGCGGAGGGTGGGACCCCACCTTGATCCACTAGCATATCACTTTCGATCAGACCAGCATTCAACTGGGAGCCATCAACAGGCTTCAGCACTGAATTGGTCAGCAGTCCCTCCGAACCAGGATCAGACTCTCCTGAAGAGGAAGACTGTGCCTGAATTGGGGAACTAGAGACCAATCCCATAGGTTCGCCAGAAGAATCAGCCAAAGGAAGATCAGCCCTTCCAACAGATTGGTCCCTCACCGCCTCCAGAGCACCAACCTGAGAACAAGGAACCTGATCCAGCTGTATCGGAGAGCCGCAACTAACCTCTCCTTTTTTGGTGAAAGAAACCTTTCCTTTTCCCTTTTTCTTGTCTGATTTGGATAAAATCCTAGGAGCATGAGAAACCTCTGGTCTAGCTCGCTTAAGTGGACCTGGACTGGCTTCGCTGCTACCCACAGGACCATCATAGCACACCACTGTAGCAAGAGAGGAGAAGGGGTTATGAATCAATGTAGGGATGTTCAGACCTGGATCCAGGGAGCCAATTTCAATATTAGAATTAGAGTTCAGAGAAGCTGCCTTAGAAATGGCACGCTCTCTCTGAACCGGCACGGGACTCTTCCCATTAACCACGATGCCCTTTTCCTTCCCAGGATGCGCCACCACATCATCAGGCCTTAGATGAATTCTTGGAGACGAGGAGGGTCTCCGGCGAGCAACCTTCACCGGAGCTGCCCACCCTTCAGTCAAATCAGCCGAGCCCACTGAAATCCCCTTCTTCACTGCCTGGGACGCTGAAGCAGAGCCCTGGTTTGAAACGAAGCCATCGGCGAAGCCTTCGTCTTCTCCACCACCTGAGGGTTAGAATCAAACGACCTCTTCCGAATAGCAACGAGCCACGGCCCAAACAGAGTACCAGAATCAGAGCCAGCCCCCTCAGGACAACTCGGCTGAGAACAGGGGCCATCCAAGTGCAGAGTGGCACAGCTCAAGCAAACTCCCTCCAAGTTCTCATAGACAAAGTTCTGCCAGAATGGATTGAAGCTTCCTTGAATCCGGGTACCTGGCCGGAGAGGGCGCCGAAGGTCAATCCGCAGACAAACCCTCGCAAAACCTCCCCTTGACTTTGCCATAGTAGCTGCATCAGCGCAGACAAACTCCCCCGCTGGCTCAACAATGGCTCTGAGGAATTCCACCTTCCAGAATTCAAGAGGCAGAAGCGGCAATCTCACCCAGATCAATGCAGAAGAGACGGAATCCTCCGCCGGAGTAAACTCCGGTTTCCATGGCTCTGTGCCAATCACCTGGCCGTTGATTACCCAAGGACGATGCAGAACCAGTTCACAAGCTTCCTTAGATTCGAAACGGAAAACATGGCATTTGAATGCCAAGCTAATTGGAAAGATTTCACCTGAAATTCCAGCTCGTCTGAATTCCCTAATAAAAGCATCAGCCGGAATCCATTTGTGGAACGATCGGACGATCAGAGCCTTCTGCTGCCAGCCCGCCACCTCCTCATCAAGCTCCGCCACCGGGACATGAATCACCTCCAGGAACGAAGCCTGCAACCTCTCCATAGCAGCAGGCGAAGGGGACTGGGTAACCCAGTGAAAACCGGTCGACATCAACCTCCTCCCCGGATTCCGGCTACCATCAACCAGATCAGGAGCCATAGGAATGGAGGGAAGGCCGAAGAGAAAAACCCGGAGAGACGGCGAAGGAGCAGAGACGAAGATCACCCAGCGATCAAGGAAGAAGACCACGGACGCACAAATCTTAAAGCAGGAGGAAAACAGAGAACCAGAGCACTCGGGCGCACGATTCTCAAAGCAAGGAAAATCCTATCCGTATAGCTGGGTTCAAAACAAACTCTCTTGTCAAAAGTTGCTTAGATATGAAATTTCATTCAAATTCTAACAAGTTGATATAAATTCTTGTAGCTTTCTACTTCTTTGTAAATCAAACTCGGATAATGATGTAGCGTACATAGCAGGCCTGCATCAATTACCTTCCATGTCACCTTAGGATGTATTTCATAGACTGAATTAGAAGAGGATAAAATTTTTTAAATTATTTTAATGTATATTTTTTTAAAAAATAAGATAAAATTTCATCACACAAGATAGTTAATTCTGTTGGAACGACACAACATATTCTACAAAAAAAAAAAAAAGTAATTTTATTTTTATTTTGTTAGGTTATTACTTTTTTTTCTATTTTTATTGCAATGGGTTTATCCTAGCAATAACCGTTATTTTTTTAAGGATATAATCTTTTAATCTGATTTATCATTTTGTCTTCCACCAAATATGAAATAAAATATTTTTTATTATTATATTTTATTTTTTATCCTGTTTTATTTTTTATTTTATCTTGTTAATTCTGTGCTGTGTATCAAACGTAAGATTAGGAAAATGAAGCGGCTTCTGAAATATTGGTATCTGTTGAGGGGTAAAATCGTCATTGCATTGATGTCCGTGCGAGGCGGCTAAGGCTGACCTCCTCCCGCCGTCTCCCTCCGGGCTTCAGTAGCTCGGCCTCTTCCGGGCTTTCGTAGCTCGGCCTCCTCCGGGCTTCCCTAGCTCGGCCTCTTTCGGGCTTCCCTGGCTCGGCCTCTTCCGGGCTCCCGTAGCTCGGCCTCCTCCGGGCTTCCCTGGCTCGCCTCTTCCGGGCTCCCGTAGCTCGGCCTCCTCCGGGCTTCCCTAGCTCGGCCTCTTCCGGGCTTCCGTAGCTCGGCCCCCTCCGGGCTTCCCTGGCTCGGCCTCTTCCGGGCTTCCCTAGCTCGGCCTCTTCCGGGCTTCCCTGGCTCGGCCTCTTCCGGGCTCCCGTAGCTCGGCCTCCTCCGGGCTTCCCTGGCTCGGCCTCTTCCGGGCTTCCGTAGCTCGGCCCCCTCCGGGCTTCCCTGGCTCGGCCTCTTCCGGGCTTCCCTAGCTCGGCCTCTTCCGGGCTTCCCTGGCTCGGCCTCTTCCGGGCTCCCGTAGCTCGGCCTCCTCCGGGCTTCCCTGGCTCGGCCTCTTCCGGGCTCCCGTAGCTCGGCCTCCTCCGGGCTTCCCTAGCTCGGCCTCTTCCGGGCTTCCATAGCTCGGCCCCCTCCGGGCTTCCCTGGCTCGGCCTCTTCCGGGCTTCCTAGCTCGGCCTCTTCCGGGCTTCCCTGGCTCGGCCTCCTCCGGGCTTCTGTAGCTCGGCCTCTTCCAGGCTTCCCTGGCTCGGCCTCCTCCGGGCTTCCGTATCTCGGCCTCTTCCAGGCTTCCGTAGCTCGCTTTTACCTAACGATCCACGCCCTGACGTCTACCTCCGCGGAACCTGACGCGGGAGAGCCTAAGCTCACCCGAACAGCACCTTAGCAGGGAATCATATCGAGACGTGGCCTAAGACCTATCGTAACCGCCCCAGGTCTACTCGCCCAGATCCCAAGACATCAAGGAGCTCTCCCAGCCGTCGATCCCTTAACAGACAAGGCATGGATTCTAACGGCCCCACAACGGCCTGATTCTGTCTACCCCCGTATCGTAACAACCCCAGAACCTTCCAGAAGATGCTCAAGTCCCCAGGTGACAGTCTATAAATATCAGATCGGCAGATTCCCTCAGGTACGCGACTCTTGACGCACAAACCCGGAATCACTCTCTCTCCCGGTAGCTCGTCGGTGCTCCGCCCCTCCTGGAGTCTCCGATTGGCCGCCCCTGGAGAGGTCTCCCGGAGAGATCCACCTCCCCATTGTCTGGTTGATCGCCGATTCCTTCCTCACTGACTTGAGCGTCGGAGGGCCTTCCGCGGAGGACCACCCCCAGCGTCCTTCCGCGTGCGGGCTTCCTTTTTTGCAGGTCCGCCGCACCAGATCGACCGCGCCCGAGTCGGAGGACGGATCCCGGCGGCAACAGATTGGCGCTAGAGGAAGGGCCTCAAGTCCCATTAAAACTTGAAAAAAGGAGACAAGGATCTCAACCCGGAGAAGAACCTCTCTGATGGCCAACCGGAAGAGCAACCTCTGATGCCCAAGATCAGGTCGCCTCCCAGAGGCCTGATCCGACTGGCGCCACAGCGCCACAACCCCCACCTGTCGAGACTCCATCGCCGCCTGCCATTCCGGTGACCCAGGACCAGTTTGCTACGCTGGTCCAGCAAGTCCAGGCTCTTACCCACCTGGTCCAGGAGCGCCTTGCAGCTCCTCCTGCTTCGCATCCTCAGAGGGAGGCGGCGACTTCTTCTTCGCCGGCGACCTCCTCCTCTGATCCGCGTGAATCGGCGGATCCCCCACATCGCCCCAGGGGGAACAAACCGATCCCGGGCGGTCATGATCGAGATCCTCTCAGATCTCGGCGAACCCGCTCCCTCTCCCCGGCGACGTCTCACCATGGTTCGACGCCATCCTTGCGGTCCTCGCGCCCAGCTGCTCCTCTCGCCGGCGAGGAGGAGATCCGCCGCCAGATCCAGGAGATGCGCCAGGAGCTGGACGCCGCCAAGCAGACCCATCTGCCCCAGCCCAAGGCGGAGCTGGGCATCCCTTTCTCTAAGGGGATCATGGAGGAAGTGATTCCCTCCCATGTTAAGCTGCCAGCCGTCGAACCCTACCACGGCTCCACTGATCCGGATGACCATCTCAGTAGCTTCCGGTCGATAATGATGTTCCACGGAGCATCTGATGCGTCCTCTGCCGAGCCTTCCCATCCACCCTCAGAGGATCCGCCCGAACCTGGTTCAACGCCTTGAAGCCAGGTTCCATCGATTCATTTGACGAGCTGAGCCGCCTTTTTATTGGCCAGTTCGTCAGCAGCCGCCGCCACCGGCGAGATCTGACTCCCTCTCCGAAGTCAAACAAAGAGAGGGGGAGTCCTTGAGGAATTATCTTGGCCGCTTCAACAAGGCCATGTTAGAGGTGGACCACCTTAATCATGAGGTGGCTATGTCCGCCCTGCGGGGGGTCTCGAAGGAGAGCGACTTCTACCTGGCAATGGAGGTCAGCTACCCCCCATGTCTCTCTGATATGATGGCCCTTGCGGACAAGTACGCTAGGGTCGAGGAGTCGCGGAGAGTTGCCCGCGTTGAGCAAGCCAAGAAGAAGGAGCCTAAAGCTCCTCGACAGGCACCGTCCCATCCGTCGGCCAAGTCCGCCTCGCCGCCAAAGAGTCCCTCCGCTGCCGCCAAGGAATCGCTCCCGGAGTCCCCCCAGGCGATTTGATCGCTACACTCCGTTGACTGTGCCCCGAGCGCAAATCCTCATGGAGATAGAGCGCCAGCTTCCCCGACCGTACCTCTCCGAGGGAACCCGACCCGAGAGATCCTGCCAAGTACTGCCGCTACCATAGGGAGCCCGGTCACGACACTGAGGAGTGCTGGCAGCTGAAGAACGAAATCGAGAGACTGATCCGGCGGGGACGGCTGGACCAATTCAGGAGGGCGCCCGAGCCACAGCAACAAGGAGGTGACGCCAGCCCGAGCTCCCGCAACTCCCTCCTCCACCGAATCCGCCTGTGGTCGGCCGTATCAACATGATTGAGGAGGCCGGCGGATCAAGCTCCAGGGGCGACGGTGATGCACCGGTGCCGAAGAAGGCACGCGCAGGCGAACTTTCCTTTTCTGATGATGATCTTCTTGGGATACAGCTCCCCCATGATGACGCACTTGTTGTATCCCTTAATTTGAACAATTATGATGTAAGCCGAATCCTGTCGATAGTGGAAGTTCGGTAAACGTTTTGTACCTCGGTGTGTTTGCCAGGATGAAATTGCTCATGGAAAACCTTCGAGCCGTGGATTCCGCCCTGATGGGATTCACCGGCGACGTCATCATCCCGGAAGGATCGTCACCCTGACGGTCCGCGCGGGAACCTGGCCCCTTGTGACCATTGTACAGACCGATTTCCTAGTGACCGACCTCAGGTCCCATACAACGCCATATTCGGCAGGCCCGGCTTGATGTCCCTTAAGGCGGTTGTCTCTATCCCACATCTGTCTATGAAGTTCCCCACCGAGCAAGGAGTTGGAGTGGTTCGGGGAAGTCAAGCCATGGCTCGGCAATGTTTCGTCACAAGCCTTCAGTCCAGAATGCCCGAAGTTGATGGGCTAGACGCTCGCGAAGACTTCGCCGAACAACGAGGAGAACCGGCAGAAGAACTGGGGGAGATACCCTTGGACGAAGCTCGGCCCGACCGAACCATAAGGATCGGGTCGCTACTCGAAGGAGAGCCTCGTCGCGAGCTGATCAGATTCCTCCAAAGCAATGCGGACATCTTCGCCTGGACCGCCTCCGACATGCCAGGGATTAACCCCGAGGTCCTCGTCCATCGTCTCAATGTGGACGAGATGCACAGGCCTGTTAAGCAGAAGAAGAGAAGCTTCGCCCCAGAGCGACAGAGAGCCATTGAAGAGGAGGTCGACAAACTCATAAAGGCCAACTTCGTCCGAGAGGTAATTATCCGAACTGGCTGTCAAATGTTGTCATGGTGAAGAAGTCGAACGGCAAATGGAGGATCTGCATCGACTTCACCGACCTCAACAAAGCCTGCCCGAAGGACAGCTTCCCCCTCCCTCGGATCGATCAGCTCGTGGATGCCACCTCAGGCCACCAGATGCTGTCCTTCATGGACGCCTACTCCGGCTACAATCAGATCCGGATGGCCCCCGAAGATGAAGAAAAGACCGCCTTCATAACCGACCGAGGTACCTATTGTTACCGTGTTATGCCTTTTGGTCTTAAAAATGCAGGGGCAACCTACCAGCGGCTGGTCAACAAAGTGTTCAAGGAACAAATCGGCCGGAACATGGAGGTGTACGTGGACGACATGCTAGTCAAAAGCAAGGAGGCATCACAGCATATTGAGACCTCACAGAGAGCTTTGCGACGTTGCGCAGATATGGGATGAAACTCAACCCGACCAAGTGCGCCTTCGGCGTCAACTCGGGGAAGTTCCTTGGCTTCATGGTCTCCCAGCGAGGTATCGAAGCTAACCCCCAGAAGATCCAAGCTCTCCAACAAATGACGCCCCCTATGTCCATTAAAGAAGTCCAGCGCCTAACCGGGAGGATAGCGGCCCTTAACCGCTTTGTGGCGCGGTCGCCGAGAGATGCCTCCCCTTCTTCAAAACTCTCCGATCGGCCAAAATTTCCAGTGGACTCCTGAATGCCAAAGGTCATTCCAAGATCTCAAGAAGTACCTCGGCTCACCCCCACTCCTCAGCAGTCCGACCCCAGGAGAAACCTTATTCCTATACCTGGCTGTTTCGGAGGGTGCGGTTTGCTCGGTGCTAGTCAAAGAAGAAGGCAAAATCCAGAGGCCGATCTACTATGTGAGTAGGCTACTCCGCGATGCGGAGACGAGGTACAGCAGGATTGAGAAAGATGGTGATGGCTTTGATCACCTCAGTCCGAAGCTACGGCCTTATTTTCAAGCACATCAGTGACGGTCCTCACCGATCAACCCATCAAGGCGGTGGTCCACCGTCCAGAAACATCGGGGAGAATGACCAAATGGGCCGTCGAACTAAGCGAGCATGACATACATTTTCAACCTCGCCCGGCCATCAAAGCCCAAGTGCTGGCCGATTTCCTCCTCGAGTGTACCATCCCAGAAGATGGCTCTACCCCAGAAAATCTCGAAGGACCAAAGCCTGAAGCTCGGTGGCTCCTTCACGTCGATGGGTCGTCCAATGCCCATCACTCCGGTGCGGGTCTGGTCCTCACCAGCCCAGAGGGAATGATCTTCGAATATGGCATCCGATTCTCCTTCCCGGCTTCCAACAACGAAGCCGAGTACGAGGCCCTGTTAGCTGGTCTCCGGATCGCCCGCAACCTGAAGGTGGAAAAGCTTAACGCCTTCACCGACTCTCAGCTGGTGGCCGGCCATGTGCGGGGAGAGTTTGAAGCCCGAGAACCGAACATGATCCGATATCTCCAAGAGGTGCGCGGCCTGCTTCCCCACTTTGCCGAGTTTGAAATTATTCAGATTCCTAGATCGGAAAACGCCCGTGCCGACCTACTCTCCCGATTGGCCACCGCGGAGACGATGGATGCTGAACAAAAATTCCATCTGGAGACTCTGGAAAAGCCGAGTATCACGGAAGCCGATCGGGTGATGCAAATTGATGCCGAACCATCCTGGTTCGACCCTATCCTCAGCTACCTCAAAGAAGGGTCGCTCCCACCCGACCGAAGAGAGGCCAGGAAATTGAAGCTGCAGGCGACCCACTATGTACTGATTGACAGCCAACTTTACAAGCGGTCTTTTTCTATGCCACTGCTCAGATGCCTCCGCCCACCCGAGGCGGATTATGCTCTGCGAGAGTACATGAAGGGATTTGCGGCAACCATCTGGGAAGCCGGTCCCTATGCCACAAGGTGCTGCGGCAAGGCTATTACTGGCCGACCATGCAGAAAGACGCGGACGACCTAGTCCGAGCCTGTGACGCCTGCCAAGACATTCGAGCATCCAGAGGCTCCCTTCTGCCGAGCTAGTTTCTATATCCTCCGCCTGGCCCTTTGCCAAGTGGGGGATGGACATCCTCGGCCCATTCCCGCTGGCAACGGGACAGCGGAAATTTTATTTGTCGCCATTGACTACTTCACCAAGTGGGTTGAAGCGGAAGCAGTTGCGCAAATCACCGAAGCACGGGCCAGAGACTTTGTATGGAGGTCCATCGTCTGCCGGTTCGGCCTCCCCCACACCATAATCACCGATAACGGTAAGCAGTTCGACAATTCCAAGTTCCGCCATTCTGCGAGGAACATAGGAATCCGTCACCACCTTACTTCGGTCGGGCACCCACAAGCCAACGGAGCGGCCGAAGTGACCAACAGAACTCTCCTCCAAGGAATCAAAGCTCGCCTCTCCAGAGCCCAAGGCAGGTGGGCGGATGAGCTACACCATGTCTTATGGGCCTATCGCACCACCCCGAGAATTCCAACGGGCGAGACTCCATTTCGAATGGCTTTTGGCACGGAGGCCATCATCCCTGTGGAAATAGGCCTCCCGTCTTTGCGGGTGGAGAGTTATTCAGAGGAAGCCAGCAACGAGCAACTCCGCACCAACCTCGACTTGGTGGAGGAAGTCAGAGAGAAGGCCCGAATCAGGACGGCTGCTTATCAACAGAGGGTAGCTCGGTACCATGCCTCCAGAGTCAAGGGGAAGACCTTCCTACCCGGCGACCTCGTCCTCCGAAAAGCTTCTGTATCCAAACCGCTGGAGCAAGGAAAGCTGGCGCCGAACTGGGAAGGCCCGTACCAAATCACAGAGATCATTGGGCCGGGAACCTACAAGCTGCAGGATCTCGATGGGAAATCCGTCCCCGAACGTGGAACTCGGACAACCTCCGCAAATACTATCAATAGGGTATGTCCTTTATGCTTCGCCAGTTATCTATTTTCCCGCAACTTGTTGTGTGAATCGATTATGCACCATATTGCCATAAACCGTAAAAGGAAATAGATGCTGCTTACCAATCCTCGGTACAACCGAGTTATCTGCCTGGACAGGAAGTCTCCGAACCTTGGCAGGGCCAAGTAAAACAAAGTCTCCGAACCTTGGCAGGCCAAATAAAACAAAGTCTCCGAACCTTGGCAGGGCCAAGTAAAACAAAGTCTCCGAACCTTGGCAGGGCCAAGTCTCCGAACCTTGGCAGGGCCAAGTAAAACCAAGTCTCCGAACCTTGGCAGGGCCAAGTCTCCGAACCTTGGCAGGGCCAAGTAAAACAAAGTCTCCGAACCTTGGCAGGGCCAAGTAAAACAAAGTCTCCGAACCTTGGCAGGGCCAAGTCTCCGAACCTTGGCAGGGCCAAGTAAAACCAAGTCTCCGAACCTTGGCAGGGCCAAGTCTCCGAACCTTGGCAGGGCCAAGTAAAACAAAGTCTCCGAACCTTGGCAGGGCCAAGTCTCCGAACCTTGGCAGGGCCAAGTAAAGCAAAGTCTCCGAACCTTGGCAGGGCCAAGTAAAACAAATCTCCGAACCTTGGCAGGGCCAAGTAAAACAAAATCTCCGAACCTTGGCAGGGCCAAGTAAAATGTTTCTCCGAACCTCGGCAGGGCCGAGCAACAAAATCTCCGAACCTTGGCAGGGCCAAGTAAAATGTTTCTCCGAACCTCGGCAGGGCCGAGCAACAAAATCTCCGAACCTTGGCAGGGCCAAGTAAAATGGAACCTCGGCAGGGCCGAGCAACAAAATCTCCGAACCTTGGCAGGGCCAAGTAAAATATTTCTCCGAACCTCGGCAGGGCCGAGCAACAAATCTCCGAACCTTGGCAGGGCCAAGTAAAACAAAGTCTCCGAACCTTGGCAGGGCCAAGTCTCCGAACCTTGGCAGGGCCAAGTAAAACAAAGTCTCCGAACCTTGGCAGGACCAAGTAAAATATTTCTCCGAACCTCGGCAGGGCCGAGCTACCAATTCCCCGAACCTCGGCGGAGCCACGTAAAAATATTTCCCGACCTCGGCAGGGCCGAGCGACGAGTCCTCCGAGCCATGGCAAGGTAAAAGTCACTCGGACTAAGACCCCGGCGGGAAAGCCTAAGCATAAATGCCTCGACCAAAGCCGAACGGCCCCCAGACAGTCCCCCAAGGGACTTCACCCGTTTGAAAACGGGCGCTAAATGAATATCATCGGCGTGCGGAAAAATGCTACCATCGGCAGAATTCCCCTAAGAGGCTACAAAGCCTCACGCAACCGGCCAAGGGCCTCAGGCTGGGTCGGGAAATTCTCCCTAGCAGCAGAAAACCCTTGGGCGACCCCCTGTAAACTCGTCATGCGACATATCTACGATTAATGCGCGGGACAATGGGACCAGGCCGACACTCAAGTCCGTCAAAGCACATCAAAGTAATCGTTCTCAAAAAAGGAAAGGGACTTCACAAGGACCATCTTTCATTCATGGAAAGAGGAGGACTACAGAAAGATTGCAAAAAAGCAAAACAGGCAGAGCCCCTGGAGTCAGTCGCCCCCAGAGGCCAGCAACTCCTCCAGGAGTGCAGTCAGATCAGCCACCTGCTGGCGAAGCAACCGAATCTCCTCCTCCTGCCGATCCATCACCCGATGGGAGGCCTTCGCCTCCCGGACTAAAACATCCAGGAACTCCTCGGTGGTCCTAGCAAGCCGCTCATTGATTGCAAGGCCCGACGCGAGGGTCAGCCCATCGACCGTCACAGAGGTGCCCCTCTCCTCCGAGTATGGCGGGCTGCTAACCGAGGAGTACGAGTCGGTTGACAATCGCGCTAGAGAGTCCATTTTTTAGAGCTCAAGCCGAGGGATGACATAATCCAATCCCCCTCGGTCATATTTATACCCGCCAGGCAGGTATCCCGATCGGCCGCGCCGCAAGCGCCGACCCACGAGAGTGTGCCATGTGTCGACATTCTAGTGCGCGAGGAACCCAAAGAGTCGCGCCCTAATCCCGAGTAAGATCGATAAGCAAGAACAGATTGTCCAGAGGTTCCCCAGGCGAACACTTTCCGATCTGTCGCCCCCTGCATTAAATGCATTTGGCGCTTCCCCAGGCTGCTTAACACGCCCCTCTTCCTTGGAAAACGTGGAAGTCCGCCGCTCGGTCGATAAATTGCCCCCTCGGAAAGAGCAAGCATCGCCAGTAAAGGCGTGACAACACGCCGCCCGTTCCGCTCGAGCGCCCCCTCTATTAAGCGCCACGTGGACCTAACGCCGTAGCCTGCAACGGCGACTGATTCGCTCCCTCCAAGCTACCAATCCCCGAACCTTGGCAGGGCCAAGTGAAACTTTCTCCGAACCTCGGCAGGGCCGAGCTACCGATTCTCCGAACCTCGGCAGGGCCGAGCTACCAATTCTCTGAACCTCGGCAGGGCCGAGCTATAAATCTCCGAACCTCGGCAGGGCCGAGCTACCAATTCTCCGAACCTCGGCAGGGCCGAGCTATAAATCTCCGAACCTCGGCAGGGCCGAGCTACGTATTCTCCGAACCTTGGCAAGGCCAAGTAATGTGTTCTCCGAACCTCGGCAGGGCCGAGCTACCGATTCTCCGAACCTCGGCAGGGCCGAGCTATAAATCTCCGAACCTCGGCAGGGCCGAGCTACCAATTCTCCGAACCTCGGCAGGGCCGAGCTATAAATCTCCGTCGGCAGGGCCGAGCTACGTATTCTCCGAACCTTGGCAAGGCCAAGTAATGTGTTCTCCGAACCTCGGCAGGGCCGAGCTACCGACTCCGAACCTTGGCAAGGAACCAAGTCTCCGAACCTCGGCAGGGCCGAGCTACGAACCTTGGCAAGGCCAAGTAATGTGTTCTCCGAACCTCGGCAGGGCCGAGCTACGTATTCCCCGAACCTTGGCAAGGCCAAGTAATGTGTTCTCCGAACCTCGGCAGGGCCGAGCTACGGATTCTCCGAACCTTGGCAGGGCCAAGTAATGTGTTCTCCGAACCTCGGCAGGGCCGAGCTACCAATTCTCCGAGCTTCGGCCAAAGCCGACCCACGATACTCCGAGCTCCGATAAAAACGGAGCGCAAAATACCAGACTCCTAACCTAAGCAAGGAGCGTATCTCGCTGAACGATCTCTGCACCGCCGCACACGAACCTCAACTGGTTTGGGCAACATGAGATCCCCATCTAAAGGCGAGCAAGACGCCTTTAGGACCCGCAAACAACAAATAATAGTAGGCTCGGCACAAGAAAAGATAGAGATTGAGAAACAGGATATAACTCTCTTTATTGCCAGTTGTGATCAATTACAAACGCCTCACAAGCATTACAAGAGCATTGAAATGCATAAAATAAAGGCAAATACAAAACTCGGGCGACCAGACAGTCGCAATCGCGTTCCAGTTGGTTAGGGCCGACAATTGCCCGACGACACGGACCAATAGTTGCGACTGGCCCCAAGTCAGGACGATATCTCGGTGGCCCAACCGGGATATCTGGACGACCATCCCAAACCACCCAACCGGGGGTGTACTGCCGCTCCATGCCATGTCTCAAGGACAAGGAGTCGGCGAGTGAGGCGCTCTCACCCCCCCCGAGCGGCTGGTCCTGGGAGTCCGAACCTGGGTAAGCCCATGTGCACTTCTCGCCGTAGCTCCCCCGTAGCGAGCCGCAGAGACCACATAGGAAGCGCATATGTGCGCTCTCCGTATGATCTCCGCCCCCTCCTTGTGCGCTCTCCATATGATCTCCGAGACTCGTCCCCTAAGGATGAGCCGTTCTTCAGTTGCTCCCCGGTCGTCCCAGCTAGTCGGCGGCAAGGAGCCCAAGAGAGGAGGGCCTGATCCTCCTACTTGCAACAACGAAGAAATGAGCATGGCGGAAGCTCTAACGAGGAAGGAGCTTTGGGGATAACCAGATGAGACCCCCTTTTCCCCTTTTTATAGGCGGAAACGAATCGGGAAAAGCTACCCAGATTGCGGGCCCGAGATTTTAAACTTCCGAGCAGGGCCTCCATGTGATCCCCAAAATTGGCGTAGCGCCCCACTGCGCGCCGAACCCGCCGCCTGAACCAGGACGTGTACGAAGATCCCCATCTGATCCCGAATCGCATTCATTGAATGCCGAAAATTGCCCACTGACGCTTCGAAAACCGACGAACTCAGAAAATCGTCCTTCGAGAATAGTACCCTCCAGTGATAGGCGGTTGCGTACGCATCGTGACAAAGCGACCTGCATGGGAAAAGAGCGCCTTCCGGAAAGCTCCGATGCGGCTTTATGTCCTTCGCTGTACAATATCACCGCTGCTGGCAAAGTGAAAACCAAACTACTTGCGGGACAACAGGGCGCTGGCAGGGTGGCAGGAAGCACGCAGACCTATTTTACTCGTCGGCCCCAGCCGACCTATTTTATCCGTCGGCCCTAGCCGACCTATTTTTGCCTGTCGGCCCCAGCCGACCTATTTCTTCCGTCGGCCCTAGCTGACCTATCTTTGCCTGTCGGCCCCAGCCGACCTATTCTTTCGTTGGCCCTAGCCGACCTATTTTGCCTGTTGGCCCCAGCCAACCTATTCTTCTGTCGGCCCACGCCGACCTATTTTCTTTCGTCGGCCCTAGCCGACCTATTTCTTCTGTCGGCCCCAGCCGATCTATTCTGCTCGGCGGTCTTGGCCGACCCATTTTACTCGTCGGCCCCAGCCGACCTATTTTATCCGTCGGCCCTAGCCGACCTATTTTTGCCTGTCGGCCCCAGCCGACCTATTTCTTTCGTCGGCCCTAGCCGACCTATCTTTGCCTGTCGGCCCCAGCCGACCTATTTCTTTCGTCGGCCCTAGCCGACCTATTTTTGCCTGTCGGCCCCAGCCGACCTATTTCTTCTGTCGGCCCACGCCGACCTATTTTCTTTCGTCGGCCCTAGCCGACCTATTTCTTCTGTCGGCCCTAGCCGATCTATTCTGCTCGGCGGTCTTGGCCGACCCATTTTATCTGTCGGCCCAAGCTGAAAATCCCGAGGTTCGAACACCTGCCCCATGCCTCACGTGGCTCTTCAAAATGGACGCAGCGCCCCACTGCGCGCCAGGCCCGCCACCGGACTAACAACATGTATGGAGATCTCCCCCTGATCCCGGATCACTGTCATTTAATACGGGTGATCGCCAGCCAACACCTCGAAAACTGGCGAATCCAGAGTATCGTCCTTCGGACCCGATGTCCACCAACAGCAGGCGATTGCGTGCACGGAGAAATGGCCAGCGTGGGAAAAAAGCACCTTCTGGGAAGCTCTGACACAGCTTTATCCCTCCCGCTGTGCCGTATCGTCGATTCTGGTGAAATCGAAACCGAATCTCCTGCGGAGCGGCAGGATGTTGACAGAATGGCAGGGAGCGCAAAAACCCATTTTATCCGTCGGTCCAAACCGACCTATTTTGTCTGTCGGCCCCAGCCGACCCATTTTATCCGTCGGCCCCAGCCGACCTATTCCTTCTGTCGGCCCACGCCGACCTATTTTCGTCCGTCGGCCTCAGCCGACCCATTTTATCCGTCGGCCCCAACCGACCTATTCCTTCTGTCGGCCCACGCCGACCTATTTTCGTCCGTCGGCCTCAACCGACCCATTTTATTCGTCGGCCCCAGCCGACCTATTTTCATCCGTCAGCCCTAGCCGACCTATTCCTTCTGTCGGCCCACGCCGACCTATTTTCGTCCGTCGGTCCTAGCCGACCCCTTTTGTATGTCGGTCCTAGCCGACCTAATTTGCCTTGGCCGACCAACTTTGTTCGTCGGTCCAAACCGACCTATTTTGTATGTCGGTCCTAGCCGACCTAATTTGCCTTGGCCGACCAACTTTGTTCGTCGGTCCAAACCGACCTATTTTGTCTGTCGTCCAAACCGACCTATTTTACCTATCGACCCGAGCCAATACATTTTTCTGGTCTCGAATTAAGGATGGCCCAAGGATATCGACGAGCCATGGGTCGTTCACAATCAAGGCAACGCTACACAACGGCGAAGTCACGCAAGAAAGACACTCAGATAAAAACAGGAAATCCCTTTGCTATGAAACGTCAAACAAATGTCTAAAAGGGGGGAGATACAAGAGCGGCTCCTAAGAACCAGGAGCCCCACCGGCTTTGGAAACACCCTCAGTCACGTCTGCAGGAGCACGACTAGGCTCACCTCCTCCAATGTTCTCGCCCCTCGGCGACAGTTTGCGATCGTCCTTCAGAAACTGCAGCCTCGCCGGGACTAGGGGCGGCGCCGGTTTCGGCGTCAGACACGTCGGTACATTCGTTTTCGTCTTCTCCTTCTTCAGACTCACCATCGTCGGGGTCCTGGGCGCTCAGGAAAGAAAGGTCCCACTCCGGGCGCTCGCGGAGAACCCGCTGTTTACATTCTTCTATCCCATGATGGAAGGCGTCAACGCTAATAGCGTCCAGCCTGCCTTTGAGAATGGCGTGCTGAGTTTTGACTTCCGCAGTCTGCTTCTCAGCCTCGATCACTTGGGCCTTCAAAACAACATTTTGTTCCTCAAGCTCGTTAGCCCGTGTCTCGAGTTCTGAGCTTCTACTGCGAGTGGACGCGAGCACACTTTGGAGAGCCTGAACCTCAGACCCCATCCTCACATCTGGAAAAGCCAAAATCAATCGGCGTCGCAAGGAGCCAGCAGAAAGACAAAGGGGGTAAAATGAGAACATACCTCCCCCTCTCGCTTGGCCAACCTTTTGGCCAGCTCCTCGGCCTCACTCCGGGCCCTCGTCCTGTCAGCGCCGACCAGCTCGACCCTCTCTTGCAGGGTACTAATCTTCGACTGCTTGGCTTCGATCTCCCCACGAGCTTGCGACAACTCGCCGCTCACTCTAGTCATCATCCCTTGATGCCACCTAGTGTTCTCCTCCAAATCGGCGACTTCACCATCACGCCGTTTCAACTTCTCCTCCACTTCGCCGAGCATTCCCGCCAGGCGCCTTCTTTCATTGTCGGCCTCCCTCTTCAGCCGACCCATACTCTCACCATGTTCCGCCGCATCGCCGCCACCTCCGCGGAGTGTTTCGATTTGATCTTGGCCAACTCCAAGCACGCGTCGTTGTTCTTCGCTAAGAGTCCCTCTAACTCCTCCACCCTATGCTTCTGCTTGAGCACCTCGTCCACGGCAGTCTGGTGTGCCGCCCTTGCCGCCTTCGAGCTCCTGTCCATCGTGTCCATGAGCTCTGCGAACTGCTCAGACGCCTTCAGCCGCGACTGGAGCTCGACATTCTCCCTCCGGGCCTGGACGCTGGCCCCCGTCGCCAAACTCAAGCGCCAGCAAATCGCCCGGGAAAGTAAAACGCCCTGCAAAGGCAAAAGCTGAATAAGCGCCCACGACGGGGTCCATTGAGAAACATCGGTCACGCAGAAAAAGTGACTCACCTTCGAAGCATAGTCCCGAGTCATCTTCATCAAAGTCGTGTTATCAATGGCAGGAAGGAGGTGATGCTCTCGGCTACACCTTGCTGCCCGAACGCAGCATCTATCAGCCCCTGGTCAGCAAACTTGTCCGTCGACGGGTCCACACCCGGATACAGGACCGACCTTATCATGGCGGAAAACGCCTCATCAATGCTAGTCTCCGAGCCGCTGGGTTGACCGACCCCGCCTAAGGGACCGGTCTGGACGACCCCCATCTGAGAAACTTTCAATCTCCCAGCCTCCTCCATTAAGGCCCTGGCTTGGGCCTCTTCAGATAGCTCGGCCAGCCCAAGCGCCAGCCTCCCCAAAATCTTCTTCGAGGGAGCCCCAATCGTGGGACCCCCACTTTGTTGTGCCCCCTCCACCGATGCACCCTTTCCAGACGCCACCAGCTGCGTCTCCTCCGCGGGCTCCACCGAGGCCTCGGCCTGACCCGCCTCTTGACCCATCGAGGGCGGCCCGACCTCACTGCTGCCAGACTCCCCGGCGGACAGACCAAGTGGGGGCTCCCCCTGAACTTCCTCCGCTGCGGCCATCTCCTCCCCCTCTCCCGCTGAAGCCAGTGGTAATCCCGCGGGGACAATGGGCCCCTCTGCTACGGCCGCCTCCGCTGGACCCGTCGTAGGTTCCTCTTTCAAGGGAGACGCGGTCGGACGAGCCAGCAGAGCTTCATCCGAACTGTCTGAAATCTCCAACACGAGAGGTTCGGCCACCACGGCCACCCTCCCCGGATCCTCTTTCGCCCCAGTGCCTCTGTAGCGACTGCTCCAGCGCCCGGCGGGCTCCTTGCGGATTTATGAGCCCTTTTTTCGGGCCGGCCGCTGTCCGCGCCGCTACCTTCCCCTGGGCGCTTCCTCCTCTTCCTCTTGGAGAGGCTCGACAACGCCAACCTTGTGGCTGTTAAACCGAAATTTACGTGCTCAAACCCAAGCGCGGCAATCGAGAAAAATACACAGCGCGAAAGGGGACTCACCTTGTGGATCCAGGGGGCTGAGCTCGGCTGCGAAGAGGGCCCCCTCCGATAATAGATCATTCGCCGAAAATACTTGTCCGTTACGAAGGACATCCAGATCCCTCTCCTCTTGCGCCGATAAGGCCAGATGCGTCTCCGCATCCCTCGCAACTTCCCCCATCGTCGAGGGAAATCGGAACCGACGTTCCCCTCCGCAATCACGAACCGGCTCTTCCACCCCTTTATGGAAGAAGGTTTATCCACGATGACGTTGAAAGATCTCCGGGGCCCGATGGAGGTCAACTCCGATTTCCTCCCAGGAGTCAGTGGTAGCAGGTGCGAAAAAGGGGGAGAGTTGCAACGATTTGAATCTGGTGACACATCGAAACGAACCCAACAATATTCCGCCAACTATTTGGGGCCACCATCGATGGACAGATGTTGTAATGGGTCATGATCTCCTTCACCAAGGGATGGAGAGGAAAACGAAGACCCGCCTTGAAACTGTCCTCATAGATAAAGACTCCGGACTCTAGTCCCCGAGTGACCCTATCTTCGGGTTCCGGCACCTGCAAAACTACATCCAGGGCAGGCCATACCTCTGGTGAATCCTCCCCAAATCCTCAGTAGCGACTTCTGAGGCCACATCTTCGTGGCTCATCGCCATCTCAGTTGAGGAAAATCCTGGGCGAAAACGATGAACACTGGAGAGGATGAGAGGCCAATGCCCTTCTGAAAACAAGGTGAAAAGACGCCGCGAACATGCGCGCATGTGCACGAGTATACATGTATATATATAGGGCGGCTGTCACTTCGCTTCTCCGCCAAGGAACCGCCCTGGGGAGGCGGGACGTCTCATTCGAGGCATCCGCAATCACCTCGACAAACCTCCACATCGATCGGGATTCACGGCACGGCACAATCTCAACCGTCGTTAGGGGAGGAACCTTACCTCCGAAGGTACGATGGCCCTGTCGCATTAATTAGGGCATCATTGCGTGAACTGTTTAAGCCAAGACGTCCCATCCAGGGCGCGCCACTTGAGTTTATACTCCCTACGCCCGAACCTGCGCTTCGAACTAGGGAGTGGGGGGCATGTGTTGAGGGGTAAAATTGTCATTGCATTGATATCCGTGCGAGGCAGCTAAGGCTGACCTCCTCCCGCCGTCTCCCTCCGGGCTTCAGTAGCTCGGCCTCTTCCGGGCTTCCGTAGCTCGGCCTCCTCCGGGCTTCCCTAGCTCGGCCTCTTCCGGGCTTCCCTGGCTCGGCCTCTTCCGGGCTCCCATAGCTCGGCCTCCTCCGGGCTTCCCTGGCTCGGCCTCTTTCGGGCTCCCGTAGCTCGGCCTCCTCCGGGCTTCCCTAGCTCGGCCTCTTCCGGGCTTCCGTAGCTCGGCCCCCTCCGGGCTTCCCTGGCTCGGCCTCTTCCGGGCTTCCCTAGCTCGGCCTCTTCCGGGCTTCCCTGGCTCGGCCTCTTCCGGGCTCCCGTAGCTCGGCCTCCTCCGGGCTTCCCTGGCTCGCCTCTTTCGGGCTCCCGTAGCTCGGCCTCCTCCGGGCTTCCCTGGCTCGGCCTCTTCCGGGCTTCCGTAGCTCGGCCCCCCTCCGGGCTTCCCTGGCTCGGCCTCTTCCGGGCTTCCCTAGCTCGGCCTCTTCCGGGCTTCCCTGGCTCGGCCTCTTCCGGGCTCCCGTAGCTCGGCCTCCTCCGGGCTTCCCTGGCTCGGCCTCTTCCGGGCTCCCGTAGCTCGGCCTCCTCCGGGCTTCCCTAGCTCGGCATCTTCCGGGCTTCCGTAGCTCGGCCCCCTCCGGGCTTCCCTGGCTCGGCCTCTTCCGGGCTTCCCTAGCTCGGCCTCTTCCGGGCTTCCCTGGCTCGGCCTCCTCCGGGCTTCCGTAGCTCGGCCTCTTCCGGGCTTCCGTAGCTCGGCCTCTTCCGGGCTTCCCTGGCTCGGCCTCCTCCGGGCTTCCGTAGCTCGGCCTCTTCCGGGCTTCCGTAGCTCGCTTTTACCTAACGATCCACGCCCTGACGTCTACCTCCGCGGAACCTGACGCGGGAGAGCCTAAGCTCACCCGAACAGCACCTTAAGCAGGGAATCATATCGAGACGTGGCCTAAGACCTATCGTAACCGCCCCAGGTCTACTCGCCCAGATCCCAAGACATCAAGGAGCTCTCCCAGCCGTCGGTCCCTTAACAGACAAGGCGTGGATTCTAACGGCCCCACAACGGCCTGATTCTGTCTACCCCCGTATCGTAACAACCCCAGAACCTTCCAGAAGATGCTCAAGTCCCCAGGTGACAATTTATAAATATCAGATCGGCAGATTCCCTCAGGTATGTGACTCTTGACGCACAAAACCCCGTAATCACCTCTCTCTCCCGGTAGCTCGTCGGTGCTCCGCCCCTCCTGGAGTCTCCGATTGGCCGCCCCTTTGGAGAGGTCTCCCGGAGAGATCCACCTCCCTATTGTCTGGTTGATCGCCGATTCCTTCCTCATGACTTGAGCGTCGGAGGGCTTTCCGCGGAGGACCACCCCCAGCGTCCTTCCGCGTGCGGGCTTCCTTTTTTGCAGGTCCACCGTACCAGATCGACCGCGCCCGAGTCGGAGGACGGATCCCGGCGGCAACAGTATCTAAGCTGGCTGTGTTAAACCAGTAAACAAAATAATTTGAATATATTCGGCCAGATAACCCAGGCAATGGTATACTACTGTATAACAGGAAATCATATGATAATTGATAAAGCCACGACTTGAGAGGATCGCTCTTTTGACTTGGTTTCTTGACGGTGACCATCAATACTTACGCAGGCTTTGTAAGCATCGACTGCGGCATGGCTGGAAACAGTACTTACACGGATGAAATTACTGGCCTAGCTAGTCTACCAACCTGATGCCGGATTTATAGACGCCGGGATAAACTACAACATATCCAAGAGTTATTTCAGCAGCTTGACCCCACCACAGGCTGGAACTCTCGGAAGTTTTCCAGATGGAGAAAGGAATCAATTGTTACACCATAAATCAAGTGAACCAGGGTGACAAGTATATAAAATACGAGCTTTCTTCCCGTACGGTAAGTCGAGAGACAGCGGAAATGAAGGTAGCCCGCTGCAGTTCGACCTTCATCCGGGCGTCAATCCCTGGAATTGGCTGAACAATACGCTTTCAAATCGGGCTATAGAAGGCCGAGATCGTAACTGTTGCCGCGGCCGATTATTTCTCGGCTTGTCTCGTGAACACCGGCACTGGAACTCCCTTCATATATTCCCTTGAGTTGAGGCCTATTGGCAGTGCGGATGTTTACAAGGACGTCAATCAATCCGTACTATAATAAAGGTCGGCTTTGCCTTACGCCTACGATTTAAAAATTATAGACGAAAGAACTTTCCTACGTGATTTTCATAAAATCGTAGGAAAAAGTCTTTGCAAGGAAAGAATTTTTACTTATAGGAACTGAAGGCAGCTTTGTCTTGAAAGTTTGAGATGAATAATTTTGGGCCTGAGAGGAAGATCCTATAGATGGAGATTATCAAAGATAGACCAAAGGATATTCTATATTTATTTTAGGGTAGCTATATCAAGAAAGTTTTGGAGCGATTTGGGATGAAGAAGATCAAATCAGCGGCACTGCCTTTGACGACACACTTTTTCTTATCGAAGATCATGTCGCCACAGATTGAGATGGAACTCAGGAGATGGAGAAGCTACCGTATGCTTCTAGTGTTGGTAGCCTTATATATGCCATAGCATGTTGCAGGCCAGACATAGCCCATGCAGTGAGTCAGGTTCATAGCGCAGCCTGGCAGGGAGCACTAGCGAGCACTGAAGGGGATCTTTAGGTACTTGGTAGGAACAGTTAGAGTTGGCATTTGCTATGAACAGTAGAAAGGTACTGAGGGGATCCAACTTGTCCAAGGAGGCTCATTGGCAGTTATATGGATATGTTGATGTAGACTTTTGTGGAGATGTGGATACCAAAAGATCCATAACAAGCTTTGTATTTAGCTTATTTGATGGTCCAGTCTCGTGGAAATCATGTTTGCAGCCCATCACAGAGGTAGCAAAGGAAGCCCTATGATTGAAGGGATTAATGCTGAAGATGGGGCTTGCTAAGGAGGTCGTCAGGGTACATAGAGATAGCTAGAGTGCTCTAATGCTTGCACAGAATGCAGTCTATCATGAAAGGATGAATCACATTGACATCAGATACCATAGGATTAGAGAGCTGGTGGAAGGTAAGGTAAAGTTGATGAAAGTACACACCAAGGAGAACTCAACAGATGCACTGATCAAGGTTCTTTCATGAAAAAGCTTCCATAAGTATATTTCCTTGATGCAGCTGATGGGCACGGTGGATGTGCTAAGGCCTTGAAGCACCAAGGTGGAGATTGGGGGGCCTGGTATGGTGTTCTAAAGGCCTATATTGGGCTAAGTTATATTGGGCTAGGTATGGGTCCAAAGGTTAAGATAAATCAAGTCATAGATATATATGGGCTTGGGAGTTATTTTAATCTCATTGGGTTAGTTCATAAAGTTTTTGTCGAGTTTGGGCCAAGTCCATTTGGCCAAATATTTAAACTCTAATTTTTAGGATTTTTAAAATAAAAAATAGATTTTTTTCTCTTAAAAAATATTTTTTTATCATCACAACAACCCCGTCCTCTTGACTTCCTACCGCTCCTACATCTCCATGAGCATGGGGATGCGAGACCTCCTCCCAGGAATCAGATCGGATCGTGAACGCACGCAGCCAGGCACGCATGGACAGCTCGTGAACGCACATGGTGTTGGGAGAGTTAATCCCCGAGGCATGCATATTTTAAAATTTGATAACAATTATCAATGCGAAAATTTAAAGATTACATATTAATCTTTCTAACATGCATCAAGATCATATCTTTGCTATATTATAAGATCGTTTGATCTAAGTATTGCATATAAATTAAATAATTAAGATCATATCTTAATCTTCAAGATGAGAAGTCATACTACTCATCTTGAAACCTGCCTTAAGATCTAAGGATCAAATCACTCACCTTAAGAACAGTAGGTAAATCCTTTGTGCTTTGCAGCCGTTCAATTGTCCGACCTCTAGTATTGTCCACGCGAAGCCCCCGAATGATCGGATTCCCGGGAGTGCTAGCTCGCGGAAAAATAATTTGCTTATCTTGAATTCTTCCACTTGAATCTTCCTCCAAGATCCACCAAGCTTTTGCTAACACTAAAATCACACCAGAATTTTCTGTTCTAACTCTTAGAACTGTAACACTTGGTTCTAACTGTTTAGAATTTTTTATCTCTTTTGATCTTGTGTTTTTTTTTTTTAATCTGGTGAGGGATGTCCTCTATTTATAGTTTCATATTAGCCAGCCTATTGAATTCTAACATTTAGAATTCCGCTATTTTTGTGAAAACCAAAGAGACATATTAAAATCACACACTTATCAATGCATGAAGAGTTGTGTGGAGTGCTCTTCCAAAGAGGCACATTAATTCACACACTTGTCAATGCACGGAGAGTTGTGTGGAGTGCTCTTCCAAAGACGCACATTAATTCACACACTTGTTAATGCACTGAGAGTTGTGTGGAGTGCTCTTCCAAAGAGGCACATTAATTCACACACTTGTCAATGCACGGAGAGTTGTGTGGAGTGCTCTTCCAAAGATGAACCTTTTAGCAAAATTATTTTTCTTGAACTTAAAAATCATTTGAAGAAGACTAAAGTTATAAATTAAATTCCATGAGAATTTAATTTCTCATGAGATGAAATTTTAGTTATCTCATCATGCGAGAAAACCTTTTCACACATGGGGTTTGGATTTTTGGTTTTAAGCTAATTTGAATTTATTGGATTAAACCAATATAGATCATGGTCCTAGCCCAAATCAAATTTGGCTAATCCTGAATCTATTTAAATCCAAATCAAATCTAATTTCAAATCAATATTTGAAATTGATTAGTCCTAATAGACTTAAACCAAATTGAATCTTATTCACTTGTACTTAATCCAATTGAGATAATTCAATCAATCAAATTGATTAATTAAATCATATACGATTCTCAATTGTTGATCAGCAAATAGATCATCCTAGAAACTTCTATGCGTATGACTCTCTAGGTTCGAACCTAAGCCGGTAGCATAGAAACAATTTTCTATACTAATCGATGTGCCCATCTAGCAATGGAACCCGACGTCCGATAGGTCGAAGAGTTGCCGAGCAAACTCCAAGAACCCTAAGAAACAGTTACCGTATAATTCATCCTCTTGACCACAAATGCTAAGGATGGCTTAAGAGCCTGTCAACTCTAAACAGCAAATCCATAAAGTGATTTCAATTTTAGTGATCATGTGACTTTCACATGAAGTGCCTTGGCCAAGGTCTTGCTAAATTGAAACACAAGCATTTCTCCTTTTAACGGGATAGGTCAAATTCCATCTTGATCCACAACTGACTACCACAAGTACTTGACTGCACCTAGTAACCTTTCGTAGCTGGATTAGAAATCCAGATGGTCCGGCACCTAAGTACAATGAGTTTCTTGTAAGCCACTGGTTGTGATCTTCAGGTCTGAAGGATACTTATACCTATATCTTCTCGGATTAACTCTTGACAGTAGAGTATCTGGATATGAGTCACGTTCGGTGAAATGTACTCCTACACTTTCACCTGTATGTCATACCAGTGTCTCTACACTCCTTGGTTAAGAGGACAACCAACAAATATGATATACAACGTCCTATAATTGATAGTACTATGGCCCTGTCATAGTATATCATTTGGTCGCGAACTCTTTTAAGGACCTTCAAAGATAAATCCTCCTTTATCGTGAAGGAAGATCCTGAGAGCTTCATTACTATTAGGAGTTTTAAGAAGATGTTCTTGTAATGAATAAATTGTCAAATAACTTTTATTAATATATCAATTTATATATAATTTATATCAGCACAATCATCAAATGATTGGCTTTAGGATACAATTCCCAACAAACTCCCACTTAGCCTAAAGCACTCATTACAGTATCTAATACCCATCTTCAATTTATAGTCATCAAATTCCTTGATGCTGAGTGCTTTAGTAAATGGGTCACCTAGGTTTTTCTTTCCATCAATCTTCTGAAGATTTATGTCACCTCGGTCTACAATCTCTCGTATAAGATGAAACCGATGCAGTATGTGCTTGGTGCGCTGATGTGCTCGTGGTTTCTTTGCTTGAGCTATGGCACCAGTACTGTCACTGTACAATAGGACTGGTCCATCTAAGGAAGGTGCCACTCCAAGCTCGAAGATAAACTTTCGCAGCCACACAGCTTCTTTCGCAGCATCTGATGCAGCGATGTACTCTGCCTCACACACCGAATCTGCCACTGTATGTTGCTTGGAACTTTTCCAGCAAACAGTTCCACCATTTAGGATAAACACGAAACCCGATACACTTTTGCTATCATCATGATCTGATTGAAAACTGGAATCAGTATATCCAACAAGTTTCAAATCAGACTCTCCATAGACTAACCACTGGTCCTTAGTATTTCTCAAATACTTAAGGATTGTCTTAACAACTTGCCAGTATTTTTCTCCTAGATCAGATTGGTATCTACTCACTACTCCTAGTGAGTATGCCACATCTGGTCTTGTACATGTCATGGTGTACATAATCGATCCTACTGCCGAAGCATATGGAATTCGACTCATACATTCTCTTTCATTAGGAGTTGTCGGACAATCCTTCTTAGAAAGATGAATTCCATGGCCTATCGAAAGATAGCCTTTCTTGGAATTCTCCATGCTAAACCTCTTTAGCACTGTGTCAATGTACGTAGATTGGGATAAACCAAGCATCCTCTTAGATCTATCTCTATAGATCTTCATCCCTAGGATGTATGATGCTTCTCCCAGATCTTTCATGGAGAATTGTGATGATAACCATGTCTTTATTCCTTGTAATGCAGGGATATCATTCCCGATTAAGAGAATATCATCCACATATAATACAAGAAATACAATAACAGAATCGTTAGCCCATTTAAAATGCAAGGTTCTTCTTTATTCTTAATAAAGCCATAAGATTTGATCACTTTATCAAATCGTATGTTCCAACTCCTAGATGCTTGCTTAAGTCCATAAATAGACTTCTGTAGCCTGCACACTTTAGACTCGTCTTCAGATATAAAACCTTCAGGCTGTATCATATACACCTGTTCTTCTAAATCACCATTTAGAAAAGCGGTTTTAACATCCATCTGCCAAATCTCATAATCGAAGTGTGCTGCTATAGCTAGCATAATCCGAATGGATTTCAGCATTGCCACAGGAGAAAACGTTTCGTCATAGTCAATACCATAACGTTGACGATACCCCTTGGCAACCAGACGTGCTTTATAGGTCTCTACCTTTCCGTCTGCGCCTCTTTTCCTCTTGAAAACCCATTTACACCCTATGGGTTTTATCCCTTCGGGTGGGTCAACTAATGTCCATACATTATTGTCCTTCATGGAATCAAGTTCGGATTTCATGGCATCAAGCCATTTATTAGAGTCAGTCCTTTGCATAGCATCCATATAGGTGATCGGATCCTCGTTGTTCTCATCGAGTTCAACAGGATCATCGTTCTGGACCAAGAAACCTAAGTATCTGTCCGGTTGATGTGGTACTCTACCAGATCGCCTTAATGGTGCATCTAAAATGGGTTTTGAGTTTGATCTAATCAACTCAGATTCTAAGGGTTCACTGGTTTGTGTTGTTCCTTCTACTTGATGAACTTCCTCAAGTTCAACATTAGAGCTATTTGTTCCTTCACTAAGGAACTCCTTTTCAAGAAAAACTGCTCTATTACTAATGAACAACTTTTGTTCTTCAGTATTGTAGAAGTAATATCCTTTGGTTTCTTTCGGATAGCCGATGAAAAAATATTTGTCAGATTTGGGTTCAAGTTTGTCTGATTTTGCACGTTTCACATAAGCCGGACACCCCCAGACTCTCAGATAGGTATAACCGGTTTATGTCCATACCACATCTCATGTGGAGTTTTAGAAACAGACTTACTTGGAACCTTATTAAGAATATGACAAGCTGATTCTAATGCATATCCCCAAAATGATATTGGCAAGCTTGCAAAACCCATCATGGACCGAACCATGTCTAACAGAGTTCGATTCCTTCTTTCCGACACACCGTTATGTTGCGGTGTTCCAG
>UESW01004778.1:319323-404677 GCA_900491605.1 Calamus simplicifolius
CAAGAAGACAGATTCACAGGTAGTTAATGATTCACAATCATCAACTCGAAGGATGCCCTCCTGAGTTAACCTGTTTAATCTGTTCTTATTGATATGACCCAGCCGATGGTGCCAAAGATAAATGTCTGTGACATCAGTTGTTCTAGGGCGCTTACTTGATTTGTACACTACATTCACAGGCTGTGATAATATATAAATGCCATTAGATAAATGCCCAGTCATTACAGTGACTCCATTCATAATGATATTCAAAGTAACATCCTTTATTGAAATTTCATAATGACTTTTGGCCAGAAGGCCTACAGAAATTACGTTCAATAAGAACGTTGGGCAAAAATGACAATCATTTAGTATAATGACATTTCTATTGAAAACTATTTCAAGAACTCCTAATGCCAGAACTGGAACTAATCTTCCATCGCCGACATTAAGGAATCTTTCATTGTCCTCAAATCTTCTAGTGACCTGTAGTCCCTGCAATGAATTGCAAATGTTAAAAGGACTCCCGGTATCCAATACCCAGGTCTGATTATCATATACAGAAAAATTACAAGGTGTTATCATATAAATACCTTGTTGAGCAACATCTTGCCCCTTTTTCTTCTTTGGCCTGTTTGGATCAAGTGTGGCAATGTAAAGAGGACAGTTCCTCTTCCAGTGCCCTTGCATCTTGCAATGAAAGCATTCAGCTTGACTTTTATCAACTTTCTTCTTCTGCATCTGACCCCTTATAGATGTCCTAGCATGTTGCACCTTTTTCTTATTCTTTTTCTTCTTCCTTTCCCAAAGGGTTGACGCCCTACCTTAGATCCTTCAACCACATTAACCAAACCCTTAGAGAGCTGGTTATCCTTCTCAAAGTTCTGTAACAACCCCAACAAACCGTGGTAGTTGACTGCAGGCTTTGTCATTCGAAAATGAGTAAGGAAAGGTCGGAAGGATGGAGGCAAGGAATTCAGGATCGCATCTTTTCCCAACTGCTCATGTAGGGGAAAGCCGAGCTTGCTTAGCAGTTCTATCTTCTCGATCATGTACAATACATGATCAGTGACAGGAGATCCATCCCTCATTCGAGCATTAAAAATAGCACAACTAGTCTTGTGCCTTTCAACATCGTCGGTGTGCCGAAAGATTCATTCAACGCTTGAATGATTTCTTCTGGCTGAGCATTCTCGAACCGGCGACCGAATTCATCGTTCATTGCTGCTAGCATGATGCAACGTACGCTAGTTCTATCATTGAGCCACTTCTGATAAGTGTCTTTCTCAGAACTTTGTGTGTTTGCATCAGGTATCTTTGGTGCAGGATTATTAAGAATATATAGAATCCTCTCATGCTCAAGGACGATCTTAAGTTTTCTAAACCAGCTATTGAAATTTGAACCATTCAACTTGTCACTATCCAATAGGGACCTTAATGATAAATTAGTGGCCATTTTCTGCATAAGGAAAAACTAAAGTTTATTAGTATATAAATTGATTCAGTCTAAAGACTTGGACTTTAGTCTAAAGATTCTCCCACTATTTTGTTTAAATTGGCAGCCTCTACACCCCAATTCGAAGAATTATTCTTAATTCTTTAGCGGGCACTAAGATCTACATAGACTACATACAGGCCCAAGTGAAGCTTGGCCAACCCATATGCATCTAAGAGTAGGTTCAAAACCAATTGTTTCCCAAAACAATTCTTAGTGTTCAGTTTTGCCCCATGTACCTCTTCAGCAGGCATGGAGTGCCTCCACTGAAAGTTCTGGTTAGGTCCAACCATTAAATGATATAATCAGTGTAACCTATCAATAGACAACCAAGCCCGAGTGAAGCTCGGCTCACCTGACTGTCTATTTAATAGTTACGCTGACTTATCATATAATGAATGATAATTCCGATGGTTGACAAGCACCAGGCATGGAGTGCCTCCAATGATTATCAAGACATCGGACTCATTATCACCCACCTTAATGGGAGGCTATGATCTAGTTATCATATAACTATTTCATTTTAAGGACCTAATAATTTTAGAGGATTTTATAATTTGAAGACAAATTGACTAATCAAGTTCTCCCACTGAATGTATGAAATGGGTAGAATGAAACAAGATTAAGTCAGGTTAAGTGGCACCTAAATCAGTCAGACTGATTTCCTTACAGGCATGGGTCAACCCGAATCAGGTAAATGATCTGAATCATAAATGGTTCACCACATTGACCAGGTGAGTGAGATCGATGGGAGGGATATGCCATTAACTCGTTAAAGACGCATCAATACGAGTAGCTCCCAATTAAAAACCATTCGATCGTTGATCCTAGAGCAACTTGCCAACTCACCTTGACATCATATGGTTAACCAATTCTGATTTGACCATCTAAGAGATTCATGCTCAACCACGGAGCCTAATCTACTTCCATTTGGTTTAATCAAAGAGAAGGACATGATCAACTACAACTATTGTTTGATTTAGAGCATTCTTAACCTAATCTAATTAGATTTGTTCAAATACTCTTTTAGTCCAGTTGATTTAAACCTTAGGGTCTAACCCTTTATGGACCCGATTTAGCTAACCCAAAAGATTAAATATATTTCATGTTTACATGTCATATATTTCAATCAAGCATCACATGTATTATGTTACTACTCATAATTCCTATATTTAGATCATATCTAAAGAGATTATGAATTAACATTTGACATTCAAATTAGACTCTCATAAATATTTGTATGTTTCATAACATAGACATCATGCCATCATATATCATATCTATGTTTTATACTAAACATGCAAATATCATGCTTTTATACAACATCAATATGTATCAAATATAAAACATCTTTTGAGAGTGCGTGTAATCTATGTTTTGATGCTTAAGCTCAATTTAAATTATCTTTGGATTGAGCATCAATGATAAAATAGCACTACAATATGTCACAGAATACCTCATTGAATGGGTAATTTGGATTTTCAATCCATCTGTGACCATATAGCCTTGCGATTAGTTTTAGCCATAATTACATAATTAATAAGAACATTAATTTACATGCAATAAATTAGATCAATAAGAAACCATTGCTCTGATACCATTTGTTGGGAGAGTTAATCCCGAGGCATGCATATTTTAAAATTTGATAACAATTATCAATGCGAAATTTAAAGATTACATATTAATCTTTCTAACATGCATCAAGATCATATCTTTGCCTTATATTATAAGATCGTTTGATCTAAGTATTGCATATAAATTAAATAATTAAGATCATATCTTAATCTTCAAGATGAGAAGTCATACTACTCATCTTGAAGCCTGCCTTAAGATCTAGGATCAAATCACTCACCTTAAGAACAGTAGGTAAATCCTTTGTGCTCTGCAGCCGTTCAATCGTCCGGCCTCTAGTATTGTCCACGCGAAGCCCCGAATGATCGATTCCCGGAGTGCTAGCTCGCGGAAAAATAATTTTGCTGATCTTGAATTCTTCCACTTGAATCTTCCTCCAAGATCCACCAAGCTTTTGCTAACACTAAAATCACACCAGAATTTTCTGTTCTAACTCTTAGAACTGTAACACTTGGTTCTAACTGTTTAGAATTTTTGATCTATTTTGATCTTGTTTTTTTTTTATCTGGTGAGGGATGTCCTCTATTTATAGTTTCATATTAGCCAGCCTATTGAATTCTAACATTTAGAATTCCGCTTTTTGTGAAAACCAAAGAGACATATTAAATCACACACTTATCAATGCATGAAGAGTTGTGTGGAGTGCTCTTCCAAAGAGGCACATTAATTCACACGCTTGTCAATGCACGAGGCGTTGTGTGGAGTGCTCTTCCAAAGAGGCACATTAATTCCACACTTGTCAATGCGGAGAGTTGTGTGGAGTGCTCTTCCAAAGAGAACCTTTTAGCAAAATTTATTTTTCTTGAACTTGGGAATCATTTGAAGAAGACTAAAAGTTATAAATTAAATTCTGCATGAGAATTTAATTTCTCATGAGATGAGATTTTAGTTATCTCATCATGCGAGAAAACCTTTTTCACACATGGGGTTTGGATTTTTGGTTTTAAGCTAATTTGAATTTATTGGATTAAACCAATATAGATCATGGTCCTAGCCCAAATCAAATTTGGCTAATCCTGAATCTATTTAAATCCAAATCAAATCTAATTTCAAATCAATATTTGAAATTGATTAGTCCTTCTAATAGACTTAAACCAAATTGAATCTTATTCACTTGTACTTAATCCAATTGATAATTCAATCAATCAAATTGATTAATTAAATCATATACGATTCTCAATCGTTGATCAGCAAATAGATCATCCTAGGAAACTTCTATGCGTGTGACTCTCTAGGTTCGAACCTAAGCCGGTAGCATAGAAATAATTTTCTATACTAATCGATGTGCCCATCTAGCAATGGAACCCGACGTCCGGATAGGTCGAAGAGTTGCCGAGCAAACTCCAAGAACCCTAAGAAACAGTTACCGTATAATTCATCCTCTTGACCACAAATGCTAAGGATGGCTTAAGAGCCTGTCAACTCTAAACAGCAAATCCATAAAGTGATTTCAATTTTAGTGATCATGTGACTTTCACATGAAGTGCCTTGGCCAAGGTCTTGCTAAATTGAAACACAAGCATTTCTCCTTTTAACGGGATAGGTCAAATTCCATCTTGATCCACAACTGACTACCACAAGTACTTGACTGCACCCAGTAACCTTTCGTAGCTGGATTAGAAATCCAGGTGGTCCGGCACCTAAGTACAATGAGTTTCTTGTAAGCCACTGGTTGTGATCTTCAGGTCTGAAGGATACTTATACCTATATCTTCTCGGATTAACTCTTGACAGTAGAGTATCCGAAAATGAGTCACGTTCGGTGAAATGTACTCCTACACTTTCACCTGTATGTCATACCAGTGTCTCTACACTCCTTGGTTAAGAGGACAACCAACAAATATGATATACAACGTCCTATAATTGATAGTACTATGGCCCTGTCATAGTATATCATTTGGTCGCGAACTCTTTTAAGGACCTTCAAAGATAAATCCTCCTTTATCGTGAAGGAAGATCCTGAGGGCTTCATTACTATTAGGAGTTTTAAGAAGATGTTCTTGTAATGAATAAACTGCCAAATAACTTTTATTAATATATCAATTTATATACAATTTACATCAGCACAATCATCAAATGATTGGCTTTAGGATACAATTTCCAACACATGGCTAGGTGGGGGAAATTTCTATTTGCACCGCTCGGATTCCTCAGTACATCCTTCTAAATTTATTTTAAAAAAAATTCTAAACTACCCCCATCTTCTCCCCCCTCTCTTTTTTGGCACCGATGCCTCTCCCCCCCTCTCCTATCTCCTCCCTAGCATCACCCCCCCATCCCTCTCTCCACCCCGTCTCCTCTCCTTCCATGCCCGGCACCGCCCTTGTGGAATCTTTGTCGGTCAGTATCGGTCATCAAAATCTGATTTTGATGCGAAAAATGGTGCCAAAATGGGATTTTGGAGCAATCTCTTGACCCACGCTGTATTAAATTGATCTAATTCAGAGAAGGGTTATGGATTAGAATGTTCCCTGCCATGAGCTTTTGTGGATATTCCGATGTTTTAGGAAGCGATTTAAGGGATTTTTTGTGATATTTAAAGATCCTCTTTTGTGTGTATTTATTTGGTGGGGGCAGTGCCAAGGAGGGAGGAGGAGAGGGGGGGCGCCGGTGCTGGGGAAGGGAGGGAGGAGGGAAGGAGATGGGATGCTAAGGGTAATTTAGGATATTTTTTAAAAAAAAATTACAGGGATGCACTGAGTAATTCGAGCGGTGCAAATAGAAATTCTCCTATGTGGGGGGTTACTAGAGTTGGGCATTGGGCCGTGCTTGGCAAGGCACGGCCCAGGCCCAATGGGCCACTCCTTTGGGTGTGTCGTGCCTGGCACGGCCCAGTAACAAATGGGCCGTACTAGGCATGGCACGCCCAAAAAAAATTTAGGCTTGGCATGGCTTCTAATAGCTTTATAGCCGTTAGGAGGGGGTTTTGACCATTTTACCCCCTTCCAAAACAACCATATAACAGCTATATTGAAGGGTATTTTTGAGAAAAAAAATTTGGGACTTTTATAAATAGCACATTCCTCCCTCATTCTCACCACACCAAACCAACTCTTCTCTCCTTCTCTACTACTACTATTATTTCTCTCTTCTAGCAAGCTTTAGCAATTTAATTTTTTGTTTGCAATGTTTTGACAAGTGTTCTACAACTCTAGCAAGTGTTCAAGTGCTACACAAGAGAATGTTCTTATTGAGAAGTACAAGAGAAAGGATGTCACTTCTTGTTGAGAGGCAATTGACGATAGCATAAGAGGAAGCTCGGTAACTCATAAATCTTGGCTCCATGCCTCCACCTCTGATCCTCTTTTCAATTCCTTCTTGTGGTTAGTTTTTATATTTTGCATTCATTAATTAAAAATTTTAGATAAGGCATCTTATAACGAAAGTAATTTTGGCATCCACCCTTTTTCTGAGGGTGAGAAAACTAATCCCCAACCCCAACCCTAGGTTTCATCTAGAGCTAGTGTCAATGAATGTCAAACCTCTTCTCATAAGAAGGCTAGTAATATTTTGAATGATTTTGATAGAATTATGGTTGATGGAATCTACAAAGCAAAATATAAAAAATGTGCAAAACTTTATAATTGTAATAGTACTGGGGGATAGGGCATTTAAAAGACATATAGAGACTTATAGGATGTATGATTCTTGTCAACAAAGTACCCTTAATATACAAGAGGGATCACTTGTAGGTAATTTTGCATATAACTATGAAAATCAAAGAAAATTATTTGTAAGATGGATAGTTCAGGATGAATTATCTTTTAGTTTATGTGAATCTTTTAATTTTGAACATTATATTCAATTAGGCCTACAACATGCTTATAGAAGAACAAGTAGGCGTACATTTAGAAGAGTGGCTATGACAAACTTTTTAGCAATAAAATGAAGTTTAATTAAAATGCTTTTAAATTTAAATGCTAGAATTTCTTTAACTTCTGATATTTGATCAGCATCTGCAAGTAGTAATTGTTTTATTGCTATTACAGCGCATTATATTGATAATGATTGGCAACTAAATAAATGAATTCTTGCTTTTCGTGCTTTTGATTTTTTAGAACAACAAATTTTAAATGCTATTTATCAAACTACATGCTCATATATTATTAATAATAAAATAATATCTATTAATTTTAATATACATCTAATAATAATTCTGATGTTGTATTATTAAATGACTCTTTGCATTTTATTTTAAATGGATAATTATTTCATATTAGATGTGCATGCCATATATTAAATCTTTCTATTCAATCTGGCATGGACATAATTCAAGATGTTATTTCAAAAATTAGAAATACAATTTTTTTATTCATGCTTCAAGATCAAGACTTCAAGAATTTAAACAATTATGTGAAGATCATGGTAAATGTTTTAAAAAATTTAAACTTGATGTAATTACTCATTGGAATAGTACCTATACCATGATACATGATGCATATCCAATATAAAAACTTATTAAGTACTTATATTAATGATCATGGATTAAGATTTACATTGACTGAAACTGATTGAAATCAAGGTAAAATTTTAGAAGATTTTTTGGTTACTTTTTATGATGCTACAAATGTTATTTCTGGTATTTATTATTCAACTTCTTGTTCATTTTTATAAAAAGCATATGTAATTAGTGAAAAATGTAAAGAAGATAGAAATGATGATATTTTAATGCCTATTATACATCATATGGAAATTAAATGGAATACATATTGAAATAGGATATGTCTTTTGCATAACTTAGCTACTATTTTTGATCCTAAAGTTAAATTAAATGGAATAAATATTTTAATTGATGAATATTATGAAAATATGAATCAAATCCTAACCTGCTAAAGATGAGGTAATATGACTTCTTAATGATATTTATGTTTTATATGATGATAGAATTTATGGATCTAGAATACCTGCTCAAAGCTCTGCTTCTTCTTCTAGATCGCGTTCGTCATCTATTTTTTATTCATTAAAAGGCGCACACATGCTTCATCATCTTCATCTTCTTCATCTTTAAGTAATAAATTAGAATTTTATTTATGAAATGATCTTCATTCTGCATATGATGAAGATCAAATAGAGAGTCTAGATGTATTAGCTTGGTGGAAAAGTGTTAGAAATTAATATCCTGTTATGTTTGCCATTGCATGGGATATTTTAGCGCTTTCAGTGCAGGTCGACGTGTTTGAAACAAAAAGAGAAATAGGATGATTGGCGAGACATTGAGATGCTTCTTGCTTCAAAGATTGGTTGGATACTGAGGCCAAGCTTTAAGATAAAGGTGGACATGACTTAACCAGCGAAGATGATGATGACACAAATACTACTAATAAGTGAGTCATCTCTATTTTTATAATTAAATATTTTTTATTTTTTTAATTGTTAAAGTAAGTCATCTCTATTTTTTCTCCTTTCTTATTGTATTCTGAAGGTCAGGCCTAGCCCTCCACCCTTTATGTACCATTTTGATTTTAAATTAATAAACAGGTAGGGGTCTATACCAAACCCCCCACCATTAAGGTAGCTTCATATTAATAAATTTCTTTACTCTCAACAATTTTTTAATTTATTAAAAAACTATTTTTTTACAAAAAAAATTATTAAAAAATATTATGGGCCATACCAGTCTAGGCCCACGTGGGTCATGCCGGGCCATCTTTTTCGAGCCTGGTATGGTACTGATTAATGGGCCATGCTAGGCATAGCCTGGTTCGTGCCGGGCCATGCCGGCCCATGGGCGGCATTGCTTGGTGCCCATCTCTAGGGGTTACTCCAGGTTCTCCATCCGTGGTGGGCATGAGATCCTCCAACACGGGATGCTCATCATGGCCTTTCTTCGTCCATTGTGCAAGTGGTGCAGTGAGCGTGGTTCAAACATGCAATAAGGAAGCAAGACGTCCATTGTGTTACCACTATGCTGGAGATCATTAGCAAGAAAAGGTGAAAGCCCAGAAAACTTCTGCAACGACGAGATCCCATTGGCATTATTCAATAATTTATTAACTATATTTAATCAAAACATAAAGAGTAAGTAATAGAAATTTTTGAACAACCAAAAATAAATTAATGGTAGCATGGTTTGGCGGTTTGCTTACATTACTTCACGAAGCACCATCATGAGTAGCCGATACACAGACTCCCCGATACATGGTGATTTTATATATCGGAGTCCTTCCAAATAGTATCACTATACCATAAATATAAGCAGCATAATTACATCAATACATAAATACACACGTATGGTGGACGTAACTAAAAATTTGTCCTAATTAAAATTTGATCCATCCCAGAATAACTTTATGGCTGATTCATGTACCCCAGCGTGCTTTGGCCTTTTCCATGATATGCGGTTTGCATCTTATGTACGTGTCGCACCTTTTTCGGTGCGGGTCATTCCTCGAGTTCAATCGCTATATTTGGGGGCTCCAGTGAAGTTATGTGGGCATGTGGAGCCTCCTCCTTTTTCCTTTTATATGCTTTCTTCAAATCAGTCAACATGGCCTTTCCCTTTTAGAGGGCTTACGTTCAAACCTCTCTTGCTTCACCTTCCTACATTGGGAAGACAATAGTATCCTAATGGTCCTCTCTTTCTCCTCTTCACCTTCAATGCCTGAGGCCACATACATAAAAACCAATAAATGTAGTTATATAAACACGTAAATAATTATGTTAAGTATTCAATGCTAGTTTAATGTTTTAAGTTAGAAAGATCATAGTCAGTTACACTATCAATGTCTTGCTGTCCTTCTTGATCCCTCCTTGGACGCCTCTCGTCTATGCTCTTTCCTTTCATCACATCCTAACAAAGGTTATATAGGTCAGCAAAAGATAAGAAGACATTTAAAGGAGCTCTCTGAATCTACTTATCCGAATATCGGCTTCATGGGTTCTGTCACTCATAGAGGACGCAAAAGGATGGTAAGCAGATGGAATGAAGATACGTGTAGCTTCAGTCTTAGCTTTAGATCGTCTTATTACTGACTGACCTATTGACTGAGATTTTGTGATGAGAAGGTGTAACTCCTTCCGAGGCTCTAATTTTTCAAGAACTTAACTAATATATAGTTACACAAAACTACTAAATAGGAAATGGATTATATAGATATATACGAAATCACTAATTACTACTTTTAAATCTTCTTAGGTTTTTAAACTTTTCTAGTATGATTTCCACCGTGCATGGAAATTATGCATTCTCCCATCACAAGATGCGTTGAGAAGTGAAAGGACATACGGGATCCAACAAGGGAGACAACATATGTTTGCATGCCCATGCCTACCAAAATTCTATGGCCGTTAGAGATTGAATCACCTTTAAATACCACTTTACAACTAAACTCAAAATGATAATATACTATCATTCATTACCACCACTAGGGCAATAATGTAGCTTTCCATATATTTCGTGCAGCCATCGCTATGTTGTCTCCTGACTTCAATCTACCTACTAGGCTAGAGATTTGATAACGAAGGAAACCATACACAATAAGTCCCCAACTATATGATAACACAGCCAGCTCAAATCATCAATGTATCTGTAGTGTGCTTTCGGAACATGAAGTGAGTGGTTGGGAAGAGAATAGTTGCAAAAACGAACGGTGCCCATAGCATCGAAATATCCTCTACTTGTTGCTGATCTATCTTTTCGACTAGTAGCTTGGGGTGATTTCTAACATCCACTCAAGTAGCCACATCCAGGGAAATTAATGGGACGACGATGAAAGGGAAAATGCCGGTTCTCCTACTCGTGCGCTGACGGAAGAGGATAAAGACGGAAGGGAGAATGACCGGTTGTCCTACGCATGCGCTGACGGAGGAGAATAAAAAGACGGAAGGGAGAATGATCGGTTCTCCAATGGAAGGGAGAATGACCCGTTCTCCTGTGCTCCCAAGCTCACAGAAGGAAATAAATGCGGAGTTTGGAAGCTTTGAAAGAGCTCTTCCACGCTGAAGCTAACGGAACGGAAGGAAGATGGAAGGGATCAGGGATATGAGGCAGAGTCATCTTTCTAGAGAATGACTGGTTCTCCTATGATCCTAAGCTCACAGAAGGGAATAAATGTGGAGTTTGAAAGCTTTGAAAGAGCTCTTCCACGCTGAAGCTAACGAAACCGAAGGAAGAGAGAAGGGATTAGGGATTTATGGCAGAGACATCTTTCTAGAGAATGACCGGTTCTCCTATGCTCTCAAGCTCACAGAAGGGAATAAATGCGGAGTTTGGAAGCTTTGAAAGAGCTCTTCCACGCTGAATCTAACGGAACGGAAGGAAGATGAAAGCGATTAAGGGTAGCTTCCCCGTCCATGTGGTCGTAATTCCTCGTGGAAACATAGAGGGGCCACGAAGACGAGGCCGAGTGATATCCTAGTTAACAGAGGGGTTTAACGACGATTTTTAAAAAATTAAAAGAAAATTAGAATTACTTTAGTATTTATTTATTTTAAGAATAAAGTTCACGTATCAACAGATACTAATTATTTTAGAGGGATGACGTAGAAGCTAATCTAGGTCTGGGGGAAAAGATATTTTTTTTGTATCAACGTGTACATCTGGTACTGAATATACTGACTGGAAACCTTAACAAAAGGTAATAGAAAGCAAAGGTATGCATAGGTCAATGAGGGTTTTTTTTTTTAAATTTATTTAAAAAAATTATTCTTTTACTGCATGGGTTAAAATCCTTTCGTTATCTTCTTTCCGTCTCAAAATATCTAACAAAATTTTGTTCATCAAATGAAAATTCTATGCATTTTTAGAGAAAATGGGGTTTTTTTCAAGATTAATATAGAAATGAATATAAAAGAGGTAAAAAGAAAAAAAAAAGTAGAAGCGAAATGGTCTAAACTAGGAGCAAATTTAGAAGTATTTTTAGAAGGGATATTTCTTTCAGCATCTACAGATATCAAAAAAAATATCAAAAGCTCTCTTATCGCTCTACCTCCTTTAAAAATGAAAATAATTAATACAACCAAGTTCTCCACTATATATATATATATTTAGTTCAAAACGAACTTGCCTATCAAAAGCTGCTTAGATATGAAAGATCGTTCAAATTCTAACAAGTTGATAAAAATTCTTGTAGACTCTTCTACTTAAATCAAACTTGGATAGTGATGTACCCTAGTAGGCCTGGCTCAATTACATTCCATCTCATCTTAGAGTATATTTCCTACATGAGATTAGAAAGGGATAGAATTTTTTTAATTCTTTTTATTTTTTTTCCTTCAATAACATAATAAAATTTCATCCTACAAGATAGCTAATTCTGTTGGAAGGTCATAACTTATTCCAGTTTTTATTTTTATCCTGTTAGACAACGTAACTACTTTATCTTTTTTTTTTTTTTACCACTATATATAAGTTCAGCAATAACTCTTTTTTTTTTAAGGATATAACTGCTCTATTTGATTTATTATTTCATTTTCTATCAAATATAAGATAGTATAATTTTATTTTATTTTATTTTATTATTTTATGGTTTTATCCTTTCTTTTATCTTGTTTTGTTCTGCGTATCAAACATAAGACCTAAAGGCTACGGAAAAGAAGCGGCGTACCTAATTAAGTTGGCTGCGTCAAAGCAGCAAATAAAATAATTTGGATGTATTCGGCCAGATAACCCAGGCAATGGTATATAATTAATAGGAAATCATATGATAATTGATAAAGCCGCGGCTTGAGGATCGCTCTTCTGACTTGGTTTCTTGATGGTGACCATCAATACTTAACGCAGGCTTTATAAGCATCGACTGCGGCATGGCTGGAAACAGTAGCTATACAGATCAAATTACTGGCCTAGTGCACCAACCTGATGCCGGATTTATAGACACCGGGATAAACTACAACATATCCAAGAGTTATTTCAGCAGCTTGACCCCACCACAGGCTGGAACTCTCAGAAGCTTTCCAGATGGAGAAAGGAATTGTTACGCCATAAATCAGGTGAACCAGGGTGACAAGTATATAATAAGAGCTATGTTCCTGTACGGTAACTATGACGGTCAAAACAGCGCAAGTGAAGTGAGCCCGCTGCAGTTCGAACTTCATCTAGGCGTCAATCTCTGGACAATACTGTACATTACGCGTTCAGATGACCTACCTCAGCCTGAGATCATAACTGTTGCCACAGCCGATTATTTCTCGGTTTGTCTGGTGAACACCGGCTCCGGAACTCCCTTCATATCTTCGCTTGAGTTGAGGCCCATTCACAGTGCGGATGTTTACCAGGACGTCAACCAATCCGTTTCCCTGCTACTCTTCAATAGATCCGACGTCGGTGGAAGTTATGACAAATTAATCAGGTGAATTAACTATGGTAAATCCCATAAGGAGGGAAAAAAGAAACCATAATAGTATCATAACCGGATCAGATCAAAAAGATCACACCATATATTTACGAGATCATGCACATTTATGCATTCAACGGCATTTATAATTATAACTAGGTATACAAGTTCATACATATTTAAGCGTTCAAGCACATATATAATTTATCACACCATTTATTCATGAGTTCATGCACATATATTGTTTTGTGATTGATAATAAAAAATAAACATGTTACAATTTTATAATTAAATTTAAATTTTAAATTATTAATTTAAATTTAAAAAAAATAAGAATAATATAAATAAAATATGCATAATAGATAAAATAAAGTAGTTTTAAATTTCAAAACAAAGTTCAATTTATTTGGAACCTCAGGCTTAAAAAATGAAATCTTTTCTTTAAAAATAAGTTCAATTAGATTTTTTTTAAAAAAAAAAGCTCAAAGTGATTTTTTTTAATGATAGAAGCTTATACGTTACATGAATAAATATTATGATCCTAATACATAATTATTGGTCATATAATTATATAGATCTAATTTGGGTGTGCCAAAAAAAAGGGTCAAATAATTATATAGATCTAATTTGGGTTTGCCAAAAGAAATCTTTTATTACTTGTAATATTAAATTACAAATAAATCAGGCAATCAAGTCGCTAAACTGATTCGATTCTCACTCCTGCTTGATATAAAAGTGTAGTATAAGAGATAGAAATGATAGAAAAATAAAAAATAAAAGAGATGAAAAGGCTAAGTACTAATCCTACTCGTAAGATAAGTTATGGCTAGTCCTTGAATAATTTGAATGTCTAATTCTTAAATTTGATGTTGAGATTGAATCACTTGCAAGTATGTATTTATAATATTTTGACTGAAACTGTATTTGACAAGCACTAGAAACATCCAAGAACTCCCATTTAGTTTTGAAATTGCTAAAAACTTTTTTTCCATTTTCAATAATTCTTACAAGTCTTACGGTTTGAAATTTAATTTTAGTTCAATCTGATCAAAAGTAATAGCTTGTGGCTTGAAAATACTTTGATCAGAAATGAGTTATCAAAAACTACCTTTATTTGACCAAAAGTCACATATAGGCTTTGCTCTAATACTTTTTACTTTATTTCAAAGGGGTAGAAATTTGATTGTAATAGTTACCCCCAACATCCGTTGAATTCAATAAAATTTAAGGGGTGTTTGCTCCATATCATTTCAGCCGAATAATTTATTTCACAAAAAAAGGATAGATGAATCATATCTTAACATTTTGATGATCATATTTGATATTAGTTGATCATTTATAGGTCTCTTCCACTTTTTTGCTATATATCCCATAAGATTTCTGCTTTAATAACTTTTGAAATCTTATGATTTATACAATTGTTTTTGGTACTATTCTATTTTCAAATGCTTCTTTTATAGATTCCAAGCATTTGTTAGTTCTTATCATTATGACAAATGAAAGCTTCTACTTTTAAATCCAAATCCATCCTTTTCCTTTCTTCTTCTACCTGCTTTTTGTTTCCCCTATTGCTTCCTTGCTTTCAAAACCCCTTTTGTTTCCTTACTCAATTTTTGTTGTATTTTAATCTTCTTCCTTTTGCTGAGAGAAATGGTGATGATCAAGAGTTCTTCAACTTTTAGACCTAAGAAACTGGGCACTATGAACCTTAACTTGTATCTATATGATGATATAATTGCTTGGGTAAATATGCTTAGTGTGCATTTTCGAGAGGCAAGTTTGAATTTTCTAACCCCACATGTGCCTTCTCCCATCTTAGTTCCACATTTTGTTTCTAGGCCAGACTTGGAATTTCTCAAATAGATTACTCTTCAACGATACAATCAATTACATATACAACTAGTCAATGTTGTAGATAAATTTTTCTTTCAACAGAATATATTTGTAAGTTTTTCAATAAGGCCAAATTATGACTACTTTACTTCCATTAATATTACTCATATAAATTTATATTACAATTATCAAAGCCCATAAAAGTTGGTTGTATAAATTCCAGCAAGCCTCAACAGTAGGCGAGGCCTTAGTCTTTTTCTACAAGAACCATTGCATACTTCCTCTTGGTCTCCTAATTTGTAATGCAAATAGGGTTGTAGCTATCATTGTAAAGTTGACCTTTAAAAATCCCCGCAATGATGGAAGATGGTTGATTGTCAATCATAATGAGTTGAAATTTTCTACTACTTTCTGAAAAACAACTAATGGAGAGAAGAGAGGATGGCCCATTAGAGGGAATCCAATCGTGGTGACACATTGTATGATGATATATTGTCGATGATGAAGAAAGACAATATAGTTGTAATGCTTCATATGGTCAGGTATATAGGGAGAATCCTTTGGGCTTGAACCATCCCTTTATCAAATCTAGTGAGCATGATTTCTAAGGGGATCGATTCTTGCTTGATCATTGCTATTTTCTCATCACTCTGGTTAGCAATATATTTATGGTGGTTTCATTGTCTACTAAGACTCATCTAATCATCTTCCCTTTCATTCAGACCGGATGTACAATGGTCGAAGATGTAGCTTGATTTCTGAAGGAGGTTTAAAGAAAATTACCCTTTTTGACCTTATTGAAGTTGCCCCCAATTCAGACTCTTGTATCTTGGTGCTCGGGTCAAGTATGATCCTAGAAGTTCCTCTTCGTGTTCAATTGCCTCTTCTTTTGATCTACATTTGACACTTGCTTCCTTGATTTTGTTCTAAGTGATGGGACAATTGTTCTTCTTTGTATCATCCTTAGGGGCATCCTCCTACTCCTAAGGTAAATACAAGGGGAAATATATAATTTACAGATATATTATATGTATGTCCTACTAGTTTGGCTAGTTCACGCTTCCTTCACTATCTTCCTTATCCCTTCAAGCAGAGCTGTCCCTAGGCTTGCTTTGCTCGGGTTCTTTGAGTGAGACATCTACATATTTTCCTTCTATGGGAAAGAATGTAGTGATGGGGATTTGGATTTAACTGACATCAACATTCGTTCTTACATTGTAATTTTTGGCTTAAATTTAAGGTCATGTTGTTCAGTCAATTCCATCTACTTCTATCTAGTTTTTAGTTAAACCAATGTCATCTTCTTTTCTATGTCCTCGACATATTTTAATCACACAACAAATTATAATTCTCCATGGGTTGGTGCACTCTTTGGTACCATTGATCCACCAGTATTTTTGGATTTGGAATGTCTTCAGTTCCAAACTTGAACTCTTTCCTCAAACTTAAATATTTGGCTGGATTCTATGTTGAAATGAGCTTGATTGAAAAGGAGATCCATTCGGTCTCCTTTGATTTAGACATGATTTTCATTTTTGATCATAATTTTGTTTGGCTAGAGAACTCGGTGGGCAATCTAGTCCACGACGGTCATGCATGTCATAACCTTGGTTTATCGATAGATTGGGTGCCTTATCTTTCTTGGACTTTCTTGGCTCGACATCTTCATCTCCTTATAAAAGCTTAGGGAGTGGACTGATTGGTAAAGGAACCCCTTGGATAGAGTACCTAATAGTTGAACTTTTCACTTGACTCCCCATGTAGGCCCATTTTTGGGTCTACAACTTCATACCTCTCGTTAAGGATCTATTAGGTGGTCTTTATTCAACTCGTCATATTGGTTTAGGCTGAGCATTTAGGTAGGTTGGTGCTTTTTTGGTTCACAATATTGATGACTAAAGCTTCTATATAGACAGCCTTCCCATTGACATTTTTGGGAGTTATTGAAAGGACAACAGCATAGGTCTTTCGGCCATAGATTTTTTTTGCAATTGGTTCAATTAGACACTTGCCAACAAGTTCTATTACCTTTTCTTTTGAAAGCTCCATCTTTTGTTTGGCTAAGTATTTGACATTTTCTTCTGTATCTTCCACCATAAATTGAAAGCATTGACATGAAAATTGCTATGAGTGGTCCAACAGCAAGAAAAAGAGTATCTCTATGAACTTGAATATATATGTATGTATGTGTGTCAATTTGCTTATGTATTATGTACTTCTAGTTTGGTGTGGCTTGTCAAAGTGTCTGGTTGTATCGAAATCATGTGTTGTTTGGCATTCAAACACAATTGGAGATGACTAAACTTTTATGCCTATGGTTATTGGTAGTCTTTGTGGTTTTGAATATAGTAATTTGCTTGTATGAAAGATTTCTTTCATGCATGTTTTGTTTTAGTAATGTGTAATATGTGATGACTAGAATTATTCAGGCATGACTACTTATCAGTATGTGTGGAGGCAAAGGAATTTTTTTTTTTTTTTTTTGATAACAAAGGATAAAACCCCCTATAATTTAACATAACAAGTACTTTGGATATCTGGTCTACCAATAACATCAATTGAGAAGGAAACAAATCCATCCATATCTTGTGATCCTAAAAAGTGAATGGTATGCCAACTAAATAATCTACAGCTTGAAGGCACATGCTGACATACACTACAAAACAAATGATGGGTAACAACGCTTTTCTCTCGACGCTACTATGGAACGTGGGGAAATTTTGAACTAGGCCCATGCTTTTTATAAGCATCGAAAGAAAATAAGTTTTAACGATGCTTTTAAGTATTGGCATCATATTTTATTTTGGCAACGCTTTTAAGTGTGGGATCGCAATTTTCTTAATACATGCCGATGCTAAAAAGCGTCCTCATCATTTTTTTTTTCTCCATGGGATCAGACCTCTGTTTCAATTTTCAAGCTAGCTCCAAAATATTTCGGAACAGAAAGCTCTATTTCCCATCCACTTCCTCTTCCTTCTCCTCGTCGGTTGCCACAGCTTTCTCCTTCGACTATGGCCCATGAGTACGGCCACCTTGCCCTCCACCACGGCCACCAACAGCAGCAACAACAACAGCGGCCGAGGTTCGGCGGAGGGCTAAGGAGCGCCGGGGGAGATCGTGGAGGTCCACGGGGGCCACATTGTTCGCTCCACCGAGCGCAAGGACCGCCACAGCAAAGTATCCGCTCCGTTTTTTAGCTATAAGAGGGCCAACGCAAAGATTGTTCTCATAGCTGGGGACGGGTAAAAAGAAAGCAACATACGGACGGCTGTCAACAGTCTTGTTGCTCCGTTTCTTCTTCTCTTCTTGGTTGCGGAGTGGGACGAAAGCTTTCTTATCTTTTTCTTCTTGTCGCTCGCTCCTATTTAGTTAATGGCCTGTGAGCTGTTTGTACTTTGTAGTAAGGCCTCTCTGTTGCTTCTAGATCAGAACAAAATGATCGTTGTTGTTGTTGTTGTTGTTTTGATTTTGCCAATGGTTTAACATTTGGACAAAGAAGTAATGTTTAGTTGCCAAGCCTCCTGTGCTGAAGCCAGAGGCAAGGTTTTTCCTCCCATTTTGGACAAATATTCATTGATTTTTCCCTCAGGAGATTCCCAAGCTCAAGATCTCGTGTAGATCCAGGTGAGTTTCTTCTCTCTATCTGGTTTTGTTGGATTTTTTTCCTTTTATTTTTCTTTTGCGATTCAGTTTATTTATGGTGTTGTTTGCCCATTACTCGCATTTTCCTTTCTCCTGAACTTGACTCCGGCCGCGTGGAGCTCCGTCGCGCTGGGGATCCACTCCGGTACCTTCGCGGTGGGTGGCATGTTCTCGCACGGCAGCAAGTTGTCGAGAGATTGTGGGAACAGAGAAATGTGGAACGAGTGGAGCAAGTGCTCGACCGCATCGCTTGGTATCCTCGACGTCATCTTTGCTACCTTGGGATGAAGACTAGAGAAGAAATTAAGGGCGAGGACCACAAGATTAACGTTTCTGTACCTTGGAGTCCTAAGACGGTTGTAAAGAGTCTCGATCACGTAGAAAGGTATTTGGTTCTCAAGCTTTAGGAGATCATACTTTAACCGGCTGTGCATCCATAAGTAGAGGTGTGCACTGGGCCGTGCCGCCCATAGCACGGCACGGCCCAGGCCCTGATGGGCCGTGCCAGGCACGGCCCGATACTGCTACAGTACCGGGCCATACCGGGCTCAGAAAATTTTTTTTATTGGCCCAACATGGCACGGCCCATGACGGGCCTGGGCCGGCCCGTCGTGCCGTGCCGGCACGACCCACCTGAGCCGTGCCTGGCATGGCCCAGGTGGGCCTGAGCCATGCCGGCCCAGGTGGGCCTGTGCCCGGCACGGCCCAGGTTGGCCTGTGCCGTGCTGGCCCAGGTGGGCCGTGCCAGGCACGGCCCAGGTGGGGCCTGGCCCATGCACAGCTCAAATAAAAAAATTATAAAAATATAATTTTTTTTGATAAATTAAAAAATTATTAGGAATAAAAAAAATTATTAATATAAAGCCACCATAATGGTGGGAGGTTTGGCATAGACCCCTACCAGTTTATTAATTTAAAATTAAAATGGTACAGAAGGGAGGGGGGCTAGGCCTGACCTCTAGAACATAATACAATAAGTAAGAAGAAAAAAATAGAAAGATCGCAACCATCGGATCATCGCCGATCGGATGGATCGCAACCGTCGGATCGATCATCGCCGATCGGGATCATGGCTTGGATCGATCGCAACTGTTGGATCGTCTTCGATGGGATAGATCGCAACTGTTGGATTGATCATCCCCGATCGGGATCATGGCTTGAATCGATCGCAACCGTCGGATCATCTCCGATCGGATCGATCACAACGGTTCGATCGATCATCACCAATCGGGATCATGGCTTGGATTGATCGCAACCGTCGGATCGATCATCGCCGATCGGGATCATGGCTTGGATCAATCACAACCGTCGGATTGATCATCGCCGATCGGGATCATGGCTTGGATCGATCGAAGACGTCGGATTGTCTCCGATTGGATTGATCGCAACTGTCGGATTGATCATCGCCGACTGGGATCATGGCTTGGATCGATCCAGACGTCGAATCATCTCCGATCGGATGGATCGCAATCGTCGGATTGATCATCGCCGATCGGGATCATGGCTTGGATCGATCATCTCCGATCAGATGGATCGCAACCGTCGGATTGATCATCGCCGATCATGATCATGGCTTGGATCGATCACAGACATCGGATCATCTCCGATCGGATTGATCGCAACAATCTGATCGATCATTGTCGATCGGTATCATGGCTTGTATCGATCGCAACCATCGGATCGTCTTCGATCGGATGGATCGCAACTGTTAGATTGATCATCGCCGATCGGGATCATGGCTTGGATCGATCGCAACCGTCGGATCATCTCCGATTGGATGGATTGCAACCATCGGATCAATCATCCCCGTCGGGATCATGGCTTGGATTGATCGCAAACCGTCGGATCGTCTCCGATTGGATGGATTGCAACCATCGGATCGATCATCCCCGATCGGGATCATGGCTTGGATCGATCGCAACCGTCGAATCGTTTCCGATCGGATTGATCGCAACGATCTAATCGATCATCGTCGATCGGGATCATGGCTTGGATCGATCACAATCATCGGATCATCGCCGATCGGATGGATCGCAACTGTCGGATCGATCATCCCCGATCGGAATCATGGCTTGGATCGATCGCAACCGTCAGATCATCTCCGATCGAATTGATCGCAACGGTCCGATCGATCATCGCCGATCAGGATCATGACTTGGATCGATCGCAACCATCGGATCATCGCCGATCGGATGGATAGCAACCGTCGGATCGATCATCGCCGATCAGGATTATGGCATGGATCGATCGCAACCGTCGGATCATCTCCGATCAGATCGATCGTAATTGTCGGATCCATCATCGCCGATCAGGATCATGGCTTGGATCAGCTGGCTGATGCCTAGGTGCACAGTGTGCTCCTGGCACCAGCCGTGCCATGGCACGGCCCTTGTGGGCCGTGCCATGGCACGGCCTACAAATGGCCCAGCAGGGCCGTTGCTGGGCCGTGCCAAAACGGCCCAGCAGGGCCGTTGCTGGGCCATGCCAAAACAGCCCTTCTGGGCCGTGCCATGGCACGGCCCAGCAACGGCCCTGCTGGGCCGTGCCATGGCACGGCCCACAAAACGGTCCAGAAGGGCCGTTTTGGCACGGCCCAGCAATGGCTCTGCTGGGCCGTGCCAGGCACGGCCCGTGGCCCATTTCTTGATGGGTCACGGGCCGTGCCGAATTTGAATTTTTTTTAGTGGGCCGTGCCTGGCACGATCCATTTGTTAATGGGCCGTGCCAGGCACGGTACGGTAATTTTTCTGGCACGACGGACCTGGGCCGTGCCGCACGCCCATGCCTATCCACAAGTTACACACGAAGAAGCTCACTCATCATCCTCTGCTATGAACAAGCCATGATCACCGGTTCTATCAAAGCTGCAGTACTCTTCCACTATCTCCTCCAACTGGTCCCCTACTACCACGATCTCCACCAGATCCTCTCTGTCTCTCATCGGTAATTTTAACCAGTTCTCGTTCAGACTTTGACATGCGCTTTGGTTGCCATTGCGTAAAAAAAAGTTTTCTCTCCCTTTTTTTCGATCCTTTTCCCTTCTCTGTTTTCTTTTAAACATCTGTTTGAACAGGGGGTGGTGCTCTGAGCACTTAGAAGACTTCACCCCAACGTTACGGTTCTTGAGAAACAGGGCCTTGAATTGCCGGCGAGTGGTCAAGAGGCAAGAGGCCGCCACATCTTCTTCCCATGACCCAAGCTTCCCCTTTCGGATTTATTTTTTTAAAAAAAATAAATGTTGCCGATGCTTTAAAGCATCGGTAAATTTATTAAATTTTTTTAAAAAAATTTACCGACACTTTAAAGCATCGGCAAGATCAAGATTTGCTAGCGTCGAAATTTTTCGACGCTTTTCTAAAGCGTCGGCAAAGAGCGTCTCCACCCCAAGTTTCCTGACGCATGTAAAAGCGTCGGAAAAATATTTTCCAACGCTTTTAAGCATCGGCAAATGATATTTTTAGCGTCGGAGTAGCAGGAATTTATTGTAGTGATATAATAGATAAATGAGAGATAGCTGCTTTGAGATTTCTTAGGCAGTGTTTGAGAAAGGGGATAAGGAGGGATATCTTCCCTAGATATTCCTTCTTATTTCCAAAAGCCACAATTACATGGGTTAGTCAGGAATAATTTTAACCAGCTAGGAACTGGGGAAATAGCTGATTATTCTTCAGCTATCCCTTGAGGGAAAAATTGCCATTTAAAAAAGATTCACCCTTTTCCACCGATCGCAACCTCTCCCCTTCCCCATCTTATCTCCAACTCTTGTCCCGATCTCCTGCTCCCGATCTCTCATCTCCAACCTTTGACTTCTTGGGAAAATTTGGATTTTGTTTCCTCCATCTCCTACTTCAGATCGTGCCGGCTCCTACCTCTAGCTTGGTGGGGTTTTTTTTTGTTTTGGTTCTTCCGATCCTGCCATCTCCTTCCTCTGGCTACTTGGAAGATTAGTGAAAGATCAGTTGCTAATTGCAGCCCATATAATCCCAATATTAGATATCCTAATACTAAGTTCAATAATGTTGCCTATTAATGAGTGAGCCTTCGTATTCAAATACTTTACACCCCTTCTTTCCATATTTCATTCTCCATTTGTTTCCCATATTTTTTTTAGTGGGTGAAGTTTTTTTTTTAATGCTCCCCCCCCCCCCCCTCTTTCTTGTTGGTAGCAGATGGATTTAGAAGTTCATGAGGTATTAATGCACTAAATATGTTCATCAAATTGTTGAACACAAACTATTATAATGATCATTAAATTGGTGGCTAGAAATGGTATAACAATATGCATTTTAAATTTAGCTATAAAATAATGCGCATTTTTAAGTCATGTTCATGGTATTTGCATGATAATAGAGGAGTCTTTCATTTATAAATGTATGCAGTTAGTTACCTCAACATGCCATGTATCCAACTTGCAGCAACACCATTGCATCCAATAAATAAATTATATTTAATGTAGTACTTTATTTTCTCTACACCACCAAGGTTAGTGGAGAGACATACTCACTAGAAGATGAGCAAATACCCCTTAGATAAGGGGTCTTAATAGGCAATCCCTATGTTGATCGCTTTTTAACAAAAGGTCCCTGACCCCCTTCATTTAAAATTCCCAATCCTACATTATAGTTTTGTTTAACGAGTGGTCCCTCTCCAATCTATTAAAAATTTTGCCCCTCCAAGTGTAATGAAAGGAAATAACAATTTTTCCCTCAAGTTGCATTCCCTCTCTAGTGTTTGTAAAATTTCCAAACAAATGATTGTGGCCCCTAGAATGCTAGTTTCCGTGCCATTTCTTACTCTTGTGGGCAAGTGAGTAGCATTTTTTGGTTAAGGGAAGCTTGAATGACTAGTTTATCCTCCATATTTTCTTATTTTTCCCATTCAACTATTGCTTCAAAACCTCTTGAACTCCCATTACTATGTATCAACCGACCTTTCATCGGCTTCGACATCCTAGATTCTCTCCCACCTTGATCATTGTGATAATTGCCCCCACATCAATTGGTGTTGTTTCCCCTACTTGGTTCAACATATAAAATTCCATCATTAAAGATTGCTCTCATTAAATGTATTTAACGGGACTAGACCATTCTCTAAAAGTATTTTAATACAACAAGAGGGAATGATGAAAGTCTCTTACAAGTTTGAGTCGCTTCGTAATTTTTTGTTGAAAAGAGGAATGCTGGGTAACTCTCCATCAACAAAGAAACAACTTTAAGTTTAGTAACTCTCCCTCCACTTGATGTTTTTTGCTAGTAAACAATTCTATTAAGTGTATATTTTTATCAAGAATTTTGTTTATGTAGATATAAGTGGAAGGTACAAGTAATATAATCGATCTATTTTTTTATGGCTATGTGCTCATAAGAGAATGAAGCTCATATAATATATATTTTAAAAGACAACCCTTGATGATATTTACTCTCAAGTAGCTGAGCAATGGAAGCATACAACTCCTGCAATGTAATATATGAAATACTATAATCTAAATGTATTTACGCTTTACAACTAAACTCAAAATGATATCCAGCATCAAGTCCTGTTGGTACCCTTGGAGTTCGGTTGCGGTGAAGCTGTTTCTGTGTAATATATTTGCGGTACTGTAAGAGAGGCCAGGTAGATCTGTTAGTTGTTGACATTGAACCTTTCCACTGCTGGACTGTTGGCAGTCTTATCTTAGCTATTGGTATAATTAATCTAGGAACTTTAGCTCTATATTGCACTACAAGGGGAAAAAATATTGCAACGCCCAAATGCGTCACTGTGAAGCGACGCAATTACGACAAATTGAGATTACGACAAACATCTGAGCGACGCCGTCATTGCATTGCTAATGCGTCGCTAAACATGCTATTGTGACGCAATGATGGCATCGTCAGATGTTCAAATCCAATTTGTCGCAATTGCGTCGCTTCACAGCGACTCTCTGCGAACGCAAAAATGCATCGCAATATTGCGACGCATCCAAATGCATCGCTAAATTTAAAACTAATTTTTAATATTTAAAATTATTATTAAATATTGCGAACGCATTCAATTGCGTTGCAATATTGCGACGTAATTAGTTGCATCGCAATATTTAATAATAATATTTTAGATATAATAGCGACGCAATTTGAGTCGCTAATGCATCGCTAATAAATTTTTTTTTAAATATTGCGACGCCAGGTCATTGCGTCGCAGTATTTAATAATAATTTTTAGATATAATAGCGATGCAATTTGAGTCGCTAATGCGTCGCTAATAATTTTTTTAAATTATTGCGACGCCAGGTCATTGCGTCGCAATATTTAATAAAAATATTTTAAAAATATTAGCGATGCAATTTTAGTCGCTAATGCGTCGCTAATTAAATTTTTTTTTAAAAATAAAATATTAAAAATTAAAACGGTTAATACAATTTCGTTAATTTAAATATTGATCGAAACATTCTTCACTCATATTGATCCAAACAATAATCATTCAATTTCTAAAAATAATTAATATATTAAAATTTTGAAGTTTTCATGTACAACATATAAAAAGAAAAAAAATACATCAAGAATCTGAGCGATCACGTGGAGGCTGGAGACCCTGCGACAAGCGGCTAACCATATCCTGCAAATGACGCATCTCATCTCGCACGTCTGCAAGCTCCTGATCCCGGCCTCGCATACGCTGCTCGAACTCGTGCTGACCTCCTACGAACCTCCTGACGAACGTCCTGCCGAACCTCCTCTGCAATAGATCTCTGAATGCCTCTAAACGCTCGGCAGGAATATCAGAAAATCGCGAGCTGGAGGCCTGATGGGAAAATATGAAGAAGCTCTAGTGCCCAACCATAGACCCTACGGTCTCGCGGCTGGGCACCAACAGCCTCCAAAAACACACGCCGACTCTCCTCTGCTGAGAGTTCGACGGGCGTATCCCCATCAGTGAGTCGACCTGCGATGCCTGGGAGCGAAGCTCCTCGACTCGTGTCTTTGAATTATAAATCAACAATAAATGAGTTAATAAATTTCTCGAAATAAAATTTTAGAAATTAAACAGATACTACATAAAGCTAATTTCTTACCGCAACCTCCCGTGATCGCGTGTCGACCCAGGAACCGTCCCTCCTGGTGTGTGTCGCCCTGAATAGACGAAACTCACCAGGATCTCCGCCCTCCTGCTCAGACTATAACAATAAAAAAATTGATATTAATACAAATATTTGTAAATAACTAAATTAGTAATTAAATTATTTATGTTTTCTTACCATATGCATCTGTGCTCCTGAATCAAAATGGAGCCCGAAGTATGGCGGGAGAGACCCGTGCCAGGACCGCCCTTCTCGGATCGGCGGTTCGTGCTGGCTGATGCGGACCTCCTGCGCCAGCCATCGGACTGCCAGGCCTGCTGCCACTCGTGCCAAATACCCTCTGGCACATGCGCAGGACGCTGACCCGATGACCTCCAACGATGAAGCATGTCGGAGTATCGGCGTCCCGTAAGAGCCTCCCATGCTGCCCTAATGGCATCATGGCTGGCAGGGTCCCACGTAAACTTTTTCTGCATTAAAATAAATAGTTAGTTTCAGAATTTATTAAGATTAAGAAATTTTATATCAGTAATAAATTGTATTTAATAAGTTTACCTGAAACCTGAAAGAAAAAAAAACTCCCTCGTGGCTGGAGATACGTGGCGCCAATCGTAGCCACTGGGATCTGCACGCCTCTGAAATACGGCGCTGATGTGGCTGGATACATGATGCTGCTCAATAAATCTGTTTAAAAAATGCATGTTTATAAGTAATTGACTTAAAAACATAAACATATATTTTTAATTAGTATATACTTACAGCCCATGAGCATCAAGTCGAAGTACGGTGCGGCCGATGGTGGAAGAACTCTCGGAGGTATGTGCCGATCGGCTGGATGGTAATACCAATGCAGGATCACCGCCGACTGCTGGAGAGATCGAAGGCTGTGCGATGTGTGGAGATCCAAACTCTCCATCTCCAAAGCTCATGTGATCTGATGTAGCAGGGCTACGTCTCTGCTCACTCCGTATGTCATCGATAGATCTACCTCTGCCCGTCATACTGAAAATACTAAAGATTCATGCAATTAAATTACGATTAATGATTGACTATGTAAAATTTAACACTTATAAAATAAAGTTGAATTTAAAAAAACCTCTATGTTTAATCGGTGTCATTTGTTTCGTGAAATGTTGGTTCAACATCCGATGCCGTATCGGACTGCGAATTCAGTTTCATTATCATCGGAAGGAAACCGAACATTTGCATCCGCAATTTCTTGGACATCACCATTTGGATCTCTAAGTGATGTTTTAGGAGCCCTTGTGTCGTCCTCAATTGCATGCATTTCCATCTCATCCTCTTGAAATGCAGGGCACTCGGCTGATTGACTTGATGAACTCTCCTCTAATAAGATTGTTGAACGTGGGACGATTTTAGAAACGCCCACCAATCTCGCTTGTCGTTGCGCAAACTTGGATATCCGCAGTAAAACACTTGCTGAGCTTGGGATGCAAGGATGAATGGGTCATATTTCTGCAATCTTCGTCGATGGTTCACTTCAACCAAATTGTAGTCGTTATGAACCCTTTTGCCCACAGGAACTGTCGGATCGAACCAATCGCAACGAAACAATACGGTTCGTTTCATAGGCCAACCGGGATATTCAACTTCAACCACCTCTACTAACTTTCCGTAATAATCCTGCATATTTGCTCCAACACTTTCTCCTTTAACACACACGCCCCAGTTCTGCGTGCCTCTTGAAGCTGCTAATCGTTCAATCTGAAATTTGTACCCATTAACAAAATAGCCAGTAGAGGTTGTTACGGTCTTCAATGGCCATTGCGATAGACATTTAATGAAAATATTGTCGGTTGTGGACCATGGACCGTTTACCTATAAATTAATAAGCTATTCACAACCAATTCAAAAAATAAAGCCATTATTGAAATTGATTGAGTGATACTACTCACAAATTCATAAAACCAGTAAGCAACTCCGTTTCTAACTTCTGCCAATTGCAACTTGACTGATGTCGGGATTCATCTGTCGTTGTCTATCACAATACATCCTTATGGGATGATAAGGATTAAAACTGATGTTAGCAATTAAATATTATGGTATATTGTAATTTAAATTAGAAGTTCCAATTAAGCATTGAAGTATACACTTACTCAATATATGGATCGACTTCTCTACAGTTCATTAGGATATAATAATGTGCTGCATTATACTCCATATCGCTAAGATTTCTTGACTTCTGCCCCCCAAATGAACGGCCGATACCTTTAAAAATTGATATTCTACCGTCATTAGGTTCTCCTTCGTCCACACATACGTCATCGTTACGACCAAGATTTCGGCTCCTCGTGTGGACGTGACCCTCAAAGTAATGCGAGGCAAAAGCTGAAACTTCTTCGACCAAGTGTGCATTGCATATAGAACCTTCAACCCTTGCCTTATTACGCACATTATTTTTTAACTTCTTAAGGTACCTATATGTAAAGTTGAGACAAAAAATTAACCAATTTTCTGCAATGAAATAATATTTGAAATGTCAATATCTTAATGATGTATATATTTACCTCTCGAAAGGATACATCCAGCGATACTGCACGGGACCAGCTATGCTCGCTTCGTATGGCAAGTGAACCGGTAAATGCTCCATTGAGTCAAAAAAACTGGGAGGAAATATTCGCTCAGCTTGCATAAAATAATTGGAATTTCCTCCTCAAGCCTTGCCATGGATGCAGAAGTAATGACTGGCAGATAACTCCTTGAAGAACAAGCTGAGCTCTGTCAATGCCTTCCAGACATGTTGCGGAAGCAACTCACGAAAAGCTATAGGCAATAACCGTTGCATGAAAACATGACAGTCGTGACTCTTCATGCCGAACAACTTGAGCTTATGCATGTCCACACACCTACCGATATTTGAGGCATAACCATCTGGAAATTTTAACCCTCTAAGCCAGTTACATAAAACTTCTCGTGAATTTCTGTCAAGAGTGTAACAGGCTTTAGGATAGGTCCCATCGGTACTCCTTCTCAAATCACCTCTTCTGCAATACTGATTAAGTTCTTCTCTTGACTTTGCAGTGTCTTTTGTTTTTCCCGGGATGTTTAGCACCGTGTTAAATATGTTATCAAAAAAATTTTTCTCGATATGCATAACATCCAAGTTGTGCCGGATGAGATTTGTGCTCCAATAAGGCAAATCCCAAAATATACTTCGCTTCTTCCAGTTATGTTCTTTACATATACGGCCATTTATTCTATCTGCATCTGGTTCCCAAGCATACCTCAACCCCAAATGCTCTATAGTATCAAATATATCCGTGCCGGACCTAACCGGTTCGGCGAATTTTGTGACTGCTTTGTTCTTCCGGAAGGCGATCAAGTTACGCCTGTAAGGATGATTTGGGGGCAAGAACTTCCTATGATTATCAAACCATGACTGCTTACCACTCTTCTGCAATGTAAATGCATCCGAATCATACATGCAATGAGGGCATGCCAGACGTCCAGCAGTGCTCCAACCAGACAACATTGCATATGCCGGGAAGTCACTTATTGTCCACATCAAAGCAACTCTCATGATGAAATTCTGTTTCATAGAAATGTCGTAGGCTACGACTCCTGTTTCCCACAACATTTTCAATTCGGCCACCAACGGTTGCAGAAGACATCAATCTTTTCCTTTGGATTTGATGGTCCTGGAACCAAAACTGTCAAAAACATTGCAGTATCTTTCATGCACTTCCATGGAGGAAGGTTATATACAGTCAGTATCACAGGCCAACATGAATACTGTTGCCCCGCTTGACCAATGGTTGGAAGCCATCGGTACAAAGACCTAATCTCACATTCCTTATATCTTCAGCGAAATCAGGATGATTTTCATTGAAATGCTTCCAAGCTTTTGAATCTGATGGATGCCGCATTTCATCCTCTTTAGATTCATGTTCGGCATGCCATCTCATATCAGCAGCTGTAGCCTCAGATCTGTATAATCTCTGCAGGCGTGTAAGAGGAAAGTAATGCATCCTCTTGTAAGGAACACTTTTCCTCCTACTTGTACCGCTCCTCCTTCGCCATTTTTGTACCTCGATTGCCCACAAATCTTACACCATCTCAGCTCTGAGTCTTCACCCCAAATATCATACAATTGTTCAAGCAACAATCGATCTTATTAACTGGGAGCCCAAGCCCACGCAACAACTTCTTTGTTGAGTAAAAACTGTCTGCTACAACATTATCATTTGGCAAAATTTCTTTGATTAACCCAGCTACAGAATTGAACGCCTTTTCTGATAATCGATGTTCTGCCTTAATATTCAACATTCGAGCAGCGTAGACAACTGGGAATGACCCTCACAACCAGGATACAATTCTTGATTTGCAGCACGCAACATATCATAAAATTGCTGTGCATCTGGATTTGGTTCTTCCATAAATGTATTCTGATTGAATTCATTACCCGATGCATTCATCACCATTTCTTCATATGTGTTTAATTCACAAATGGTTCATCAACGGGAATTGACTCTTGTTGGCTTGTAACAACTGCTGGAATTTCCTCTGGTTCACCATGACAGTACCAAACATAGTAATCAGGAACAAACCCCTTTTACACAATGCACCTTAACAGTTTCGACATCTCTGTAGGCTTTATTCTGACACCTGTGAAGTTGCATGGGCACCTAATCCTAGGCCCATCCATCCATTCAGGTTGGCTACATGCAAATGCGATAAATTCTTCCAATCCATTCAGAAAATCTGGATTAAGCAAGCCATCTTTTATCCTTGCATACATCCACGAGCGAGTCCCGCTCATTTTTGACCGACTTATACAATTTTGGTAAACCATTAAAGGAAACCACATTAAAAACTATATTAGTATTACTAAATATATAACTAAATTATTTCTTTTACACAACTAAGGTTAATAACAACCATTAAATCATTTATAACTAAACCAATTTTTTTTAGACAACTAAGGTCCCTACCCTGCAAGGCCGGCCACGGCTACGATCCTTGGCATGCTAGCAAGGACCGAGGCACAGGTTCATGGCTAATGCTAGGGCTTGAGTTTGGGTCGGGCCGCAAGGCGGTCCGTTTAATCATGAGACTTCACAAGCATTCAAGTGTCTTAAATTAATTCTACTTCACTCCATGTCTAAAAGGTAAGGCCCTATCCCATTCAAGAATATTTTTTGTGATATGTTATTCTGCTATTAATTATCATCGATCGGTTACGTTGAAATTTCGGCAGCATTTCCCCATATGTTCTCCTAAATGTGTGGCATATAAGCCACACTAGGAGAACGTATGAGCAAATACAAACCGCAATCTCACCAACGATGATTAATAGCAGACTAACATATCGCAAAAAATATTCTCAAACTGTCCACCAGGACAATTTGAGAATTTGCAAGACTAAGGCTTACAAATTCTCAAACGGGTCTAAAGGTTATAGTGCTGTGATTAATAATATGAAAATCCGAAGACAATCGAACTTATGCTTGTTATTCTTAACTTCTTGTCAATTATACATATATAGGAATAGTGTTCTATATATATAGTAACTGACTTCTTAAGATTATTGTGTCGAATATAAATGTTTCTGAAGACTAAAATATAAATCATTGAAACTACTAATTTGTTGCTGAAAATTAAATAATAATACAACAAGACTTTCTATCTAGCATAACATAATTTAATGCATCATACAATTTGAAGCAGAATGTAAATAATCAAGACATAACAATTGTAAATAACTACAAATGCACAAATATTATTGCATAAACAGCTATAAAGAAATAAAAAGCAACGACTGCAATTTTGAAATTAGCTAATATAAAGAGTTATGGTTAATGAGCTAAATTAATTGACCTAAATAGCTACGATTTATGAGTTTAATCAGTTGATTTAAAGAGTCATGATTGATGAGCTAAATCAGTCTATCCAAAGAGCTACGACTAATGACATAAATTAATTAATTTATAACTAATCTAATAAAAAATTAGATTAGTAGTCACATTTTTTAAAAAAATTAAGTTGCCCATGTTTTAAAAATATATTTATATTTTTAATATTTATCATCAAATTATTTAAAATATTTTTAAAATAATAAAATATGATAGAATCTAATTTTTTGTGTTAATTTTTTTAAGAGTGTTAATTTTTTTTTAATTGAAGGGGCCGGGGGGTGGCGAAAACCCCCCTAGCTGTTACTTTTTTTAAAAAAAATAAGTTGCTGGTGTTTTAAAAATATTTATATTTTTTAATATTTATCATCAAATTATTTAAAAATATTTTTAATATTTATCATCAAATTATTTAAAAATTTTTAAAAATAATAAAATATAATAGAATCTAAATTTTTTGTGTTAAATTTTTTATGAGTATTAAATTTTTTTTTTGAAGGGGCCGGGGGGTGGGAAAACCCCCCTAGCTGTTACTTTTTAAAAAAAAAAAGTTGCCCATGTTTTAAAAATATATTTATATTTTCTTATATTTGTCATCAAATTATTTAAAAATATTTTTAAAAATAAAATATGATAGAATCTAAGTTTTTTGTTAATTTTTTTTAATTGAAGGGGCCGGGGGTGCGAAAAAGCCCCCTAGCATCAAAAAAAAAAAAAATTGGCCTGGCCACCGTGGCCAGGCCACGGACGGCCATGGTAACGGCCGTGGCCGGAGAAGATGAACGGGAGGGGGGTGCGGAAACCCCCCCCCTAACTAATTTTTTTTTTTCGGTGGCCTGGCCACCGTGGCCAGGCCACGGCGGCGGCAGCGGTCGTGGCCGTAGAAGACGAAGGGGGGGTGGGGAAAACCCCTCCAAACTGTAATTTTTTTTGGTGGCCTGGCCACGGCAGCGGCCGTGTCCGGAGATGATGGCCACGGGTCTGGCCGTGGCCGGAGAAGACGAAGGGGGGGTGGGGAAAACCCCCCCCAAACTATAATTTTTTTTTTGGTGGCTTGGCCACCGTGGCCAGGCCACGGCCGGTCACGGCTATGGTCGTGGCCGGAGATGATGGCCATGGGCCTGGCCGTGGCCAGAGATGACGAAGGGGGGTGGGAAAACCCCCCCCCAAATTGTAAATTTTTTTTTGGTGGCCTGGCCATCGTGGCCAGGCCACGGCTGGCCACGGCAGCGGTCGTGGCCAGAGAAGACGAAGGGGGGTGGGGAAAACCCCCCCCCCCAAAATGTAATTTTTTTTGGTGGCCGTTGCCGTGGCCGGAACAAATTTTTTAAAAAAAAAAATGAGGAGGGGGGGCTTACCTCGGTCGAGAGGGAACGCCGCCGGAGTGGAGGAGCTTCCACCAGGGGAGAGGACGGGGGGAGCCGGAGGAGCGGACGGACGGCGGCAGCTAGGGTAAGAAGAGGAAGAAGAAGAGAAGGAGGGGGGCCGGCCCGACCAAGCGTTATATAGTGGTGATTAGCGATGCAATACATGCGTCGCCAATCACTCGCTATTTTTTTAAAAAATTATTATGGATTAGCGACGCAACAATGCATCGCTAATCCATCGCTAATTTGGCCTTTTTATTATTTTATGCAAAACTTAGCGACGCAACTAATTGCGTCACTAATGAGTCGCTAATTTCGCACCAATGTCCGGTAAAAAAATAATTTTTATTTTCTAGGAAATTATGTCGTGAATGCGTCGCAATACTTTTTAAATATTTATAACTGTTAAAAATTATATTTTCTAAAAATAATTACGACGCATATATTGCGTCGCAATGTTTTTTTTTAATTTTTTAATTACATTTATTTTTCTAACAAACATTGCGACGCAATACATGCGTCGCAATATTAAAAATTATTTTCTCTCAAAAAATTATTTTTATTTTCTAGAAAACTGCATCGCTAATGCGTAGCAATATTTTTTAATAATTATAACTAATAAAAATTATATTTTCTAAAAATAATTGCGATGCAATTATTGCGTCGCAATGTTTTTTTAAAATTTTTTATTACATTTATTTTTCTTAAAAACATTGCGATGCAATAAATGTGTCGCAATATTAAAAATTATTTTCTCTAGAAAATTTATATTTTCTAAAAATAATTGCGATGCAAATATTGCGTCGCAATATTTTTTTAAATTTTTTTAATTATTTATTTTTTAAAAAATATTACGATGCAATACATGCGTCGCAATATTAAAAATTATTTTCTCTGAAAAAATTATTTTATTTTCTAGAAATTGCGTCGCTAATGCGTCGCAATATTTTTTGAATATTTATAACTCATAAAAATTATATTTTCTAAAAATAATTACGATGCATATATTGCATCGTAATGTTTTTTTAAAAATTTTTAATTACATTTATTTTCTAACAAACATTGGCGATCGGTCCGATCGGCGACGATCCGACAGTTGCAATCGATCCAAGCCGTGATCCCGATCGTCCACGACTGATCTCGGACCGTGGTGATCGGTCCGATCGTCGACGATCCGATGGTTACGATTGATCCAAGTCGTGATCCGATCGGCCATGACCGATCTCGGACTGTGGCGATCGATCCGATCGGCGATGATCCGACGGTTGCGATCGATACAAGCCATGATCCCGATCGGCCACGATCAATCTTGGACCGTTGCGATCGGTCCGATCGGCGATGATCCGATGGTTGTGATCGATATCCAAGCCCTGATCCCGATCGGCCACGACTGATCTCGGACCATGGCGATCGGTCCAATCGTCGACGATCCGACGGTTGCGATCGATCCAAGCCGTGATCCCGATCGGCCACGACCGATCTCGAACCGTGGCGATCGGTCCTATCAGCGATGATCCGATGGTTGCGATCAATCCAAGCCGTGATCCCGATCGTCCACGACCGATCTCGGACCGTGGCGATCGGTCCGATCGCCGATGATCTGACGGTTGCGATCGATCCAAGCTGTGATCCCAATTGGCCATGACCGATCTCGGACCGTGGCGATCGGTCCTATCGGCGACGATCCGACGGTTGCGATCGATCCAAGCCGTGATCCCGATCGTCCATGACCGATCTCGGACCGTGGCGATCGGTCTGATCACCGACGATCCGACGGTTGCGATCGATCCAAGCCATGATCCCGATCGGCCACGACCGATCTCGGACTGTGGCGATCGGTCCGATCGGCGACGATCCGACGGTTGCGATCGATCCAAGCCGTGATCCCGGACCGTTGCGTCGACCGATCCCAGATCATTGCGATCGGTCCAAGATCGCCGACGATCCGACGGTTGCATCGATCGATCCTGGACCGTTGCGATCGGTCCGAGATCGGTGACGATCCGATGGTTGCGATCGTTCCAAGCCCTGATCCTGATCGGCCATGACCGATCTCGGACCATTGCAATCGGTCCGAGATCGCCGACGATCCGATGGTTGCGATCGATCCAAGCCCTGATCCCGATCGGCCATGATCGATCTCGAACCGTTGCGATCGGTTTGATCACAGATGATCCGACGGTTGCGATCGATCCAAGCTGTGATCCCGGACCGTTGCATCGACCGATCCCAGACCGTTGTGATCGGTCCGATCGGCGATGATCCGACGGTTGCGATCGATCCAAGCCCTGATCTTGATCGGCCACGATCGATCTCGGACGTGGTGATCGGTTCGATCACCGATGATTCGACGGTTGTGATCGATCCAAGCCGTGATCCTGATCGGCCACGACCGATCTCGGACCATGGCGATCGGTCCGATCGGCGACGATCCGACGGTTGCGATCGATCCAAGCCGTGATCCCGATCGGCCATGACTGATCTCGAACTATGGTGATCGATCCGATCAGCGATGATCCGACGGTTGCGATCGATCCAAGCCGTAATCCTGATTGGCCATGATCGATCTCGGATCGTTGCGATCGGTCCGATCGGCGACGGTCCGACGGTTGCGATCGATATCCAAGCCTTGATCCCGATCGGCCACGACCGATCTCGGACCGTGGTGATCGGTCCGATCGCCGACGATCCGACGGTTGCGATCGATCCAAGCCGTGATCCCGATCGGCCACGACCGATCTTGGACTGTGGCGATCGATCTGATCGACGATGATCCGACGGTTGCGATCGATCAATGCCGGGGTCCCGATCATCCACGGCCGATCTCGGACCGTGGCGATCGGTCCGATCGGCGATGATCCGATGATTGCGATCAATCGAAGCCCTGATCCCGATCGTCCACGACCGATCTTGGATCGTGGCGATCGGATCGATCGGCGATGATCCAACGATTGCGATCGATCCAAGCCGTGATCCCAGACTGTTGCATTGATCGATCCCGGACCATTGCGATCGGTCCGAAATCGCCGACGATCCGACGGTTGCATCGACCGATCTCGGACCGTTGCGATCAGTCCGAGATCGGCAATGATTCGATGGTTGCGATCGATCCAAGCCCTGATCCCGATCGGCCACGATCGATCTTGGACCGTTGCGATCGATCCAAGCCTTGATCCCGATCGGCCACGATCGATCTCAGACCATGGTGATCGGTCCGATCGCCGACGATCCGATGGTTGCGATTGATCCAAGCCGTGATCCCGATCGGCCATGACCGATCTCGAACCGTGGCGATCAGTCCGATCGGCGACAAACCGATGGTTGCGATCGATCGATGCCGTGATCCCTGACCGTTGCATCGACCGATCCCAGACCGTTGCGATCGGTCCGAGATCGCCGATGATCCGATCGTTGTGATCGATCCAAGCCCTGATCCCGATCGGCCACGATCGATCTCGGACCGTTGCGATTAGTTCGATCGCTGACGATCCGACGGTTGCGATCGATCCAAGCCCTGATCGATCCCGGTCGGCGATGAACGATCTCTGACCGTCACGATCGATCCGATCGGCGATGATCCGACGATTGCGATCGATCCAAGTCATGATCCCGATCGGCCACGACCAATCCCGGACCATTGCGATCGGTCCGAGATTGCCGATGTTCCGACGGTTGCGATCGATCCAAGCCCTGATCTCGATTGGCCATGATCGATCTCGGACTGCTGCGATCAGTCTGATCGACGACGATCCGATGGTTGCGATCGATCCAAGCCCTGATCCATCCCGATCAACCATGACCGATCTCGGACCATTGCGATCGGTCCGATAGGTGACGATCTGACGGTTGCGATCGATATCCAAGCCCTGATCCATCCCGATCGGCCACGATCGATCTCGGACCGTCACGATCGATCCGATCGGCGACGACCCGATGGTTGAGATCGATCGAAGCCAGATTGATCATGGTCGGCGATGACCGATCTCGGACCGTCGCGATCGATCCGTTCGGCGTCGCAATATTTTTATTTCATTATTCTTTTAAATATTTTTATAAAATTTATTTTTTAAAAAAATATTATGATGCAATATTTGTGTCGCTAAATAAAAAATTATTTTTTAATTTACTATTTTATTGCATCGCTATTGCGTTGCTATTTAACATAATTAATTTTTTAAAAAACATTGTGATGCACAGGGTTGCGTCGCAATTTTTTAATTTGATAATTATATTATATAAAAATTAAATTTATTTAAAATAATTATGATGCACTGATTTGCGTTGCAATATTTTTTCTCATAATTATTTTTATAAAAATTTTTTTATTTAAAATAATTGCGACGCAATTAGTGCATCGCTAAATTAAAATAATTTTTTTAATTTTCTGGTTTATTGCGTCGCTAATGCATCGCTATTTAATGTAATTAAATTTTTTTAAAATATTGCGATGCACTGAATTGCATCGTAATTATTTTTTCTCATATTTATACTTTATTAAATTAATTTTATTTAAAATAATTGTGACACAATTAATGCATCGCTAAATTAAAAATAATTTTTTTAATTTTTTGGTTTATTGCGTCGCTAATGAGTCGCTATTTCAAATAATTAATTTTTTTTAAAAAAACATTGCAACGCACAGAGTTGCGTTGCAATATTTTTTTCTCATATTTATATTTTATAAAAATTAATTTTACTTAAAATATTTGTGACGCAATTAGTGCGTCGCTAAATAAAAAATTAATTTTTTAAATTTTTTGGTTTATTGAGTCGCTAATGCGTCGCTAATTGCGTCGCAATGTTTGTTGTCACGGAGGCATCGCAAAGTGGTCGCAATTTTACATCGCTATTTCAGTATTTTTTGTAGTGTTGTCCTGCACTTCGATTGTAAAATGACTGCCTTACGTATATATGGTATGGTTATTGAAGTGGTAGATGAGCCTTGTATGATAAGGTCATCCTGGATGGCTTTTTTTCCTCATACGGTTGATGTTATTGATTCACTTGTTGCTAAGATTTGTTGTGGCCAATGATTGTGATGCTAGATATATATATTTTTCTCTCTCTTCTAATAATCTACAAAGCTTTGATCAAGGTGTTTCCAAAGTGGCTTCAAATTGCATCATTTCTTAAACCATGGTTGCCCATGTTGAGCCATTACAACAGCAGAATGATGCAGGTGGTATTGAAAATTTAACCTAATGAATTATTTTAATGATACTTCACAAGACGAAACATCAGAATATAAGTGTTCACTTTTATTGTTGTGATTTGCTAGTTATGTAGGATTTTATATAAACTTAAAATTGCGACGGCGGTTTTGGAGAAAAACCCGTGGGGAGTATGCAAGTCTCTTTCATCGACCTACTCCGGCCGTATGTCGTAATGTTTATTCCTTGGTCAAACAAGGTTGTTCTTTGTCCGTTCCTTTTCCTTTAATTTCAAAGAAACCCCCGCCATTACGGTTGCCTCTCTGTCAAAATAGCGGCCGGGATAAAGCTCTTCGAGTTCGCCCACAAGGCCATATCATTCAAAAGAGACGTCCACGGTGCATGTAAATTATGCATTCTCCCTTCACAAGATGCGTTGAGAAGTGAAAGGACATACGGGATCCAACAAGGGAGACAACATGTTTGCATGCCCATGCCTACCAAAATTCTATGGCCGTTAGACCTTTAAATACCGCTTTACAACTAAACTCAAAATGATAATATACTATCATTCATTACCACCACTAGGGCAATAATGTAGCTTTCCATATATTTCGTGCAGCCATCGCTATGTTGTCTCCTGACTTCAATCTACCTACTAGGCTAGAGATTTGATAACGAAGGAAACCATACACATAAGTCCCCAACTATATGATAACACAGCCAGCTCAAATCATCAATGTTTCTGTAGTGTGCTTTCGGAACATGAAGTGAGTGGTTGGGAAGAGGATAGTTGCAAAAACGAACGGTGCCCATATATAGCATCGAAATATCCTCTACTTGTTGCTGATTTATCTTTTCGACTAGCTAGTAGCTTGGGGTGATTTCTAACATCCACTCAAGTAGCCACATCCAGGGAAATTAATGGGACGACGCTGAAAGGGAAAATGCCGGTTCTTCTACGCGTGCGCTGACGGAAGAGGATAAAGACGGAAGGGAGAATGACCGGTTCTCCTTTGTTCCCAAGCTCACAGTCCACTGAAAGAGCTCTTCCACGCTGAAGCTAACGCCGGTCTTCCAACAATATCGCCATTTCCTATTTTTAAAAAAAAGGGAGCAATATCAGCACGCTCTCTTCCTATAGAATAATGGGTCCTTACCTACTCTCAACGCTGGAGAACGTGTTTTTTTTTTCCAGCTGCAGCCAAGCAAGTTTCCTCACAGATTCTCATGGCTGGTACGCTGGCAAGCGTGGGAATTGCTGATGGACCAGCTGTCACATTGCAGACTAATCAATACGAATTGTGCACATAAAAAAATTTCTTGCCGTCTCTCTCATGGTTGGCTTTGCAAATTTACGTCGTCAACGGAGACTCCGAAGGCGACTTTGCAGGAAAAGTCTTGGCCAGTACCAGTGCTCTCGGAAGTTTAGCCAGCTTTTTGTTCGACCTGCTTAATCGAACAGAGACGAGATCAAATATAGGGTAAAAAAAAAAAAAAAAAAAGAAAGCGAAGGCTTGAAAGGGAGATGAACATCGGAAGGGGAAGGCAGAGTTTGATTAAAAAGGTAAAGGAGTCGGTTGAGAAAGGCAAAGCCGAGCGAATGAAGGGAGAAAGGAAGGAAGAGTTCATCGGAAAGATGACCGTTGCTAGAAAGATTGCTAGGGAAGAAGAGTCTGGATTACCGGAAAGGCTAGAGAAGAAAGGGGCTGCCATGAGCGAGAGAAGGAACGCTGAGAAATTTCGTGGGGGCGAAAGGGTGAAGGAAAGGGATAATTTAGTATTTCTAAATTTAGGAGTGCTACTGAGTAATTTTGAAAGCTATTTAGGAGGGCTACTGAGTAATTTTGGAAGCTATTAAGTAAAAAAAAAAAAAAGGGAGCTACTGAGCATTTTGTGCGACCAAATAGAATTTTCGTCCGGGTCTTATCATCGCATACCTCTTCATCGTATTGCTCATGATCAATAGGTTTTAATATTTTCTTTCAATGATTGGAATTTTTCTTTTAACGAGGAAACGCAAATTGAGATAAAGTAAAAACATTACACTAATGGTAGCTCATCGTCAAGACTCCATGTTTTTTTTAAAATTTTTTAAAATATTATATTTTTAAAAAAAATAAAAAAATTATATATTATTTTTGATACAGAATGACTTGTACTAGATGTATGATTTGCTTATGAATTTTGTATCATAATACATGATTCATGCCTAAGCAAATTATTATGTTTGGTATAGACATTCTGTATCGAAAGTGATGTATGAAGATTTTTAAAATTTTCCATGAACCTTCTGCATTGAAAGTGATGTACGAAGACTTTTTAAAATTTTCGATGGAGCCGGGAGTCCGGACTCAAAACTACTATATAGTTGGGCCAAGGCCGGGTCGTCGGGCCAGGTATTGAGTTATGAGAAGCACGATGGCAGCATACCCCTGCTCACCAAGAGAGATGATGGGAATCCTTGTTCGGATAGCTTTCTTTGGGGCAGCCGTTTGGGTTGTTAATGGCCAAACAGGTACGGGCCTCATTAAATCTTTTCCTTCTCAATTTATCTATCAAGCCAAATAATGGCTTTCCATAATATTTTCATATTGAGGGTATGTTTGATTTAGCTATTGCTTTAGCTCTTCCAATATTATTTGAAGGTTCATCGTATGATTCTCTCGTACGGCTTCAGGTTAAAGCTAATCTGTCATAATTTGGTCCTAGAGTTACATAGAGGGCCACGAAGACGAGGCCGAGTGAGATCCTAGTTAACAGAGGGGTTTAACGACGATTTTTAAAAAAAAATTAAAAGAAAATTAAAATTACTTTAGTATTTATATTTATTTAAGAATAAAGTTCACGTATCAACAGATACTAATTATTTTAGAGGGATGACGTAGAAGCTATCTAGGTCTGGGGGAAAAGATATTTTTTTGTATCAACGTGTACATCTGGTACTGAATATACTGACTGGAAACCTTAACAAAAGGTAATAGAAAGCAAAGGTATTCATAGGTCAATGAGGTTTTTTTTTAAAAAAAAAATTATTTTAAAAAATTATTCTTTTACTTCATGGTTTAAAATCCTTTCGTTATCTTCTTTCCGTCTCAAAATATCTAACAAAATTTTGTTCATCAGATGAAAATTCAATGCATTTTTAGAGAAAATGGGTTTTTTTCAAGATTAATATAGAAATGAATAGAAAAGAGGTAAAAAGAAAAAAAAAAAAGTAGAAGCAAAATAGTCTAAACTAGGAGCAAATTTAGAAGTATTTAGAAGGGATATTTCTTTCAACATCTAGAGATATCAAAAAAATTATCAAAAGCTCTCTTATCACTCTACCTCCTTTAAAATGAAAACAATTAATACAACCAAGTTCTCCACTATATATATACAGTTCAAAACGAACTTGCCTATCAAAAGCTGCTTAGATATGAAAGATCGTTCAAATTCTAACAAGTTGATAAAAATTCTTGTAGACTTCTACTTAAATCAAACTTGGATAATGATGTACCCTAGTAGGCCTGGCTCAATTACATTCCATCTCATCTTAGAGTATATTTCCTACATGATCTTAGAAAGGGATATAATTTTTTTAATTCTTTTTATTTTTATTTTCTTCAATAACATAATAAAATTTCATCCTACAAGATAGCTAATTCTGTTGGAAGGGCATAACTTAATCCGATTTTTATTTTTATCCTGTTAGACAACGTAACTACTTGATCTTTTTTTTTTACCAGTATATATAAGTTTATTCTCAGCAATAACTCTTTTTTTTTATAAGGATATAACTGCTCTATTTGATTTATTATTTCATTTTCTATCAAATATAAGATAGAATAATTTTATTTGATTTTATTTTTTATTATTTTATCCTTTCTTTTATCTTGTTTTGTTCTGCGTATCAAACGTAAGACCTAAAGGCTAGCTAGGGAAAAGAAGCGGCGTACCTAATTAAGTTGGCTGCGTCAAGCAGCAAATAAAATAATTTGGATGTATTCGGCCAGATAACCCAGGCAATGATACATAATTAATAGGAAATCATTTGATAATTGATAAAGCCACGACTTGAGGATCGCTCTTCTGACTCGGTCTTTTGATGGTGATCGACCATCAATACACTTATGCAGGCTTTGTAAGCATTGACTGCGGCATGGCTGGAAACAGTAGCTATACAGATCAAATTACTGGCCTAGTGTACCAACCTGATGCCGGATTTATAGACACCGGGATAATCTACAATATATCCAAGAGTTATTTCAGCAACGTTACCATACCACAGACTGCAACTCTCAGAAGCTTTCCGGATGGAGAAAGGAATTGTTACACCATAAATCAAGTGAACCAGGGTGACAAGTATATAATAAGAGCTATGTTCCTGTACGGTAACTATGATGGTCAAAACAGCGCAAGTGAAGTGAGCCCGCTGCAGTTCGAACTTCATCTAGGCGTCAATCTCTGGAAAAGACTGAACATTTCGCGTCCAGATAACCTACGTCGGGCCGAGATCATAACGGTTGCCACGGCCGATTATTTCTCGGTTTGTCTGGTGAACACCGGCTCCGGAACTCCCTTCATATCTTCGCTTGAGTTGAGGCCCATTCAAAGAGCGGATGTCTACCAGGACGTCAACCGATCCGTTCCCTGTACTCTTCAATAGATCCGACGTCGGGGGAAGTCCTGGCAAATTAATCAGGTGAATTAACTATGGTACATCCTATAAGAACTGGTATCATAACCGGATCAGATCAAAAAGATCACACCATATATTTACGAGTTCATGCACATTTATGCAGTCAACCGCATTTATAATTATAACTAGGTATACAAGTTCATACATATTTAAGCGTTCAAGCACATATATAATTTATCACACCATTTATTCATGAGTTCATGCACATATATGCTTGTGTGATTGATAATAAAAAATAACATATTGTTACAATTTTATATAATTAAATTTAAATGTTAAAATTATTAATTTTAAATTAAATAATAATAATATAAATAAAGTATGCATCATAGATAAAATAAAGTACTTTTAATTTTCAAAAAAAAGTTTAATTTATTTGGAACCATAGGCTAAAAAAATGAAATCTTTTCTCCAAAATAAGTTCAATTAGATTTTTTTTAAAAAAAAGCTCTAAATGAATTTTTTTTATGATAGAAGCTTAAACGTTACATGAATAAATATTATGATCCTAATACATAATTATTGGTCAAATAATTATATAGATCTAATTTGGGTGTGACAAAAAAAATAGGTCAAATAATTATGTATATCTAATTTGGGTGTGTAAAAAGAAATCTTTTGATTACTTGTAATATTAAAATTACTAATAAATCAGGCAATCAAGTAGCTAGACTGATTCGATTCTCATTTTTGCTTGATATAAAAGTTTGGTATAAGAGGCAGAATAGAGAGGACAAAAAAAAAAAAAATAGAAGAGATGAAAAGGCTAAATTACTAAGATTACTCGTAAGAGAAGTTATGGCTATTCCTTGAATAATCTGAATGTCTAATTCTTAAATTCGATGTTGAGATTGGATCACTTGCAAGTACATATTTATAATATTTTGATTGAAATTGCATTTGACAAGTACTAGAAACCTCCTAGAACTCCCATTTAGTTTTGAAATTGTTGAAAAATTGTCTTCCATTTTCAATAATTTCCCACGGGCCCTATAGTTTGAAATTTAATTTTAGTTCAATCTGACCAAAAGTAATGGCTTGTGGCTTGAAAATACTTTGATCAAAAATTAGTTATCAAAACTACTTTCATTTGCCCAAAAGACACATTATAGGCTTTGCTCTAATATTTTTTACTTTATTTCAAAGGGGTAGAAATTTGATTGTAATAGTTACCCCCAACATCCCTTGAATGCAATAAAATTTAAGGGATGTTTGCTCCATATCATTTTAGCCCATTAATTTATTTCACAAAAAGGATAGATGAATCATATCTTAACATTTTGATGATCATATTTGATATTAGTGATCGTTTATAGGTCTCTTCCATTTTTTTGCTATATTGCTTAAGATTTGCTTTAACAACTTTTGAAATCTTATGATTTATACAATTGTTTTTGGTACTATTTTCAAATGCTTCTTTTATGGATTCCAAGCATTTGACGGTTCTTATCATTATGAAAATGAAAGTTTCTGCCTTTTAAGCCAAATCCATCTTTTTCCTTCTTCTTCTACTTGCTTTTTGTTTCCCCTGTTGCTTCCTTGCTTTCAAACCCCCCTTTTTTGCTTCCTTACTCAATTTTGTTGTCTTTCAATCCTCTTCCTTTTTCTGAGAGAAATGGTGATGATCAAGAGTTCTTCAACTTTTAGACCTAAGGGAACCTCCCATGCTAAACTGGGCACTATGAACCTTAACTTGTATCTGTATGATGATATAATTGCTAGGGTAAATATGCTTAGTGTGCATTTTCCAGAGGTAGGTTTGAAATTTCTAACCCCACATGTGCCTTCTCCCATCTTTAGTTCCACATTTTGTTTCTAGGCCAAATTTCGAAGTTCTTAAATAGATTCCTCTTCCATGATACAATCGGTTACATATACAACTAGTCGATGTTGTAGATAAATTTTCTTTCAACAAAATATATTTGTAAGTTTTTCAATAAGGCCAAATTACGACCACTTTACTTCCATTAATATTACTCATAGAAATTTATATTATAATTATCAAAGCCCATAAAAGTTGGTTGTACAAATTCAAGCAAGCCTCAACAGTAGGCGAGGCCTTAGTCTTTTTCTACAAGAACCATTACATACTTCTTCTAGGTCTTCTAATTTGTAATGCAATTTGGGTTGTAGCTATCATTGTAAAGTTGACCTTTCAAAATCCCTGCATTGATGGAAGATGATCGATTGTTAATCATAATGAGTTTAAATTTTCTACTACTTTTCAAAAAACAAGTAACTAATCGAGAGAAGAGAGGATGGCCCATTAGAAGGGATCCAATCTTGGTGACGCATTATATGATGATATAGTGTTGATGACGAAGAAAGACAATGTAGTTGTAATGCTTCATATGGTCAGATATATATAGGGAGAATCCTTTGGGCTTGAACCATCAAATCCAGTGATCATGATTTCTAAAGGGATCGATTCTTACTTGATCTTTGTTTTTTTTCTCATCACTCTAGCTAGCAATATATTTATGGTGGCTTCATTGTCTGCTAAGACTCATCTAATCAGCTTCCCATTCATTCAGCACTGGATGTACAATGGTCGAAGATGTTGCTTAATTTCTGAAGGAGGTTTAAAGAAAATTACCCTTTTTGACCTTGTTGAAGTTGCCCCCAATTAAAACTCTTGTATCTTGGTGCTCGGGTCAAGTATGATCTGCAAGTTCCTCTTTGTGTTCAATTGCCTCTTCCATCTACATTTGACAATTACTTCCTTGATTTCGATCTAAGGGATGAGACAATCATTATTCTTTGTATCATCCTTAGGGCATCCTCCTACTCCTAAAGTAAATACAAGGGAAATATATAATTTATAGATATATTTTAGGTATGTCCTAATAGTTTGGCTAGTTCACACTTCCTTCACTATATTTCTTATCCCTTCAAGCAGAGTTGTCCCCAAGCTTGCTTTGCTAAGGGTTCTTTGAGTGAGATATCTGCATATTTTCCTTCTATGGGGAAGAATGCAGTGATGGGGATTTGGATTTGGCTGACATCAGCATTTGTTCATACATTGTAATTTTTGGCTTAAATTTAAGGTCATGTTGTTCAATCAATTCAGTCTACTTCTATCTAGTTTTCTAGTTAAACCATTATCATCTTTTTTTTTTGTGTCCTCAACATATTTTAATCACACAACGAATTAGAATTCTCTATGGGTTGGTACACTCTTTGGTACCATTGATCCACCAATATTTTTGGATTTGGAATGTCTTCAGTTCCAAACTTGAAGTCTTGCCTCAAACTTAGACATTTGGCTGGATTCTAGGTTAAAATGAGCTTGATCCAAAAGGAGATCCATTCAGTCTCCTTTGATTTAGACATGATCTTCTTTTTTGGTCGTAATTTTGTTTGGCTAGAGAACTGGCTGGACATTCTAGTCTACAACTATCGTGCATGTCATAACCTTGGTTTATCGGTAGATTCGGTGCCTTATCTTTCTTGGACTTTCTTGGCCCAACATCTTCATCTTCTTATAAAAGCTTAGGGAGTGGACTGACTGGTAAAGGAACCCCTCGGATACAGTACCTAATAGTCAAACTTTTCACTTGACTCCCCAAGTAGGCCCATTTTTGGGTCTACATCTTCATACCTCTCATTAAGGATCTATTAGGTGGTCTTTTTTCAGCCCATTGTATTGGTTTAGGTTGAGCAGTTAGGTAGGTTGGTGCTTTTTCAATTCACAATACTGATGACTAAAGCTTCTATATAGATAGCCTTCCCATTAACATTTTTGGGAGTTATTGAAAGGAAAATAGCATAGGTCTTTCGGCCATAGAACTTTTTGTAATTGGTTCAACTAGACACTTGCCAACAAGTTCTATTACCTTTTCTTTTAAAAGCTCCATCTTTTGTTTGGCTAAGTATTTGACACTTTCTTCTGCATCTTCCACTATAAGTTGAAACCTTTTTCTGTCCAATAAGATGGGTTCCTTTGGTCAAGTTTTGGCATTCCTAAACTTAGTAATATAACCTTCAGTTTTCTTCAAGGTTGTTGTTTTATTTTGGTCAAGTTTGTTACAATTATTTCTAGTTTTATTTAGTAAAACTGAGAATGAAACATGTTTTCAAATTAGCTCCAATCTTACACCAAATTTGAAGGAAGATTGACATATGAGTTAAATGCCTCCCTTGTTAAGATATTACTAAACAATCTCATATTGATGAGATCACTGATATCTCCATATTGGACTATAAATTGGCCAATAAGTTCTAGGGTAGATTGGTTATTTTCTCCTAAGAAAGTACTGAATTCAAGAACCTTGTATCCCCTTGGAAAAGAGGATAATATTGGTCTATCCAATACAAATATGGCTTCCTATATGTCAGTTTTGTCATTAGTCTTATTCTATAACTAAATTGTTCTTCAATTAAATTCAACAATCGATCCTTTAAATTGGGATCCAAGGGTTGATACTAATAATTCAGGCATGGTTGGGCCATTTGGGTTGGTCCCAAGTTTTGGCTAACCCGATTTCATTTTTGGTCTCTAAAATTATTCTGAACAAGCGGATCCTAGTCTAGACCTGATTAGTCATTTCATGGGACAGACAAACCTAGGTCATAAGTGGGATTCATCTTATAATCAGAACCTTGAGGTACTCAGTTATCTTGATACCTCTGGTCCATCCCTTGGAAGTTCTGGGCTAAAGGCACCATAACGGTCATGTAACCCAAGAAGTTACAGGAAATGGTAGAGATTGATTCTCTATCTCTATGAGTTCTGGCCTTAGTAGATTAATATATTGCCTTGAAGAGCAATACGATGTTCTCAAATCTAGAAGAAACATTTCTCGACTTCTGGACACCACATGTTGATCATTGGCAGCTTCATATGCAATATCAGCTTCGAAAGAATTAATTGTTAACTCCATTACTCTTGTAGAGTCGATAATCTTCAAATATGCTTGATTTATGGTTTCCTTTGGCCCAAACATATCTAACGTATGGATTTGGTAAATTCCAAAATTACCTCATAAGGGAAAGCAGCATGACTATCAAGGTAGGGGTCGATCTTCTAGTGAATGGCATCCACCATGAGAGAAGTGTCCACCATTAGTGTGGCAGCGCATTTTTGGTCAAGGGTTTGCTACTGCATTGGAACAATTGGATCACAGTGAGGAGAAAACATTCTTCTCGAGGGAAAAAATACTCTTCCCCTTGAATCATCCGGAAATGAAAAAGGTTCATCTTCAAGGATGCTTTCCTCATTTCTACTATGGGATTTTTTTTAAAAAAACAAAACTAACTGGCTTTCTTTCCTCTAGGTGCCATATTCATCCTTCTATCCAGTAAGGCATGCGAAAAATTCTACTGTTGTTCGAATAATTGTATAGATTTAATTTGAGCATACTAAAAATATCTTTTATTGCTTGCAACAGTAAAATTACGTATGAATTGCCAATTAGGCAATAGGACTAACTCGGCTTTCACTCTTGCTTGACATATGAATCGGATACAAGAGGCAAAAAACAAAGGATAGAGGAAAGAGGAGATCGAAGACATGAGAAAACTAAGTTACAAAGACTATTCCTAAAATAAATTATAGATACTTATAAGATAATCTAGATATCTAATTCTTGATTTCAATATTGAGATTAGTTTCTTTGCAAGTGTCATATGCCTTTATATTAATGATATTTTAACTACAACTACATCTAACAGCTATTAGAAACCTCTGACAACTTCTGTTTAATTTTGAAAACCACGGAAAGCTTAAATACAAATATAACTATTTTAATAAATAATAAAAGTTAAATTTTTTTGAAGATTATTAATATAAAATGGTGATTTAATTATGTAACTTTTTTTGCACGAAGAGGGATCAAACCTCATATATTCTATTCTATACCAAACTCACCCTTGAGGGCTAATTCCATTCAAAATTAAAATACATACTCTATTTTTCAAGTGGCAAAGGATGATATCATAAGATAAATTACTCTCAATATTACGATTTTATATTTATTTTACATATAAAACTACTATTTATTTAATTATCAGCAACCAAAAGTTCAATAAAAGGGGTGATTAGATTAAAATAATTCAAACTAAGAAGTACACATATAAATGATGATTTTCACCGAGAAAATACTTAGTAAACCATATTTGTAAAAGTAATTTACAAATTTTTGTGTGCATTTTTGTATATAGCATATTATATAAGATGATTGTACTTTTATAAATATTTACAAACAACCAAAAAAAGTCTTAATAATTCAAATGAAAACCCTTGCCTAAGATCTTTAAGTTACATAAAATTTTATTTTGGGCTATAACTACTTTTATTCACAATATACTTTTCCTTATAAGTCCTAAAATTTTATGCAACTATATTAAGATATAAAGTATATATTCAAATTTTTAAATAAAAACTAAGCTTAATCATGGATTAGTAATCAAATTTTATGTAATCTATTGATGAACCAAATGACAAGAAAATGTTCTTTTATAGCAATACATTATTAATTTCCTCTTATATGAACTACTTCTAATTTATCAACATAAAAAATGAGACTAGGTTCAGGAGGAAAATTCTCTCCCAATTAAAAATTTGGAATGAAATTGAGGAAAAATTATCTAAGAAGTTAACAATCTAATTTCCTTTCCAAAAAATGTGAAGGCGTAACTATTAGAGGATCTTTTAGATAAGTGTTTTTGTACGCTGGAGATGGAATGTTTGCAGATATTTTATTTTTCTTTTGGTATAGTAAATTCCTCCTCCCCGTTCGAATAAAGAGGCTTGATTTGAATTGCCAATATTTTATTCTATTATTTTATAAATATGAAAAAGAGCAAGAATATTTAGGTCATGAATCTTTTTCTTTTTCTAAAGTTAAAAGGAGGGAATGCGACATTGTAGAGCCTCCAATGGGTAACAAATGAGTGGGTGGCTGGTTGCTTGAGTAGATGGTTTAACGCACTTGTTACGTGAGAGCTATGGGTCATGCTAAAGCAAAGAAACCAAAGCTTATAAAAAATTTTAAAAATTATCAATTTAATAACATATTTATTTTTGATAGTTGAATACATGGATTAAGTATATTTAAACTACATGAATTTTAATAATAAATAATTAAAAAATAGTAAATTGCATCGAAAAGGCAATATCATCTATGTTACAACTTTGATCATCCGACCGGCATCAATTTTTTTTATAAAATTATTTGTGAGAGTCAACATGTGATTTCTACTCTCTTAATTCATGCCCATACATGCATGCATGTGCACACATTTATATAGGAAGAATTAATTGGCTATGCTAGAGTAGCTTCCATTGGTTACGATTGGGTCTAGGCTAGATAAAGTCTTTTGTTATTGATCTAAGCTATTAAAAGTGATTTATTGTTTTAAAAATATTTAAATACTAAAAATGATATAATTTGGAAACTTTCAAGCCATGCATTGTATTATCACAAAAATTAAAAAGCTTAAATAATATAAAATGATTCTATTTTTCATCACTTGATGGATAGCCTAGAAATATTCAATCATATGAGTTTATGTCAAAATAATTAGAAGCAACTGTTCACATGTGAATCAAATCATGCATGACTTTACATTCCCATGTAATTTAATTAGATCTGATCATAGATCTATTCAATGTATCCAAATCAATGTCTTTATATATGGTATGTATTGCAATCAAAGATTCATGTGATTATATGCAAATGTGAATATTCTTAAAAGTTTAGTGATAACCATGCATTAGCATAATATAACTTCTTATTTTTATTCAGAAAAGATTTACAAGTTCCACATTAAACTATTGACCCATAGGTATCCTGATGACACCTACGATCGCCTTTGGCCGTCGGTTCACCCAGACGTCTGGCTTGGTATAAATACTTCTGAGATCATCCAGAGTCGGCCTGGGGATGGCTTTCAGGTGCCATCTATCGTTATGAGTACTGCAGTCACGCCATCGGATAATACCAGTTTGGACTTTTACTGGGATTCGGAGGGTGGATTGTTCGTCCTGTGTACTATATCTACATTCACTTCGCCGAGTTTGATCGTCTCCCTTAAACAAGACAAGATTAATGGATGTGTTCGTAAACGGGCAAGTTCTTAGGAGGAATTTCAGTCCTTCTTACCTACTATCAACTCAGATAACCTTCGCAGGTAAGCTTCAGAGTGCGACTCAGTATAATTTTAGCATAACCAAGGCAGCCGGTTCCAACCTTCATCCAATCTTCAATGCTGTGGAGATCTTCAGTACTCTTTCCTTGCCGAATTTAGCATCTGACAGAGGAGATGGTATATTGCTACCTTGGTTAACTAAGGATAATATCTCTTTATATATATATATATATATATATACTGCTAAAGCTAATAACTTCAAGTAGCATAACTTCTCTATAACTGTAGTAATCTTGAGTGATCCAAAAAAGGAGAGCTTTGCACTGTATTCTCTGTTTGGTTGTTATCTTTAGGCCTAGTTGTTTCTTTTACATGAAACACGATCACGATCTTTCGCACATGCATGACCGTCCTATCATGTTTTAAGATAATGTGATTAGGTGCAACCATATACAAATAATGTTACACTCGATCGTATATCTCCACGATGGGATCAGGCGTCATCCATGTGCGGAAGATTAAGATGGTCCTTTGTATGATTAGGATGGTCCTTTACATGTACATTTTACACCTGCTTTAGGCATGCAACTTGTGTTTTTCTTTAAAGAATTAATCGTCAGTTAAATATTATAGCAAGACTTAACTTGAAAATGTTTTTTTTTTTTTTAAGTGTTTATTTTTTGGCCTGTATTATATGTAACACATGATGTGGCTATGTCTACCTTGTGAGCACGTGCTAGTTGAAGCTATGATGGGCCTCAAGAATTTATATGATATGAAGAATTGGCAAGGTGATCCGTGTGGTCCAGAAAAATTCACCTGGAACGGCGTACAGTGTACCGCTTCTAGCTCTAATCCTCCAAGAGTTACATCCTTGTAAGCCTCTCAAACTTTGTTTTTTCTTAAAATAATTCTTAAATTTATCAATAATACTTAGACTAAACTATTTGTGCTGTTTCACTTGCTTACTTTGCAGAAATCTATCCTCACTGCGATTGTCTGGTAATATACCCGTGGCTCTTAGGAACCTCGAAGCCATCGAGTACTTGTAAGTATTGAAAACTACCACTTTCTTGGTCTTATTTCTCAAAACGACAATTTTCATGCACCGATAGAATTCTTCCACAACCATCATGTACTGATTGCCTTTTGTCACAGGGATTTATCAAACAATAATTTTACGGGCCCAATGCCAAATTTCCTGTCAGGATTGCAATCCCTTCGCATGTTGTAAGCTTAAGCTAGTCTCTCAGAATAAAATAAAACCAAGGAAAATTCTAGCCTCTGTTAGAAACTGTTGTACCAGATTTACAACTAGTGTTTTTGGCCTTTTTGCAGAAATTTGTCAAACAACCAACTCAATGGGTCGATCCCAGCTGCTCTCACTCAGAAGCAAGCAGATAGCTTGCTAGAGTTAAGGTTTGTTTCATTCGTTCAATATAAAATTGACTCTTGGTATAATGAAAAGTTTCCTTCTTAGTTCTTAGTCACACTGGACTCTGACATTTGAGTATTTTTTCTACGCAAGAACGGACAACAATCCGGATTTGTGCCCGAACGGGAACAAATGCAAGGATGATGGGAAGAAGAAGACGACGCTTGCTACTGTTGTCATTATCGTCGTTTCAGTGATTGCGGCTTTGTTAATACTATCGGCGATATTAGTGCTGCTACACCGCCAAAGAAGAAGAAAAACGCCGAGCCCACCATGTAAGTCTGGGCAATACTCAAATAAATAATAAAAAAAAGAGTCTGAACCATGATTGCTGTTTGTAATAACTCCCATCGATATTTTTTTTTCCCTTAAAAAAAAGAAAGAAAAAGATAATTATGACTTAGGAGAAGTCCATGGCAATTCTTGTCCAAGATAGGAAAGATTTTATTTTTATTTTTTGTCCAAGGAATTAACTAGAGTCAAAGCAAGAGAATTGGACTTAGTGAAAATAAGTACTGGACTAGGAATTCCACGCAAATATGTACCGTCATCGTCTAATTTTTATTTTCTTTTCCCAAGCAATCCATAAAAATAGGATGTATCTTGTCATCTCTTTATATCATTGTTTCTAGGAGCACAGATATCATGTGGAAGCATATATAAAAATAGGATGTATCTTGTCATCTCTTAATTTTCTTTTAAGCATATATATCAGCGCCAGCAGTCTTCGTTAAAGCACAACCAGAAGAAGCAACGGCCATTGAAGACCAACCCCTTCAACAAGGGCACCGTAAATTCACGTACTTGGAGTTGAAGACCATCACCAATAACTTCGAACGGCTCCTCGGCAAAGGTGGATTTGGGACCGTTTACCACGGCCGCTTGCGAGACGGCACCGAAGTCGCCGTGAAGTTGCGGTCTCGCACGTCGGCACAAGAAAGTGGGTTCCATGAGTCTCCAATTGGAGGAAATGACTCCAAGACGCAAACAATCAAGGAGTTCCAGGCTGAGGTATTGGCTTCCAAACTATTTTAGCTCTAAGAAGTTATGACGATCTACCTCCTATATTCTCATTACTTTTGAGTGATCTATCCACTGCAGGCCCTGCTCTTATCAAGGGTTCATCACAGAAATTTGGTGTCTTTGATTGGCTATTGCAAGGATGATAATTACCTTGGACTTGTGTATGAGTATATGGCCAACGGGAGTCTCAAAGACCATCTTACAGGTATGGAGAGAGGCATTTTCTGATCTACCTAGCGTTAAAGTTTTCTTTTGATAACATGGTGGGAAATATGGAGAATGTTACAACTGGGTTCAAACTCTGAAGCCCATTCCAGAAGCAGGAGAGAGGTGCCAACCATCAGAAGTTTTTTAATCCTAAATTCAAACCAGTTGAAGCATTTTTGGTCAACCTTTGCTAGAATTTGAAACATGAGGTGCATGACGATGACATATCATTATGATTCAATTGGAGATGTTAGCCAAATCCAATAGAAAGGGGATTTGGATGCGGCAGGTACAATCAAGATTATATATATATATATATATATATATATATATATATATATATATATATATATATATATATATACATAGAGAGGACATGTGCACTTGATTTTATTACACTAAAGTGAATTTCAACTTGAATCGAATCAAATTTAAATTCAAATATAATGGACACAAGTTAATGATTGAAATTATTAGGTATAATCTACTATCTCTAAAATGCTTACACATTAAAGTTCATTTGATTTAAAGATCCTAAGCTCATATTTCAAGAGGCAAAAAAAAATTTATTTAGTGTTATTTACTTGTTCATATTTCTTAATTAATTAATGCAAGAGTGTTTATTTCTAAATCACATAATTTTTGATGTTTGTGCATTTTAAAATCTAAGTTATATTTAATGATTTAGATCATCAATGTGAGACTCTTATCAACTAAATCTAGATTTGACCAAACCTAAGATGCCATGCTATCCCGCTTTGTTCAAAAGGTCATCCTGATTGAGTATCTCAATAGCCTTTTTTTTCTTTCATTTATTTATTCTTTGCACCCTCATTCTAGCAAGTCATAAAAGTTACCCACACATATATAGAGGTAGATTTGGTGAATATAGCCAAGTATATGATTTGGTTACCTAATTCCCTTCCTTGGATCCATACGGATTTCAGAGTATGTATATATGTATATGTGTATATATATACACATATGCATGCATACACACACATATATATGTGTGTGTGTATGTGTGTAGTTTTAAAAACCTTTAATACTCTTCTTGATGCAATATATATTAACATGGACAATATTGCAGATGCTGAGAATATGCTGGCTTGAAAATTGAGAAGTAATGATAGTGGCATGGGCCTCTTATAATGAACTTGATTAGTTTTCTATTAAAAAATAAAAAAAATTGGATTAGTTTTTTACCTTGAATTAGGATGAAACAAACAATATCCAAATAATATAGTTATGAAGGCTAGTTGTTGAAGAATATGGGGTTCAGGCTATGTATAGATATTTATATGTATGGCACTTGGAGTTAGTATTCCACCATGAGGACTATAAAATTGTTTAGTCCTTTTATTCTCCCACCCCACTCCCTTCTTTTCTTTCTTCGTGGAATCGAATATTTGAAGTTAATTATCCACTATTTGCAATCTTATCATGATGAACTTAGACCAATTTGCCAGATAAGCACGTGTTCAATTCTCTTTAGAGATAATTGTCTGATTTTGTCTCTTGCAGATAAAGCTAGTACTGATAGAGTCCTAAGTTGGAGAGAGCGGCTTCAGATTGCAGTTGATGCAGCACAAGGTTTGGCAAAAGTTTACATTATATATATGTTATTTTATAATTATTTTTATTGTAGGAATCCCACAACCAAAGGTTTAATGAACAGGGCTAGAGTACCTGCATAAAGGATGTGCCCCACCTATAATCCATAGAGATGTGAAGAGTAGCAACATCCTCTTATCACAAAACTTAGAGGCCAAGATTGCAGATTTTGGGTTGTCAAAGGCTTTCCTTACTACTGATTGCACTCACGTGTCTACTGAGGCTGTCATAGGCACTCCAGGATACGTGGATCCTGAGTATGTTTTCCACTTCTAATAATTAGTCACCTCTATTTTTTTTTTTTTTCATGTACTTCACCCTGTGTTACTGCTCTTTTAGTAGGCAAGGTGAAACTTGCAAGCCATATCAAATGGAGGTCAAGTACTCTCTACACACGATCTTATAAAAAATTTGGTAACTCAAATAGGTTATCATGATGACCGATCATTGTTATTTTAAAATGATCTTATTCTTAGCAATCTAAAATCATCATGTTTAATTGGTTATATGCCATGTCACAATGATTAAATATCTTCAAGTAACTATAATTAAATTATTTAGTGTGTTATTAAAAAGATTACTAACAATGCAATGCTAAAACTATCTCTAATATATTTGCAAATGCCAAGGTAACTTCTTGCTATTTTATATTATTTATTATTATATTACAAGATAATATTATAATATCATACTACATTATATTGCAATTATAATAATATTATAACTATAGCATTATAGTATAATAATATATTGTTATATCATTATCATATCTATTATAATTATTATAATGTTATGATTATAATATAATATAATTATTTTATTTTATTTTATATCATTATAATATTATATTATATTTTACTAATGTGAAAAATAAAATTAGGCCTTTTTTTAATAGATGATTGGCATTTCAGTTTCTAATCTTAGTCCAAGTTTACTATTTAAAGGTAGCCTTGAGTCAAGGATGGTTGTGAGATTACGACATTTGATAGCGATTCTAAATATAGAGATTATTTAGAATAATTGTCATGTAAGATCATATGGGTGCAATTAAAGGCAATGATCTCATCATCTTGACTAGATCATGGGTAACCTTGGATGGATCACCCCAGATGAATCGCTCCTTTAGCTATCTTCAAGATTAAAAAGACTAATGCAATTATTGTGTAGGTACCACAATACATTCCAGTTGAACGAGAAGAGCGACGTATACAGCTTTGGGGTTGTTCTTCTAGAGTTGATCACAGGCTTGCCAGCTATATTTAGAGTCCCTAACATGGTTCACATAGTTCGTTGGATTCAACCTCAGCTTGCTAGAGGGGATATCACTAATGTTATTGATGCAAGGTTGAAAGGGGAGTACGACACCAACTCTGTTTGGAAGGTGGCAGATATAGCAATGAACTGCACCATGCTAACAGCCAATCAGAGGCTAACAATGACCCAAGTGGTAATACAAGTGAAGGAGAGTTTGCAACTCGAGGTCGGCCGTAAGAGAGCCCAAAATATCTATGCAGAAGTCCTCGAACAGGATCAAACCGATTCAACTAAAATGGAAATCATTGATATGAAAATTGCTATGAGTGCTCCAATAGCAAGATAAGGAGTATCTCTATGAACTTGAACATATGTCTATGTATGTGTCAATCTGCTTGTGTATTCTATACTTGAGGCTTGGTGTGGCTTGTCAAAGTGTCGTTGTGTCGAAATCATGTGTTGTTTGGCATTCAAACACAATTGGAGATGACTAAACTTTTGTTCATATTGTTATTGGTAGTCTTTGCGGTTTTGAATATAGTAATTTGCTTGTATGAAATATTTCTTTCATGCATGTTTTGTTTTTAATAATGTGTAATATGTGATGACTAGAATTTTCGGGCATGACTACTTATCAGTATGTGTGGAGGCAAAGGATTTTTTTTTTTTTTTTTTTTTTGATAACAAAGGATAAAACCCCTTATAATCTAATATAGCAAGTACTTTGGATATCTTTTTCTACCAATGACATCAATTGAGAAGGAAACAAATCCATCCATATCTTGTGCTCCTAAAAAGTGGGTGGTATGCCAACTAAATAATCAGCAGCTTGAAGGCACATGCTGACATATAATAGATAAATGAGAGATAACTGCTTTGAGGTTCCTTAGGAAAGGATGAAGACAAGTGGATAGCTCACCATTTAACTAACTAATCACTATAGAAGAGTCCCCTTTAACAATATACCCAAAAGTAGAAAATCCATTTATATCCATTTATAGCTTCATGAATGCCCCCCACCAAGCTTTTTAATTCAGCACATGGAACAGAAGGAGCTTGAATAGGGATAGAACCTTACTAAATAATCCTTCCCTAGGCAATCCTTGCCTAGGAACCAGCAGCAGCACTAGAACCTTTAACGGAGCTATCAAAATTGATTTTCAACATACTTGATAGAGAAGGTAACCAAAAAACTATAGTAGGATGAGAAGGCTCCATAAAAGATTATAGAGAACAACCTAGAAGTCAAAAGGAGAAGAAGATGTATGATGGAATAAAATGAACTCTTGAGCTTGGTCAAAAGCATTTCGAAGGATGGCTTGACATCGAAACTCTAGATGTTGAAAAATAAACTTATTCCTCACTGTTCAAATTAGCCAGAGAACATAAATAGGAAAGATTGCACAAAACTAATTCGGAAATTAGTTAGAGAATCAATAAGCAAATCCCATGCTGCCTGACTTAACCAAGACTCTATAGCTCAATCGTATCCCAAATCAATTTTGAAGCTAGATAGTTAAAAGAAAATAAGTGATCCTTGATGTCCTCTACTGAATGACATCGACTGTACACAGGATGAATAGATGGTAGTCGACACGAAAGATGGGATGTTGTTGCAAGGTAATGCTTGAAGAATTTTCAAAGGAAACAAAGAACTCTAGGATGAGCCTTGCTCTTCCAAATCATGGAAATAGCTAGATAAACCTAATGAGATATCTTAGAGATGATAGCCTTGTAGATAGCTTTAATAGATGCTTCAAATTAATAATTAGGACCCCATGCCAACAAGTCCTCGTGTCATGGACCACCAACTAGAATGCCAAGAATTTTGTTGGAAGTACTATGAGAAAACAATGACTGAAGGACCTGTGTCTTCCATCCTCTTGTGTCACTAATCAAGGTAGAGCTAGTTCGAAACAAATGAATATTCTAAGAATTAAATATCAAAGCCAATCTAGCAATAGGAATATAATCAAAACTAGGGCTGGGTCTATATGCAAATGCTACAACCATCTCCAATAGACCAAATAAATTGATTAGAAATAAATCAGGACACCCTATACAATTCTTTCCAAATACTAGTTAAGTTCCTTAGTGGCTTATATGATTGCCAATGCCTTAAAAATTTATATTTCAAAGACAACACTTTAGAAAGCAGAGAATTGGGCTTCAAGACCACCCTAGCAATCTTATATAATAAACTCTGCAACCAAACTCTTAAATCTAGGATCCCAAGCTCCTCTTGAGCTTTAGGTTGACAAAACTCAGACCATTCCAAAGTGTAATATCTATGCTGACTATGTTAGTGTGTGCCCTAAATCTAATTGATTAGATGCTAGTTTGTACACATTACATTATGAATGTAAATCAAATATTATTGGTTTCTTTATCTATCCAGGTATTTTTCTTATAAATATATTTAATATATTTTACCTATGAGATAAAGTCCAAAAGAATGTGAATTTACATATGAAATTTGTAATAGCGATCACAAATTGTGAGATCCAAAATTGCACATTATGGTTCGATTCTTTAAATTTTTCTAGTCAATGCGTAGATAGGACTGGGCCCTGTCGAATGCCGATGAGACTAGCACACATTGCATATCTTCACCCTTTGTTGAACAGCTGATCTCGCAAGTTAAAGTATGAAGATACTTGGATAAGTGTGCGGATGCTTGTTATTGTAATGATGCATTGGATGACCCACATAGAGAGATTCCATATGAATATTCTATATAGTGTCGATGGTTGATCTCTGATGACAATGGTGCGAGTGATCCTTTGACTTGAGATCTTCATTGCACCTCATATATAGAATGTCATGCTTTGATGATATGCAAACGTCGCTCTAGCCATGGATGGTAAATATGGTATTGATTGGGTATAACATAAAGCACATAAAGGTGATGTTTGATCAAGATAGGATTCGTCTTCCTTAATAAAGAGGGTTATATCCGACGACCATTTGTGGATAGAATTGACTATTAAATCCTTGCAAGATTGAGTTAGAATTCGAAATGTTTTCGAAGTTTCAATTCATGTGAGTCAATTTTTTTTATATCATATAAATAAATATCAATTACAAGGTTGACACATTTCATACCACTAATTGATCTGGGATATATGATGAAGGGATTGAATCGCACGATAATCATTCATGGATAGGTGTTGTTGATGACCATGTCAACAAAATCCTTAATACTTGGGTGGTCATGATGCTTTGCTAGAGGCCACTTATGATCTATAATCATGGATTCTTGACTTAATCAAGGAGTTGATTTAGTTAAAGAATTGACTTGGATAATGTGTTGGTCAAGTCAACCCTAGGGTCAATCAAGGGTCATGATTGTTGCCAACATGTCAAGGGACCTAATGGTCACATGCATTAAGAAAATTTTAGATGAAGTTAAAATGAAAATTAAATTAAACTTAATTCAAATTAGATAATCAATTAATTAGGATTGGGTTTGACTCAATCTTAATAAGAGAACATGAAATTGATGAATAGGATTCATCATAAAGGAAAGTATTTTATATCCAAGGGAGAGGAACCTTTTATACATGTGATGTACATATAAAATCCATTAATTGGATACCCAATTAGGCTTGATCCATGTGATGGATGGCTTAAATTAATTGGCATTAATAATGTGGTGTTTAATTGGATCCATATGATGACATGATTTGATTCATTGAAATCCAATTGAACCGAGGGTTGAGATCGTGCCATATAGAGGATGGATCCATACCCATGTGATGGGCATGACCCATCTCCATATCATGGAGGAGGGAACACCCATGATTTGAGGTGTTATTATGAAGCCAAATCCAAGGTTGTGGCATTGGTTTTATGGGATAACCAATTTCTATTTTTTAGGGATGTAGTTTGTTAGTTGTGATCCTAACATGATCATGATAACGAATATTGTTACGATATTTTGTTATCAACTTAATATGATTGCAGGGTTGGGTGGTTGGAAGAAAATTCTCTTTTTTATGGAACCACACAACCTTCTCTTTATGAAATAAAAGGAGAGAGATGACTCCCTTGGAAACATACGCCTAACTCCTCTTTTCTCTTTCTCTTGGATGCCCACGCCCTACTTTCTCTCTTTAGGATGCTCTTTCTCTCTCTGGAACATCCTCTCTTTCTCTTGGATGTCTCACATCCTTTGGGCAGTTGAAGACGCCTCTCTATCTCTCTTCTTGGGTGGATTGAAAGGAGGCTTTTTCTTTTCTCTTGTTGATCAAGATTTGATTTTAATCAAGAAATTATTTTTTTTGATAGATCAAGATTTGATCTTGATCAAAAAATATTTTCTCTCTTGATTGATCAATATTTAATCTTGATCAAGAAATTATTCTCTCTCTCGATTTGAAAAATCAATTGAAGAAGAAAAGAAGCACTAGCACCCCTCGTTAGAAAATTATCATCCAATCCTGAGTGGATATCATCTAAAAATCTCTGCATGGATCACCATTGGTGGCCGAACATATGGACAACTAGTGGTAAATCATTTACGGCTTCAATAGTTTTCATCTTCGATAAAGAACACATGTATGATTTATTATCTTGCATTGTTTCTTGTTAACCGAATTAGTTTCCTAAGAATCTTAGGTTTTGATAATTAAATTCGTGTTAATTTTATCTTCCGCTGCATAATATATGAATTTGATTCATATTTTTTTTAAAAAAAAGAAATTCCTAACAGAATATAGTTAACTCACTGGATGAAACATCTAATAGTGCGGTCCAACAACCAAATGAAAAGCAGGTTACCACAGCATGAGCTAAAATATGGATGGGCATAAAACATAAAAAAACTTTTGCTAGAGTGCAACGGCCAGCAAAATCAAGTATTCGCCACTTCCAGGAGGCAAATCTCTAATTAATTTTATCCTTAAATTTGTACCCAATGAAGGCTCCCTCCTAATCCCAAGAATCCCAACCAACCATCCCACAATAGTTGAAGGTGTCCTATAGGAGAAAGCCACTATAGAATTGGGCAAGTTCACATGCTAACCATTTGCTGACAACATTCAGCAACAGTCTCTTTGAAAGCACAATAGTTTGTTGGGCAAGCTCTAGATAATGGGAGGCAATCATCAGCAAACAAGACGTGACTCACTGTTAGAGCAGAAGGTTTAAACCTATAAATGGCACCCTCATGCACTTTAGCCAAGATCAAAGTAGACAAGATCTTAGAGCAAAGAATATAAATATATGGTGTAAGAGGGCATCCTCACCTCAGCTTCATAGAAGAATGAAAGAACTCAGATGATGAACCATTGACCAAGACAACAAAAGATGGAGCCTAAATACAACCCCTTATCCATTCAATTAATTTGATTAAGAAATTGAAGAACTAAAACACTCTAATCAAGATGTCCCATCGAACCCTGTCATATAAACTCTTTCCATATCCAATTTAATAGCCATAAGAGAAAACTTTGTTGTTGCTGGATACAAGGAATGCATGGCCACCTGAGCAATATATTGTCAACAATACTCTGCCTAGCTACAGAAGCAGCCTACTCATGAGATACAAGTTTATATATTACTTTTCTAAACCTCAGAGTGATAAGTTTTACCACTAATTTATAAATTTATTACACAGGCTAATAAGTCTAAAATGAAGAGGCTAGTTAGGATTAGCACAATTCGGATTTAAAGATATAAACGTAGATTTCCAAGTATTAGACATTTAACCATGAACATAAAAAGATTTTACAGAAGAACGTGTTAGTGTGTGCCCTAGATCCAATTGGATAAGATGCTAGTTTGTACACATTTTTTTATGAATGCAAATCAGATTTATTGGTTTCTTTATCTATCCAGGTATTTTTCATATATATATAGATATATTTTTCCTGTGAGATAAAGTCCAAAAGAATGCGAACTGTGCATATGAAATTTGTAATAGAGATTACAAATTGTGAGATCCAAAATTGTACATTATGGTTTGATTCTTTAAACTTCCTAGTTGATGTGTAGACAGATTGGACACTGTCGAACGCCGTTGAGACTAGCACACATTGCATATCTTCACCCTTGTGGTGTGCAGCTGATCTTGCAAGTTAAAGTATGAAGATACTTGAATATGATGTGTGGATTTCGTTATTGTAACGATACATTGGATGACCCGCACAGAGATCCCATATAGATATTCTATATAGTGTCGATGGTTGATCTTTGATGACGGTGGTACGAGTGATCCTTTGACTTGAGATCTTCATTGCACCTTATGTATGGAATATCATGCTTTGACGACATGCAAACGTCGCTCTAGCCACGGGTGGCAAATATGGTGTCGATTGGGTATAATATGAAGCACGTGAAGGTGGTGTTTGATCAAGACAGGATTCATCTCCTTGATAGAAAGGGTTATATCCCATGACCACTTGATGGATTAAATTGACTTTTAAATCCTTGCAAGGTTGAGTTGGAATTCGAAATGGTTTCGAAGTTCTAATTCATATGCAAGGTTGAGTTAGAATTCGAAATGGATTAAATCCTCTCTTCTCTCTCTCTGGATGCCTAACACCTCCTTTCTCTCTCTAAAATCCTTTCTCTCTCTAGGACATCCCTTTCTCTCTCTTGATTGATCAAGATTTGATCTTGATCAAGAAATCCTTTTTGATTTGAAAAATCAATAGAAAAGAAAAGAGGCGCTAGCATCCCTCGCAAGAAGGTTATCATCCAATCCTGAGAGGACATCATCCAAAGATCTTCGCGTGGATCACCATTACAGGCCGGACGCGTGGACGGCTAGTGGTAAATCGTTTACCGGCTTCATCGGCATCATCCCCAATAAAGAACACATGTATGATCTATTATTATAATCATGTGTTATTTCTTGTTAACTGAATCTGTTCCCTGAGGATCTTGGGCTTTAGGAATTAAATTCGTAATTATTTATTTTCTCTGTATGTTATATGAATTTGATTCATATAAAAACATACAAAATTCCCAACAGTGGTATCAGAGCCTCCTCAGGCTTCAAATTCAGTTAATTTGATAGATTACCTGAGTTCTAGTTTTTATAAACATAGATCTAAATTTTACATGCGATGTAAAATATAAATATTGCCATATGATGAAGATTAAATATTTAATAAGTTTATTATATGATAATAAACATGAATTATTTAGATTTGATCATGTTAAAAATTAAAAATTATGATTTATGTATGACATAATCATAAAGGCTGAAATTTAACATATCATGTTTAGAATTTAATTTTGACATGATAAATAACATGATTAAAATCTAAAATAATTATATTAATAAAGATTAAATATTTAATAAGTTTATTATATGATAATAAATGAATTATTTATATTTGATCATGTTAAAAATTAAAAATTATGATTTATCTGTGACATAATCATAAAGGCTAAATTTAACATATCATGTTTATAATTTAATTTTGACATGATAAATAACATGATTAAAATATGAAATAATTATATTGATAAAATTAAATATTTAATAAGTTTATTATATGATAATAAACATGAATTATTTAGATTTGATCATGTTAAAAATTAAAAATTATGATTTATGTATGACATAATCATAAAGGCTGAAATTTAACATATCATGTTCAGAATTTAATTTTGACATGATAAATAACGTGATTAAAGTCTAAAATAATTATATCATGATAACATGATAATCAAGATTAAAATTAAAATTTTAAATTTTGACATTTTATCATGTTAGGGATGTTATGATAGAGACCAATTAGGATTTTCATGTGATGAAAATAAATTTATCATAACAGATAATGATAAGACAAATATATAAATAAATTGTTATAAAATATTTGACACTTATCATAAATCCCTAAAGATCACTATCTTATCTTATCATAATGTGTAATAGATGATAAGGTTTAAGAAAAATTAGATTTAACCATATCATTGTTTGATCCTATGATTCCATAATTGATCAAATCAATTGGGCTTAACTACAATGGTGTCTAGAAAGGTGTGATCATGGTTTTTAATTGCTCCGTTCGCTGCCTGGAAAACCCATTCAATGGGATCGAAGGGTATGCTAAATAGGACCCCATTGATCAGCTGATCTGGCCATTGTTAAGGAAAGCTCTTAATTGATTAGATCAATTAAGGTTAATCAGGATGGTAGCAATTGATTTGGTCACATGATTAGGGTTCCCATATTAGATAGTGATCAGGATCCTAATTTGATTAGGAGTCCCAATCATAAGATTGGATCTTATGAAATTTAGGTTAATTAAAATTAATCTAAAATTCACATATAGGATATGTAACCTAGCATGATACAAATGTTGTACATGCATGATGGGACCTAAATGCGCTAAATCCCTCCACGAATATTAAGTCATTAGCCTTCCATTGTTCACATGATACAAAATCATTAGGGCATGAGATTTGTTGTGCCATAGCCAAGATCAAGTGAACCTATGAGGAGTTGATTGGGGAACAATGGGTTGACTTAACTAGGTTAGCTGGCATAATTGGCCATAGTCAGGGTCAGTCTAATCTAGAGGCAATGTTTAGGGTGATCACATCAGATGTGATTGACAAGGCAATGTCCCCTAAATGATCTAGGAGTCACATTTGATGTGATTGATACAAATCTACCTAATTTGGCTTACTAAGATTTGTTGTGCCATAGCCAAGGTCAAGGTAAGTCAATTTGAGGGTCCTAGCCCACTAGAAAATTATTTGATAATTTTTCGAGATTAATAGAGAGGGCTATTGAGCTCGATAAAATAGTGGAGAAATCGATTTAATTAAAATGTTAACATTTCCATATTAAATCGATGATTTGCATTCATAATAATTGACTCGTTCTATTTTTTTCAGTTATTAGAGACACCATGAGTGTGAACATCAATCTCAGAGGTATCCTAGAATCCAACAAGCTAACCGGACCTAATTTTCCTGATTGGCTAAGGAATATCAAGATCGTTCTACGATCTGAGAAAATCCTATATGTCCTTGATGAGGCAGCACCAGAGGTCCCACCTGGATGCTTCAAATGAAGTTCTTCTGGCATACAATCGGCATAGAGATGCTGAAGAGATGGCCACATGCTTGATGTTGGCATCTATGTCACCAGATCTTCAAAAACAGCATGAGCATTTAAATGCTCATGAGATTTTGATGCACCTGCAAGAGTTGTTTGGTGCACAATCTCGCTATGAGAGGTTTCAAACCTCCAAAGAGCTGTTTCAGTGCAAAATGACTGAGGGTTCATCAGTGGGTGAACACGTGCTGAAAATGATCAATTTGATTGAGAAGTTAGCGCGATTGGGTTTCGTAATGGACCATGAACTGAGTATCGACTTGGTTTTACAGTCATTGCCTCCTAGCTATTCGCATTTTGTGTTGAATTTCAACATGAACAGACTTGAGGCTACATTGCCAGAGCTTGCAAATATGCTGACTAATGCTGAGCCTAGCATCAAAAAGGATAAAGGGCAATTGATGGTTGTAGAATCTTCAGGCACTCAGAAGAAGCGTCTGAAGAAGAATAAGGCCCAAAAGGCCAAGACAACCAAGCGAACAAAAGGCATTAAGAAGAATATAGCCAAGAAGGATGCAGCCAAAGGAAAATGTCACTTCTGTAACAAGGATGGGCACTGAAGCGTAACTGCAGGGCTTATTTGGCAAGTCTAAAAGAAAAGAAGCATACTGATGCTTCAACATCAAGTACATTCATAATTGAGATGTATTCTTCTATTACTTCTTATTCCACTTGGGTATTGGATACCGGTTGTGGGTCTCATATTTGTACTAATATGCAGATGATAAGAAACAGTAGAAGACTGGGAAAGGATGAAGTGATTCTGCGCATGGGAAATGGAGCAAAGGTTGCTGCATTAGCTGTAGGAATTTGCTTTTTATCTTTGCCCACAGGGCTTGAAATAGAACTTAGTAATTGTTACTTTGTGCCGAACATAACAAAGAATATCATATCCGTTTCATGTTTAGTAATGAATGGGTATTCTTTTGAAATTGGAAATAATGGTATTTCTATTTTTCGAACAAAATGTTCTTTGGTTCTGCTGAATTGTTCAACGGAATTTATGTTCTTAATCTTCAAGCCCCTATTCTCAATATTGAATCAAAAAGATTAAAATCAAATAATTCTAGGGATTCATACCTATGGCATTGTCGTTTAGGCCATATAAATGAAACTCGTTTAACGAAGTTACACAAAGATGGATACTTGGGCTCATTCGATTGGGAATCGTTTGAGGAATGCGAGTCATGCTTACTTGGCAAGATGACCAAGTCACCTTTTACCGAAAAGGCGAGCGAGCAACTGAATGTTTGGGTTTAGTACATTCGGATGTATGTGGACCCATCAACATTCAAGCCATAGGAGGTTTTTCTTATTTCATCACGTTCATAGATGACCATAGTAGATATGGTTATGTATATCTGATGAAGCACATATCTGAAGCCTTTGAAAAGTTCAAAGAATTTAGATGTGAAGTAGAAAAACAAAATGACAAGAGTATTAAGATACTTCGATCAGATCGAGGTGGTGAATACTTAAGCCATGAGTTCATAGATTATTTGAAGGAGAATGGAATTCTTCCTCAATGGACTCCTCCTGGTACACCACAGCATAATGGTCTGTCAGAAAGGAGAAATCATACACTGTTAGACATGGTACGTTCCATGATGAGCCTTGCAGATCTTCAAAAATGTTTTGGGGTTATGCGCTAGAAACTGCCAAATATACCTTAAACCGAGTTCCATCTAAATCGGTCAACTCCACTCCCTATGAGATATGGTATGGAAAGAAACCATCCCTTAATCATTTAAGGGTTTGGGGCTGTTACGCTTATGTGAAGCGTAATGAATCAGACAAGCTAGAAGCTAGATCTGATAAATGCAATTTTGTGGGATATCCAAAACAAACAAAAGGATATTACTTCTACCACCCACTTGAGAAAAAGGTGTTTGTCTCAAGACATGCCATATTTCTAGAGAATGAGATTCTCACAATGGGTAGTGGGAGTAAGATTGAACTTAGTGAAGCTCAAGAACCACAAATTAATATTGACCCATTAGATGGAATGGAGCATATGCCGAATATAGTGGGAGTTGACCAGGAGACTCAACCCACATTCAGGCAGACGTTGCATGAAAAGCAACAGGTGGCTCCAAGTACACACCAGCTACGTAGATCTAGTAGGACAATTCACATCCCTAAGAAATATGCATTTCTTATAGAGGATGATGAGCCTACCAACTACAAGGAGGCAATGTCTAATATTGACTCTGAGAGATGGCTTGAGGCCATGAAATCTGAGATGGACTCCATGTATGACAACCAGGTATGGACCTTGGTTGATCCACCTGAAGGGGTAAAACCCATTGGGTGCAAATGGGTTTTCAAGAAGAAGACCGACATAGATGGTAATGTGATTACCTATAAGGCAAGGCTAGTTGCAAAAGGTTACAAGCAAAGACAAGGTGTTGACTTTGATGAAACCTTTTCACCTGTAGCCATGCATAAGTCTATAGGGGGCGTTTGGTGCATCGCCAGGTAATCCTGAATGGTAATGTGGATTACCTACAAGATAGATTACCAATGGATAGATTGCCAGTAATGCTGATTACTGTGTTTGGTATGCACAGGTAATCTTACAGTAATATTGATTACTGTGTTTGGTATGACAAACAGATTACCAGTCATATAGCATCAAATCCCCAAAATACCCCTAAATCAAATCTATTAAAAATTTATATATATACTATTAAGTTTAGGTATAAAAGTTGGATATTAGTTACAATCATATTTTTATTTAAACATATACTATTAATAGTATAAAATTATATATATATATATATATAGAAGGAGAATATAAGAAATTTAGGAACTATGCATCGATTTTATATGCTGATAATCAGCCGTTCAACCTGGTTTACATGGGGTTCGTTAAAAGGCAAGGGTCGAAGATCCCTGGATGCATGCGCCGATTTGGTAAAAAAGAAAAAAAAAGCGTTAAGGGCCTGGCTGTTAGCTTATCTGAGCTTTTTTTTTTTGGAAGAAGTTACAGCAAGCCATTAATGAGATCTTATTTAATCAGCATCAGTTAACGCATGGTATTAAAACATATACTATTAATAGTACTATATATATATATATATATATATAAAGAAGGTGGATCTTTTTGAACATCTATTATATGGAAGCAAGACATGAAGAAAAAGACATTCTACCAGCAGCCCAAAATGGAATGACAAGATCTAAATATGCAGCATATATAATAGAATTAGTAACATATAATCTAATAATAAATTAAACATTAATAAGCAATATGAACAATTCAACAATAATCTGAACAGTAATATAATATAGGTATCTTCTTTCAAAATTTCAAAATACTTCCAACTATCTCAACAAAAAGCATTTGTAGTTTGTTAAAACAACAACACGATACAAATGTTCAAATTCAAAACTACTAATAAAAGTATCTACTAGCTAACCAAACGTTTATCGGAAAAAATATTATAGATAAATAACCAAACAACCACAACATCCAAAACAACCACAACTAGCAACATAGATGTCCTAACTAGGACTCAAACCAAGGACATCCAATACATGATATTTTCTTAACCTCTGAGGTAGTGAAAAGAAGTAAGTCAAACTTGCACTATCACGAGCAATTATCAATCCAGCTTTAACCATCAATGACTCATGTAACCCCAAATCTTCGATCTCTACTATTGCCTCATAAACTTTTTTCTTCATCTCTTGATCATTTGCAAGAAACTGAAAACAATCTGCCAACTTATCAATACCTTTACTTGAACTTTGACACATTACTTCAAGATTTTTTATAGTTTTAATCAAAGTGCTTGTAAAAGCAACTTCTTCCTCATCAGAAGCCTTCCTTTTTTTTGATCTTGACGAAGAAGCACTTTGTTGAACATGACCAATAGGAGTTTGGGGAATGGAGTTGTTACTCTCAAATTCGGTAGGATCTACAAACTGTACCTCCTCTTCACTATTCATTGCTTCTGTAAGGATTCCATTGCTGCATCTGCAGGATCCTCAGCCCTCTGACCTGTTGCACGATCTTTTCCAAATATGATAGAGAGTTCTTCTAAATATAAGAATGGCTTGTTCCGAAGACCAGATGCTTGAGGATGACTCTATCATAATGAACCAATATAAATTAAACAAATTATACCTAAAGCATCAAAAAGTAAATAAGAATGAAGAATTAATTAATATGTTGTACATTTACCTTGATCCAGTTGTCCCATACATCTTGATCACAAGTAATACATTTTCTTGTATCATCCCATCCAAATCCTGATGTATTCAACATATCATAAATAGCACCATATTGTTGTTTCAATAACTTAAACCTTGATTGAATATGTGGATGAGCCTTGATGCTGCAATTAGATATCTTGTTTGCCATCATCTTCTCCAATTGAGGTAAGAACCCAACCTTGAAATTGCCACCTTCTCCCCTCCAAATAGGATCATTCTTCAAATCAAGTAGACATCCAATTAATATAGCATCTTCCTCTGCATTCCATTGATGCTTCTTCCCCTGGTTCCTCCTTTGACTTAAAGAAGCATCCATATCTAAAAGATAATTATTTAATTCAAAAGATAATAGATGTTTATATTGAAAATTTAAATAAAAACAAACAATCCAAAAATAATAGTAATAAGCATCCATATTTCAAACAATGGTGACAAGGTTCATATTAAATTTGCAACAAGGTTCATAATGAAGAAAGACTCAAATACACAAAATAATAATACATAGCAAAATTTGCAATAGCATTGAGAATTTCTTCAATCTCTGGATTGGTCCCACATTTCTTGTGCCAAGTCATCCCTAAATTGAGTCCAAGCATTTGTACTCATAACATGATTAATCATTTCTCCTTCATTGCTATTTTCTTCTGTCGGGAGGACAACATGTATCTCATCTTCAATTGGGTCAATTGACATCTCTCTTCTAATATGATTATGAAGAAGAGCACAAGCATTAATGATTCTTGCTTGTGTTTTTACTGGATAAAATGACTTCTCTCTAAGAATTGCCCATCTCATTTTAAGAAAACCAAAGCATCTCTCGATGACATTTCTAGCAGATGAGTGCCTATAGTTAAAGTATTCTTGTGGTGTTGTCGGTTGAAGATTTAGTCTCCAATCATTCAAATGATATCGTTGACCCCTATATGGAGTTAAAAACCCTTCTCCATTTGTATATCCAGCATCACATAAGTAATAAAAACCTAACACAAGTAAAAATCTTGTTAGAAAATAAGTTTAATATATAAATGAAAACAAGTTTTAAATAACTAGAACTATTACCTTGGGTTACTTTCAAACCTCTTGGTCTTGATAATGCATCTCTTAGTACTCTACCATCTGCAGCTGATCCCTCCCATCCAGGTAAAATATAGATAAATTGCATATCTTGACTACAAACTCCTAGAACATTCATAGCTATTTCACCTTTCCTTGTTCTGTACTTAGGCTTGTCAATGTCAATGACTGTGCATCTAATGTATGTTCCATCTAACGCACCTAGACAATTCTATAATAAAAAAATATTATTATTATGTTAATATAAAGTGCTTCTTAAATAATTTAAAATTAATAATATTTATCCATCTGATTAGAAAACATACCTTGAACCATTTCCATCTGTAGTCAGTTGAGTTATCAGGAACAGCTCTGGTTTCTTGAGCAATATTTCATGACAAAGAAGAATGGACTTCAACACAGTTGTAAACTGCCTACTAATTGTCTCTCTACTCCTTGCAAATTGTCTTTTAATGACTCTATTTTTAGCATGGTGAGCACATATATGTAAAAATATAGCAACCATCTCTTCAACACACATATTTTTGGTACTCGATAATCTTCCAGTAGTTTGTAACATATCACATAATGCATGAAACTTCTTCTATCTATGCGCGTATTTTCTATACATGCTAGCTCCGAATCAAATACAATCCTATGTAAACTAATTTCTCTAATCTTGTGTCTATCATACTCACCAAGATCAATCCTTTTTCTCTTGTTACTTCTCCTAATCAATAAAGTGACACAGTATGTATGCAATATTCCAGTTAACGCAATAATGGCCCTATGAAGATTGATGTACATTGTAATGATAGATGCTAATTTTGGAAGCAACTCTTCTGGCAGCCGATCCATCTAAATGACAATATCATCATAAGATAATTGATTATTCAACATTGAATGCAATGATGCATGTTATTTTCATAATGGTAAATAATGAATGCAAGGCATGCAAATGTGATATCATCAGCTCATGAAATAAATTGGTATCATCTACAAAACATAAGGAGAGAATACCCCCAAATCTCCCAAAATGCCACAACATGTCCTATACTATAATAGTTTATAAAATAGTTGCTTAATCTATTGCCTAAGCAAACCATTTGATATAGAGCAGAGATCATCTTTGTTAGTATTAAATTTATTTTACATATAATATGAATTCTGCCAAGCTTATTCATTAGAATTTAAGTACTTGATTGCAGCGTATATTTTATATAAGTTCTGCACCTTATTAAATCAAACTTAGAGCCATTCATCCAACAGAGGGTGACCCTGTGGCAAATGATCTGAAGCTATTTATCTGTCGAGATGTTGGGAATGGAGCAAACTGTGCTGGAAAGAGGAAAATTACATGGCAAGACCAGTTAGCTTTGAAGGTGTAGAACCCTCTGCTCTGTGCTGGATGAAAAACTCAGCCAATTATGCCTCCCCAGCATTCACCTATGAATTTTACTTTTCCTATGAATCTCTGTATTTTAAAGAAACTTGGTCATTAGGTATAGATATCTTACAGAAGAATCTTTTTAAAGATGTAGAGACAATTCTGTGCTACGAAGAATCTTTTTTTTTTCTATTGCTGAAAGATGGAAGAAATTTTGTTCTCAAGAATTCATCGAAGCAAGATGCTAAAAGATAATGTTGATAAGTTTGGTAGATTGGGAACCACAGATCTTCTACCTCGTTTAACATGATAAAGCCATTCATAATTAGTGAAGTGAAAGCTCATGTCAGGAAGTCTAGAGCTACTTGCTTAACTATTGATTTGTGAAGTTAAAAACTGGCACTGATTGACCTGAAAAAATGATCAATTTTCTTGATTTTTTTTATAAAAAAGCATAACTGAATCTTTGAATTTAAATCAAATGTATCTTATTAAGAACTTTTAGGTTACCGGCCATACGTTTCTGTCGCAAATGGTAACTGATGTACGATGATGAATGAGTTAATCTTTTGGAAAATTACCCATACTCTCTGTTTAGAAATATTGATACTTAAATATCCAAATATTATCTCAATGCACCAGCCTAATATTATCTACAATGCACCAGCCTCTTCCGTTTATAAAAAAGAAACTGAAAAAAAAAAAAAAACGGCCGTAACAAAAAAACTGATAAAAAAAAAAGCCTCTTCCGTTAGTAGCAAAACAAAAGAAACTGATAACATCTACTTAAAAAAAAGAAACGGATAGAAAAGAAAAAGAACAACTAATATAAAAGTTTATTTATCATATAAATATGAGCATTATCTGTTATTTATCCTTTTAAAATAAGATAAACATGAGCCTTTTCTTGGCTTTTTGGGAAAGGATAATTTTGAAATATTGTTACATACAAACAATCGTTCCATGCCTACAAAGTTTGAATAAAAGGATGATAATTTACCTTTGAAATCGATCGGATTTGTTGGCGTCTCCACCTTTCCTCTTTCCTTTTGCTCACGGTCTCTCTTTTTATTCTCTTTCCTTATTTATCTCATTTAAAAGGAAGATGAGGGGACAGGGATAATTTTGTCAAAAAAAAGTTTATCAGTCCGGTAATCTAGATAGACACCTCCCCCTGAGGTAATCTGGAGGTAATCCAGATTACCATTGCAAGATAGATTACCCAAAAAAATGTATACCAAACACAGCTATCCGGTGGGCCCAGTTTAAATTACCGGTAATCTAGATGGATTACCCGCTACCAAACGCAGCCTAAGGATTTTGCTTGCAATAGCAAAATATTTTGACTATGAGATCTAGCAGATGGATGTCAAGACTGCCTTCCTAAATGAAAATTTAGAGGAGGATGTGTATATGATACAACCAGAGGGTTTTGAATCCATAGATCCTAAGAAAGTATGCAAGCTACAAAGATCTATTTATGGACTTAAGCAAGCCTCTAAAAGTTGGAACATCCGATTTGATGTGACAATCAAAGAGTTTGATTTTATCAAAATGAGGATGATCCATGTGTGTACAAGAAGGTTAGTGGGAGTGATATTATTTTCTTGATATTATATGTGGATGACATATTATTAATAGGAAACAATGTATCCTTCCTTAAAGAAGTGAAGGATTGGTTGTCAGGTAAATTCTTCATAAAGGATTTGGGAGAAGCAGCCTATATACTTGGTATAAAGATCTATAGAGATAGATCCAGAAGGTTGCTTGGATTGACCCAATCCACGTACATAGAGAAGATGCTAAAGCCGTTTAGCATGGAGGAATCCAAGAAGGGATTCCTGCCAATGTCGCATGGTGTACATCTCTCCAAGGACATAAGTCCTAAGACCCAAGAAGAAAGAGAGTACATGGATAGGATACCATACGCATCAGCAATTGGATCCATTATGTATGCGATGCTATGTACGAGGCCTGATGTTTCTTTTGCCTTGAGTATCACGAGTAGATATCAAGCAAATCCTGGTGAGAAACATTGGATGGCAGTCAAGAATATCCTTAAGTACTTGCGAAGAACTAAGGATATGTTCTTGGTTTATGGAGGACCCAATCTATATAGTTCGAGGTTACACGGATTCTAGTTTTCAGTCTGATGGAGATGATTATAAATCACAATCAGGCTATGTGTTCACACTCAATGGTGGTGCAGTCAGCTGGAAGAGTTCCAAGCAGGAGATGACTGCCGACTCTACAACTGAAGCCGAGTACATTGCAACATCAGATGCAGCTAAAGAAGCAGTTTGGATTAAAAGGTTTATCACTGAACTTGGAGTGGTTCCAAGCATTGTTAATCCAATATTCTTGTATTGTGATAACAATGGAGCTATTGCGCAAGCCAAGGAGCCAAGGTCTCATCAAGATCCAAACATGTACTTAGAAGATATCATGTAATTAGAGAAATCATTGGACGAAATGATATAAAAATAGAATGAGTCCCCATGGATGACAATATTGCCAATCCGTTCACTAAAGTCCTGCCGCAGCAGAAGCATGATAGTCATGCTGAGTCACTTGGTATTAGATACATGAGTGATTGGCTCTAGTGCAAGTGGGAGATTGTTAGTGTGTGCCGTAGATCCAATTAGATAAGATGCTAGTTTGTACACATTTTTTTATGAATGCAAATCAGATTTATTGGTTTCTTTATCTATCCAGGTATTATATATATATATATTAAATATATTTTTTCTGTGAGATAAAGTCCAAAAGAATGCGAACTGTGCATATGGAATTTATAATAGAGATTACAAATTGTGAGATCCAAAATTACACATTATGGTTCGATTCTTTAAACTTCCCTAGTCGATGCGTAGACAGGATTAGACACTGTCGAACGCCATTGAGACTAGCACACATTTTATATCTTCACCCTTATGGTGTGCAGCTGATCTTGCAAGCTGAAGTATGAAGATACTTGGATATGGTGTGTGGATGTTCGTTATTGTAACGATACATTGGATGACCTGCATAGAGATCCCATATGGATATTCTATATAGTGTCGATGGTTGATCTTTGATGACGGTGGTGCAAGTGATCCTTTGACTTGAGATCTTCATTGCACCTTATGTGTGGAATATCATGCTTTGACGATATGCAAACGTCGCTCTAGCCACGGGTGGCAAATATGGTATCGATTGGGTATGATATGAAGCACATGAAGGTGGTGTTTGATCAAGACAGGATTCGTCTCCCTTGATAGAAAGGGTTATATCTCACGGCCACTTGATGGATTAAATTGACTGTTAAATCCTTGCATGGTTGAGTTGGAATTCGAAATGGTTTCGAAGTTTTAATTCATATGAGTCAATTTTTCTGAGATCAAGTAAACAAAGATCAATTATATGGTTGACACATCCCATACCACTGATTGATCTGGGATATGTGACGAAGGGATTGAATCGTACGGTAACCGTTCATGGACATGTGTTGATGACCACGTCAATAAACCCTTAACACTTGGGTGGCCGCTCATGATCTATAATCATGGATTCTTTGACTTAATCAAAGAGTTGATTTGGTTAAAGAATTGACTTGGACAAGGTGTTGATCAAGTCATCCTTAGGGTCAATATTAGGGACATGATTATTACCAACGTATCAAGGGACCTAATGGGTCACACGCATTAAGAAGATTTTGGATGAAGTTAAAATGGGAATTAAGTTGGACTTAATTCAAATTAGATAACCAATAAATTAGGATTGGGTTTGACTCAATCTTAATGAGAGAACATGAAATTGATGAATAGGATTCATTATAGAGAAAAGAATTTTTTGTTCAAAAGAGAGACCTTTTGTACATGAGATGTACATATGAAATCCATTAATTAGGCTTGATCCATGTGATGGATGGCTTAGATTAATTGAGATTAATAATATGGTATTTAATTGGGTCCATATGATGGCATGATTTGATTCATGGAAACCCAATTAAATCGAAGGCTGAGATCGTGCCACGTGAAGGATGGATCCATGACCATGTGATGGACATGACCCATCTCCACGTCATGGAGGAGTGAACCCCATGATTTGGGGCATTCCCGTGAAGCCAAATTCAAGGTTGCGACGTTGGTTTCATGGGATAACCAATTTTTAATTTTTAGGGATGTGGTTTGGTGGTTGTAATCTTAACATTATCATGATAGCAAATATCCTAAATTTGTTAGGATAATTATTATCAACTTGATAAGGTTGAATGGTTAGGTGGTTGTGATAAAATCCCTTTTTTTATGGAACCACACAACCTCCTTTTCATGTATAAAAGGAAGAGAAATACCCCCTTCGAGTCACACACCAAACTCCTCTCTTCTCTCTCTCTTGGATGCCTAACACCTCCATTCTCTCTCTAAAACGTCCTTTCTCTCTCTAGGATATCCCTTTCTCTCTCTTGATTTATCAAGCTTGATCTTGATCAAAAATTCTTTTTGATTTGAAAAATCAATAGAAAAGAAAAGAGGCGCTAGCACCCCTCGCAAGAAAGTTATCATCCAATCCTAAGAGGACATCATCCAAAGATCTTCGCGTGGATCACCATTAGAGGTCGGACGTGTGGACGGCTAGTGGTAAATCGTTTATCGGCTTCATCGAGCATCATCCCCAATCACTATAAGAAAATACTAAAATAGCGATGCAAATTTAGCAACGCAATTATGCATCGCTAAATTGCGACCACTTTACGATGCCTCCGTGACAACAAAACATTGCGACGCAATTAGCGACGCATTAGCGACTCAATAAACCAAAAAATAAAAAAATTAATTTTTTATTTAGCAACACAAATAATGCGTCGCAATATTTTTAAATTAATTTTTTATAAAATAAAAATGTGGGAAAAAAATATTGCGATGCAACTCAGTGCGTCGCAATGTTTTTAAAAGAATTAAATATGTTAAATAGCGACGCATTAGCAATGCAATAAACCAAAAAATTAGAAAAATTATTTTAATTTAGCGACGCACAAATTGTGTCGCAAATAATTTAAATAAAATTAATTTTTATAAAATATAAATATTAGAAAAAATATTGCGATGCAACTCAGTGTGTCACAATATTTTTTAAAAAATTAAATATATTAAATAGCGACGCATTAGCGACGTAATAAACCAGAAAATTAGAAAATTTATTTTTTAAATTAGCCACACAATAACTGCATCGCAATTATTTTAAATAAAATTAATTTTTATAAAGTATAAATATGAGAAAAAATAATTGTGACGCAACACAGTGCGTCACAATATTTTTAAAAAATTTAATTATATTAAATAGCGACGCATTAGCGACGCAATAAACCAAAAAATTAAAAAAATAATTTTAATTTAGCGACGCAATATATGCATCATAATTATTTTAAATAAAATAATTTTTTATAAAATATAATTATGAGAAAAAAATATTGTGATGCAATTCATTGCGTCACAATATTTTAAAAAAAATTAATTATGTTAAATAGCGACGCATTAGCGATGCAATAAATCAGAAAATTAGAAAAATTATATTTTAATTTAGCGACGCATTTATTGCATCATAATTATTTTAAATAAAATTAATTTTTATATAATAATTATCATATTAAAAAATTGCGACGCAACCCTTTGTGTCGCAATGTTTTTAAAAAAATTAATTATGTTAAATAGCGATCGGTCCGAGATCGGTCGTGGCCGATCGGGATCAGGGCTTGGATCGATCGCAATCGTCGGATCATCGGCGATCGGACCGATCGCCACGGTCCGAGATTGGTCGTGGTCGATCGGGATCAGGGCTTGGATCGATCGCAACCGTCGGATCGTCGGCGATCGGACCGATCATCACGGTCCGAGATCGGTCGAGGCCGATCAGGATCAGGGATTGGATCGAATGCAATCGTCGGATCGTCCACGATCTTGGACCGATCGCCACGGTCCGAGATCGGTCGTGGCCGATCAGGATCAAGGCTTGGATCGATCGCAATCGTTGAATCGTCAGCGATCTCGGACCAATCGCAACGGTCTGGGATCGGTCATGGCCGATCGGAATCAGGGCTTGGATCGATCGCAACCGTCGGATCGTCGCCGATCGGACCGATTGCCACGGTCTGAGATCAGTCGTGGCCGATTGGGATCACAGCTTCGATCGATCGCAACTGTTGGATCGTCGCCGATCTCGGACGGATTGCAACGGTCCGAGATCGGTTGTGGCCGATCAGGATCACGGCTTGGATCGATCGCAACCATCGGATCATTGCCTATCGGATCGATCGCGACGGTCCAAGATCGTTCATTGCCGATCAGGATCGATCAGGGCTTGGATCGATGGCAACCGTCGGATCGACGCCGATCGGTCCGATCGCCATGGTCCGAGATCGGTCGTGGCCGATCGGGATCAGGGCTTGGATCGATCGAAATCGTCGGATTGTCGGCGATCAGACCGTTCGCCATGGTCCGAGATCGGTCATGGCCGATCGGGATCAAGGCTTGGATCGATCGCAACCGTCGGATCGTCAGCGATCTCGGACTAATCGCAACAGTCCAGGATCAGTCGTAGCCGATCGGGATCAAGGCTTGGATCGATCGCAACCGTCGGTTCGTCGCCGATCGGACCAATCGCCACGGTCCAAGATCAGTCGTGGCCGATCGGTATCATGGCTTCGATCGATCGCTTGGGTCGGATTGTCTCCGATCTCGGACGGATTGCAACGGTCCGAGATCGGTCGTGGCCGATCGGGATTACGGCTTGGATCGATCGCGATGGTTCGAGATTATTCATCGCTGACCAGGATCGATCAGGGCTTAGATCGATTGCAACCGTCGAATCATCATGATCTCAGACCGATCGCAACGGTCCGAGATCAGTTGTGGCCGATCGGGATCACAGCTTCGATCGATCGCAACCGTCGGATAGTCGCCGATCTCGAACGGATTGCAACGGTCCAAGATCGGTCATGGCCGATCGAGATCACGGCTTGGATCGATCGCAACCGTCTTCACGTCGCCTATCGAATCGATCGTGACGGTCCGAGATCATTCATCGACGACCAGGATCGATCAGGGCTTGGATCGATGGCAACCGTCAGATCGACGCCGATCGGTCCGATCGCCACGGTCCGAGATCGGTCGTGGACGATCAGGATCAGGGCTTGGATCGATCGCAACCGTCGGATCGTCATCGATTAGACTGATCACCACGGTCCGGGATCGGTCGTGGACGATCAGGATCAGGGCTTGGATAGATCGCAACCGTCTGATCATCGCGATCTCGGACCGATCGCAACGGTCCGAGATCGGTCGTGGCCGATCGGGATCAGGGCTTGGATCGATCGCAACCGTCGGATCATCAGCGATCTCGGACCGATCGCAACGGTCCAGGATCGGTCATGGCCGATCGAGATCAGGGCTTGGATTGATCGCAACCGTCGGTTCGTCGCCGATCGGACCGATCGCCACGGTCCGAGATTGGTCGTGGCTGATCGGGATCACGGCTTCGATCGATTGCTTGGGTCAGATCGTCGCCGATCTCGGATGGATTGCAATGGTCTGAGATCGGTCGTGGCCGATCGGGATCACGGCTTTGATCGATCAAAACTGTCGGATCATCGCCTATCGGATCGATCGCGATGGTCCGAGATCATTCATCGCCGACCATGATCGATCAGGGCTTGGATCGATCGCAACTGTCGGATCGTCGTGATCTCGGACCGATCGCAGCGGTCCGGGATCGGTCGTGGTCGATCGGGATCAGGGCTTGGATCGATCGCAACCGTCGAATCGTCAGCGATCTCGAACCGATCGCAACGGTCTGGGATCGGTCGTGGCCGATCGGGATCAGGGCTTGGATCGATTGCAACCGTCGGTTCATCGCCGATCGGACCGATCGCCACGGTCCGAGATCGGTCGTGGCCGATCGGGATCACGGCTTCGATCGATCGCTTGGGTCAGATCGTCGCCGATCTCGGACAGATTGCAACGGTCCGAGATCGGTCGTGGCCGATCAGGATCACAGCTTGGATCGATTGAAACCATCAGATCATCGCCTATTGGATCGATCGCGATGGTCCGAGATCGTTCATCGCTGACCAGGATCGATCAGGGCTTGGATTGATCGCAACCATTGGATCGTCGTGATCTCAGACCGATCGCAACGGTCCGGATCGGTCGTGGCCAATCGGGATCATGGCTTCGATCGATCACAACCGTCGGATCGTCGCTGATGTCGAACAGATTGCAACGGTCCGAGATCGGTCGTGGCCGATCGGGATCATGGCTTGGATCGATCGCAACCGTCTTCATGTCGCCTATTGAATCGATCGCGATGGTCCGAGATCATTCATCGCCGACTAGGATCGATCAGGGCTTGGATCGATGGCAACCATCGGATCGATGCCGATCGGTTTTGATCACCATGGTCCGAGATCGGTCGTGAACGATCAGGATCAGGGCTTGGATCGATCACAACCGTCGGATCGTCGCCGATTGGACCGATCACCATAGTCCGGATCGGTCGTGGATGATCGGGATCAGGGCTTGGATCGATCGCAACCGTTGGATCGTCGCGATCTCGGACCGATCGCAACGGTCCGGGATCGATCATGGTCGATCGGGATAAGGGCTTGGATCGATCGCAACCATCGAATCGTTAGCAATCTCGGACCGATCGCAACGGTTTGAGATCGGTCGTGGCCGATCGGGATCAGGGCTTGGATTGATCGCAACCGTCGGTTCGTCGCCGATCGGACCGATCGCCACGGTCCGAGATTGGTCATCGCCAATCGGGATCAGGGATTGGATCGATCGCAACGGTCCGGGATCGGTCGTGGTCGATCGGGATCACGGCTTGGATCGATTGCAACCATCGGATCGTCTCCTATCGGATCGATCGTGACGGTCCGAGATCGTTCATCGCCGATCGGGATTGATCAGGGCTTGGATCGATCGCAACCGTCAGATCGTCGCGATCTCGGACCGATCGCAAGGGTCCGGGATCGATCGTGGCTGATTGGGATCAGGGCTTGGATCAATCACACCGTCGGATCATCGCCGATCAGACCGACAGCCACGGTCCGAGATCGGTCGTGGCCGATCGGGATCACGGCTTGGATCGATCGCAACCATCGGATCGTCCGCAATCTCGGACTGATCGCAACGGTTCGGGATCAGTCGTGGCCGATCGAGATCACGGCTTGGATCGATTGCAACCGTTGGATCGTCGCCGATCGGATCGATCGCCACGGTCTGAGATAAAACAATTTTTAATATTGCGACGCACATATTGCGTCGCAATATTTTTAAGAAAAATAATAGTAATAAAAAATTTAAAAAAACATTGCGACACAATAGATGCGTCGCAATATTTTTTAGAAAAATAAATGTAATTAAAAAAATTTAAAAAAAATTTCGACGCATTATTTGCGTCGCAATTATTTTTAGAAAATATAATTTTATCAGTTAAAAATATTTAAAAAAAATTGCGATGCATTTGTGATGCAATTTCCTAGAAAATAAAAATAATTTCCCAGAGAAAATAATTTTTAATATTATGACGCATTTTGCATCGCAATGTTTTTAAGAAAAATAAATGTAACAAAAAAAATTAAAAAAAATATTGCGACGCAATATATGCATCAAAATTATTTTCAAAAAATATAAATTTTATCAGTTATAAATATATTAAAAATATTGCGACGCATTTGCGATGCGATTTCCTAGAAAATAAAAATAATTTTCCCATAGAAAACAATTTTTAATATTGCGACGCACTTGTTGCGTCGCAATGTTTTTAAGAAAAATAAATGTAATAAAAAAAATTTTACAAAAAACGATGCAATATATGCGTTGCAATTATTTTCAAAAATATAATTTTTTATAAATATTTAAAAATATTGCGACGTAATTTCCTAGAAAATAAAAATTATTTTCTAATAGAAAATAATTTTTAATATTGCAACGCATTTATTGTGTCGCAACATTTTTAAGAAAATTAAATGTAATAAAAATATTAAAAAAAATATTGCGACGCAATAAATGCATCGCAATTATTTTTTAAAAAATATAATTTTTATTAGTTATTAATATTTAAAAAATATTGCGACGCATTTGAGATGTAATTTCCAAGAAAATAAAAATTATTTTCCCACCGGACATTGGCGCCAAGTTAGCAACTCATTAGCGATGCAATTAGTTGCGTCGCTAAGTTTTGCATAAAAAAATAAAAAAGCCAAAGTAGCGATGGATTAGCGACGCATTGTTGCGTTGCTAAAATAGCGAGTGATTAGCGACGCATATATTGTGTTGCTAATCACCACTATTTATTGGTCGGGCCGCCCCCCCTTCCCTTCTCTTCTTCTTCCTATTCCTACGCTAGCCGCCGCCGTCCGTTCGCTCCTCTGGCTGCCCCCGTCCTCTCCCCCGGCGGAAGCTCCCCCCACTCCAGCGGCGTCCCCTTGCGACCGAGGTAAGCCTATCCTCCTTTTTTTTAAATAGGGTCCAGCCACGGCCACGGCCGTGGCCATCTTCTCCGGCCGCTGCCGTGGCCGTCTTCTCCGGCCACGGCCACTGCCGTGGCCTGGCCATGGTGGCCAGGCCAAAAAAAAAATTACAGAATGAGGGGGGGCGTTTTCCCCACCCCCCATTCGTCTTTTACGGCCACGGTGGCCAGGCCACCGGGAAAAAAAATGTAAGGAGGGGGGGTCCCCCCCCTCCCCTCCCGTTGTCTTCTCCGGCCACGATGGCCAAACAAAATAAAATAAAATAAAATAAAAAGGTAACAGCTAGGGGGCTTTTCCCCCACCCCCGGCCCCTTCAATTAAAAAAAAATTAACACTCATAAAAAATTTAACAAAAAAAATTAGATTCTATCATATTTTTATTTTTAAAAATATTTTCAAATAATTTGATGAAAAATATAAAAAAATATAAATAAATTTTTAAAACATGGGCAACTTAATTTTTTTTTTAAAAAAGTAACAGCTAGGGGGGTTTTCCCGACCCCCCGGCCCCTTCAAAAAAAATTTTTTTTTAACACTCATGAAAAAAAATTAACTAAAAATTTAGATTCTATTATATTTTATTATTATTAAAAATATTTTCAAATAATTTGATGATAAATATTAAAAAAAATGTGACCACTAATCTAATTTTTTATTAGATTAGTTATAAATTAATTAATTTATGTCATTAGTCGGAGCTCTTTGGATAGACTGATTGTTATATCTTGATTATGCAATAATATTTGTAATGCTAGATAGAAAGTCTTGTTGTATTATTATTTAATTTGCAGAATGTTTATGCAATAATTAATTTAAGCAGAATGTTTATGCAATAATATTTATGCATTTGTAGTTATTTACAATTGTTATGTCTTGATTATTTACATTCTGCTTCAAATTGAATGATGCATTAAATTATGTAATGCTAGATAGAAAGTCTTGTTGTATTATTATTTAATTTGTAGCAACAAATTAGTAGTTTCAATGATTTATATTTTAGTCTTCACAAACATTTATATTCGATACAATAATCTTAAGAAGTCAGTGACTATATATATAGAACACTATTTCTATATATGTATAATTGACAAGAAGTTAAGAATAACAAGCATAAGTTCGATTGTCTTCGGACTTCCATATTATTAATCACAGCACTATAACCTTTAGACCCGTTTGAGAATTTGTAAGCCTTAGTCCTCCAAATTCTCAAATTGTCCTGGTAGACAGTTTGAAATATTTTTACGATATGTTAGTCTGCTATTAATCATCGTTGGGTGAGATTGCGGTTTGTATTTGCTCATACGTTCTCCTAGTGTGGCATATATGCCACACATTTAGAAGAACATATGAGAAAATGCTGCCAAAATTTTAACATAACTGATCGATGATAATTAATAGCATAATAACATATCACAAAAATATTCTTAAATGGGATAGGGCCTTACCTTTTCGACATGGAGTGAAGTAGAATTAATTTAGGACACTTGAATGCTTGTGAAGTCTCATGATTAAACGGACCGCCTTGCGGCTCGACCCGAACTCAAGCCCTAGCATTAGCCTGGCATGAACCTATGCATCGGTCCTTGCTAGCACGCCAAGGATCGTAGCCGTGGCCGAGCCTTGCAGGGTAGGGACCTTAGTTATCTAAAAAAAATTGGTTCAGTTATAAATTATTTAAATGGTTATTATTAACCTAAATTGTATAAAAGAAATAATTTAGTTATATATTTAGTAATGCTAATATAGTTTTATAATGTGGTTTCCTTTAATGGTTTACCAGAAATTGTATAAGTCGGTCAAAAATGAGCGGGGCTCGCTCGTGGATGTATGCAAGGATAAAAGATGGCTTGCTTAATCCAGATTTTCTGAATGGATTGGTAGAATTTATCGCATTTGCATGTAGCCAACCTGAATGGATGGATGGGCCTAGGATTAGGTGCCCATGCAACTATCACAGGTGTCAGAATAAAGCCTACAGAGATGTCGCACTGTTAAGGTGCATCTGTGTAAAAAGGGGTTTGTTCCTGATTACGATGTTTGGTACTGTCATGGTGAACCAGAGGAAATTCCAGCAATTGTTACAAGCCAACAAGTGTCAATTCACATTGATGAACCATTTGTGAATCTAAACACATATGAAGAAATGGTGATGAATGCATCGGGTAATGAATTCAATCAGAATACATTTATGGAAGAACCAAATCTAGATGCACATCAATTTTATGATATGTTGCGTGCTGTAAATTAAGAATTGTATCCTGGTTGTGAGGGTCATTCACAGTTATCTATGGCTGCTCGGTTGCTGAATATTAAGGCAGAACATCGATTATCAGAAAAGGTGTTTAATTCTGTAGCTGGGTTAATCAAGAAAATTTTTCCAAATGATAATATTGTAGCAGACAGTTTTTACTCAACGAAGAAGTTGTTGCGTGGGCTTGGGCTCCCGGTTAGTAAGATCGATTGTTGCTTGAACAATTGTATGATATATT